>JACGCM010001793.1:1200000-1800000 GCA_014058105.1 Kingdonia uniflora | reverse complement strand
CAAGGGTCCACAAAGACCAATCCAAATCCAAATCCAACTCAGCTGCGACCCCAAACATGCAATTTACTACCTATTATCATTCACATTTTCCCTTCTTTGATCAACTCCAAACGCACTTATAAACAATGGCCATCCCTTTTCCAACAAAAACCCTGCTTTCTCATCATAGTATTTACCACTTTCCAACAAACTTCGTTCGAGTTCCCGGTCCCACTCTATCCCGTCTGAGAACCCGTGCCAGTGTGCTTCGAATGCAAGCTTTGCAGAAAACGTAAGGTTTAGCGGTCGTTTAGCTATGAGGCTAAAGTCTTTGCCGTACTCTAATCTTGAGAGTATAACAATTACATTTGGATTTGCAGCGTGCACCGCTTCAAGTCCCTCCTACATTTACCTGTTGATCGTTAAGTAGATAATTAGTGAAGCAACATTACATGTACCAAGTACTAATGTTTTGCTTAGGTCCTCTAAGCTCGTTTCGAAGGCTCATACCAATGACATGGCTTGTATTCACAAACATGTTGGCCATTCGGGAAAGGCCTTTAATCCATAAATCTGGGTTGAAATACTTATCCCCGAAGAACCCATTTCAACCAGAGCTATTACAACACCAACCCAGTTTGCTAATATGGTTGTCTAATATGACCATTATTTTGTAATTGGCAAGGCTCCATACAATAACCTGAAATTAAAAATTAAGCAAAAAAAATAGTTGGTCAATCTGAATCTCTCAGCATTTGTGTTGTTTCATGTAATAATTAAATTAATCATGTTTTGTGTATGCTAATCATCGTAATTACATCTCATCACATCTTCCTCACGGGATTGTGCGGCTTCTAGCTCAGCCTGCAGAAGCTCGCCTTCAGGGTCAACACATTGAAAAAAATTCATATTTCTCATATACCAACAGTTCGAAATACAACAGTTTACATACATTACTACATCTGCAATCATATTATACATCATATATTCACCAGAACGAGCTAGTACTTAGCCTTCAAGCTATGCTGACTCCTCGTCCTGGTGACCATACGCTCTACAATCACAATGATATGTTATGTCAAGGTACACATTTTCTAACCCTCTCACTATTTATTACAGCTCCTGAGCATAAGGCCACTTACGTATATCTTTCATTATTTCTGGAGTACGTTTTTTGCATACAACCAGGGCTAGGTCACATTTTTTTTACTTAATCCTATCTTTTCTTAGCTCAATCCTATAGGAGCTATTAATATTATTCTCTAACATAAACCTCTGCACGAGCGGTCAAGAGAGCTGCTGCATTCGCAGAAATTTTCTCCTTAGCAAGCTCTTTCTCTAAATCCTCAATTCTGAGGTGCAAGTCTTTAAGCTCCTAGAAATCAATATTTATATATCAAACATCATAGACTGCTCTTAATATACTTCAAATATATTCCATATGACAACGTCTCATTCCACAAAAAGTTATTACAATTATACTCTACCTTATCATCCTCCCCCCAATTCTCGAGCTCCGTCATAGCGGAGACCTCATCCAAACCTTTAACATTATCATGGAGAGGAGTACTGCCAGCTCCAGGGTCATCCTCTTGGTCGGCCTCCTCCTCCTCTACAAATTGTCCTTCCATTATAGGTTGGACATCCTCCCCCAAGTAACCGACTTCGTGAAGTTTTAGCACAAGATTGTTACGAGCAACAGTCACCTGCTCCACATTCTTTTTGGATTCCTCTTCGAGCTAATCCATGGTTATTTGGAAGGTGTTCTTCAACGAATTCATCATCAAGCTCGAGCGCTCTTTCTCCCTTGACAAAGCCTTCTCCAACTCAGCAGCCCGTTCTTTCATCACCATCTTCCCAACCTCGAAACTCAAACAAATGCCTCTGAGCACGCGGGCAACCTACACAACATGATTTATATATCATATCCAAGATTTTTAGTACATACAAATCATAATATTACCATTACTTTATAAAATCCAAAACTCACCGCTGTGTCTAACTCATCAGAACCCTCTTGCATAGCAAATCTCATCTTGTTTTCCACAATGAGCAGCTCATCCTCCTTACTAGAAACCACAACGTCTTCCTCCACCTCATTCATTGCAGGAGGGGGGATATTGTCTACTTTTCTCTTCTTCGAAGGTGTCTCAACCTCTCTACTCTCTAAGGTAGTAAACTTCGAAGAATCGACCTTGGTTCCCCTCTTCTTTATCTACATAATCCTTATTTTACTAGACAAAGAGTTTGCAGGCTTCGGTAACAATGGCACCGATCCAACTTGAAATAACACTGGTTGTTTTCTAATACTTGTTAGTAATTCAGCTCCAGCAGTGATTGATGAGCCCTCTCCAGTTATCTTTCTTTTGGCCTATGATTTATGCACTTTAATAGATTTGTTGTTAACCCTCTTGTACCTATTAATCTCCAACAACCCCAATACAACTTCAAGCTTGACTCCTTCTTGAGCTACAACTTTAATCAAATATTCTTTTCTAGTCACTTTAGAATAAGGATCTGCATACAAATAGACTATTATAATAATAAAATAGAGTACAGTCACAAACACAGCACGAAAGTAATGCGATTTACTTACATTTTTTAAAGAATTTGTACTTAAGGGGAAGGGTATCCTCTGTAGGGACCAAGTTTCATATGTAGGAAAACTGGCTCTTACACCAAGAGGTTAATCTTTGACCAAGGGTTTGCAAGCGTATAAATAACGATAATAAAGAGTTACTACTGAGACAATATACTTGCGCGGAGGCCCAGAATGGGTTCCTCTACGACCTCTAGTAAGGATTTTAAGGAGAAATGATATATTTCGAGTTAGTCGAAGGATTGAGAGTTAGGTTGTTACAGAGTATTCAAAGGTAATCTTGTAACGCTTTGCGGGAGAGATTTTCTAACCCCTTCATAGTGCACTATTTATAGGATATAGAAAGGGCTGAGTCACCATGGGGGGTCAAGTTACATGCATATCCTCTGGGGAAAGCTGACTTGTACTCAGAGTCAATTCTGATACTGTAGCTGTTGGGTATGATACTGTAGTTGTTGGTTCTGACACTATAGTTGTTGGTTCCTACACTGTAGTTGTCGAGCGGCTTATTTCTCTATTTTGTCTGGTGAGCTGACTGTCTGACGTGTCTGCCTTCGACCATGCACGACCATGGTCGAAGTATTTCTGGTACTGATACTGAGTTCAGGCGCTGCTCATCTATCTTCGACTACGGCAGTTGGCTTTGATGATTCCTTCGAGTGTGCGATTAGTCTCGGAAGGCTTCGTGGACATAGTTATTGTCTTACTGGGCTTTGAGTCTCTAGGTAGGCTTCGATGTAGCCTTCGAGTGTTCGATTAGAGCTAGAATGCTGCGAATAGGCTACTACATCCTCTTCAGCTCACTGGAGACACTTGCCCTTTGCCTATATCAAATCGTCATTCCAAACCCTTTTAACTGAATTCAGGTCGAAAAATTGAGGTCGGAAGGAGCTAGAATAGAAGTACGCACCCCCAGTATTCACATAATATTTTACAGTGTAATACCACAAAATATCTCTAGGAGTCAATCTTCTCTCCTTCCCCTCACGAGCCCACCTCTTATTCAAATTATCACATACATCACTACAATAAAGAAGGATATTAGCCACGACAAAATCCGTGTTAAAAAGAGTTTTGCCATAATTTTTACTGTGGGACGTGTCGTGCTCGTAGATGGGGTAGCTAAAAGTCAAGCACATTTTTTTACCGTGGAAAAATCCATATTTTATGCTACGGGTTATACCGTAGGAAGTCTCGGTGGAAAAAGCATTCATTTTACCACTGTTGAAACTGTGGCAAAAGAGTTTTATTAATTAAAAAAATCACCGAATTTCTAATAATCAATTTGCGATTCTATAAATTACAGTAAATGATCTTTTAAATAAAATCAATATAAAATATGTACTAACATTTACATAATTAATTTCTCAAGTTGCATCCTTCAACCAAAGAGTTTATAGTGCTCTCCTATTCACCAAGAGTTTACATAAATGAAGCCTATGTTGTTTAACCCGCGCTCCTATTCACCATGAGTTGGCATAAATGAAGCTTATGCCGTTTAACCCGAAGTTTACACTTTAAAATCTAGATTTGGATTCAGAAAAATATAACAAAAGGGGAGGATCAAATACCAAAATGACACACTTCTAACTTTCTTAGAAGATTATTAAGGCTTTGCTTACCAATTAAAAGATGCTTCATAAATGAAGGCCAATGCCATACCACAATAAAATTGGTAGAGGGCACGAATCTACCCGGAAAGTAGGCATCTATATGCAGAATGATAAACTTAGAAATCAAGTGCTTAAATGACAATGTCGTCGCTGATGAATGTAGTGAAATTAAAAATAAAGAAACATTAAAAGACCTTACCTCCCTAAGGAACAAGGCAGATATGGGAACCGATAAAAAAGGGCTTCATTGCTTCAATTGTATGTATGAATGAAACAACTTTCCCAAGACCCATAGTGTTCACCAGCCAATGGAAAGATTCGCTACAAGATACAATGTGGTTTGTTACAAATAAATAAATAAAGATACTACATAGAAAGACATTTTGGCATAAGATAAAATACCTGAGCAGAAGTACTTATAGGCCTTTTGTGGAGATTAAATATTCACATAAGAGCAACAAGTGTGGTACTAACAGCAGACTAGGTTGTAATGGTTCATGGGAATGAAAATACCTTCAGAACCTATAAACCAAATAGAATAGCAAATAATTTAGTAGCAAGCTAAAGGGTTGTAACATGTATTCCAACAAGATTTGCCATAGAAACTCGCCCCAAATTAGTAGCATTGCCAATCAATGCACCCACTATAAAGTTGTCATGGATATTTCTTAATAGTTTGCCATGTTTTTTGGGTCTGTTTATAAACCAGTCATGTACCTTTAAGATGCCCTGAGCAGTAGTGAGTATGAATGCAAAGATACTACAATACAAGATAAATACCATAGACTCTGAAAACAAAGATATAGCTCATAATACGTTATCTTGAAGTTAATAGCCTTTCAGTACTTCGCCTCAAGCTTGCATCAAAAGATACATTTTGACAAATCAACTAAAAGTTCATATATAGCTAGTAGATGAGTTAAACATGAATATCATTAATTTTGAGGAGAAGAAAAACCTGCAAGAAGTCTATTGCAGGTATCATGTGTGAATGACACAGTTCTAGAGCAACTAATTTTGAGTTTCTTATGCATCAACTTGTGTTGCTCATTGTCAAAGAGAGCAAGCATTTCCCCCATCCATTGTAAATTTTAAAATTCCTTGAGATTCTGAGTAATTGAATTTGAAAGGAACCATATGACCTTTCGGGGAAAGAACATCAACAACTTGGAAGAAAAAAAGATCTTAGAAGCTTTAAAGAAAAACCTGAGATGTACGACTATCAAATTTTAATGCAACATAAGTGAGTCTAGTCACTCAAATGTAGCCTACAACTGCTAAAGATGTTATAATATTACTATTAAAATATCTGAAAGATTCATCGCCAATCACCTACAACTGTTTGCTTATCCTTTTCAACATATCCAACACCATCAATCCATTTTAAAAGACCACTGGGTAATCCCATCTTATAAAAAGCTTGTAATTTAAGCTAGTAGCATAATTACACCCAGGTCAATAAATTTATATACCTTGCCACTCGACCAAGTTAAATAGTCATTTTTACTTCTTGCATAAGGAAGTAGTTTTTAAGGCAGAAAAGGAAATAATTGCATTAATAACTTAGAAAATACAATATATAATTATGTTAAGGCCCAAACCAAAAGAATGTGGTCAGGGGAGCATCACCTTGAGAAAAGGCCCAAGGCCCAAACCAAAAGAATGTGGTCAGGGGAGCATCACCTTGAGAAAAGGCATGTACCAGAGCCAAAGAAATCATATAATCTACAAGCTCTCTAATTATTCCTTGGGCGGGCACTTTACAAGTTAGGGAGATTATACAAGTCTTTAAACTAAAAAGAAACAAGAACAAGGTGGCTATTCAGTCCAAATTACAAGAGAAGGAGCGATGTAAATGGTCGTGTTGACTAGCTTGTCAGCAGTACCACTGCCCTCTCTAAAGATATGAAAGACACTAAAATGTATAGAGTGTAGGTAATGAACAATATATTTTCAGTCCAGATTTAGGTCCTCTCACTATCCATATTTAAGTATCTTAATAAACAATATATCTTCCATACAAGTAACCCCGGAAAATGGTTTTGAATATATTTCCACTATGTTAAACATAAAACGATCCGCAATGCATTCACAAAAACCGAATGGGTACTATTAGATGTAAAATTCTATACTTGGGATTTCATATAACTAGATCATAGTTAGAACATTTATATAACGTTTCCACTACATCTGCACATGCATCAAAAACCCTAACTATCCAAACTTCAAAACACAAGAATAAGTAAAGTGAACCATACATGCTTTACCAATGCATATCTCCACTGTTGATCATTGTTTGAAAGTGCAAGATTGTGGGAGTTCCATTGGAGCTCTCCTCGATTCATCGTGTTATTCAATAGCCACTGAACCATCTTCTCAGTGTAGTATTGCCTAGAAAAATGCTTCACCTGTAACTAAGAAAATAAACAAGAAAAAGGAAAGAAACCAAGATCAAAATCTCAAAATTAGATAAAACTAAAGATCCCCTTTAATCAAACAATAAATTCAATGATTACTACCCATGAGGGTGTTTCACAAACTCAGCCCTGAACTCGTTGCAACCGGTGGGGCTAAGGAATTCAATGATTACAATTTTGCTAGATTTCTTGTTGGATTCCTTCTCAATGCAAGAAAAGAATTGTAGAGTGTACAAACTCACATTGTTCACTCAATAGATAAGTTCATAGTCATTCCCAATAACCTTAATTACATTAAATAAAGAGATGAGAGTAATATCTTATTCAGATACGGAACTCGGCTAATCATAATCACAGCAAAAGTGGAGCAGAATTGTTGATTCCAAGTAATCAAATAAAATGAATTAGAGTTATGAAGAACTGAGATCGAGAGAGAAAAAATAAAAAAAAATAAAAAAACTTTGATTTTGGAGAAAAATAGATGATCTTTGGTATTTAAACTTTTGATATCGAGTGATGAGGAAAAATGAAGCGGGCCACATAATTAATTCGTGAATGTACTTCTAGAGTCCGAATTTGGTAACCCACCCTCCTTAACAGGGCTGGCAGTTTGGGCGGTCGGGTCGGGTCGGGCTCGGGCTGGGTTTTTCTGGGCCAAGCAAATGTTTGGGCTGGGCTGGGCCATATACATTATTCGGGCTGGGCCGGCCCGGCCCGGCGTTAACGTACTTAGCTCATGGCCTACCCATGGTATAATCGGGCTGGTACGGGCCGGGTTTGAACGGGCCATTTCGGGTCGGGTTTGAGCGGGTCATTCCCGGTCGGGCTTTAAAAGGGGCGTTTCAGGCCGATGTAAAATGAAATTCAGGTTTAAATGAAACATATTATATATCTTATAGGATAACAAAAAGTAAAGATATATTATATGTATTGAAAGAAAACCCCGAAATAGGGGGTTCGGGCATTCTAAACCCCATTTCTTCATAGACTAACGGCTCTTTAAAATACATGGGCTAGTTCGGGCCAGGTTGGTTCGGGCTAGTTCGGGCCGGGCTCGGGCTAACTTTGGGTCAGGCTTTGTACGGGTCACTTTCGGGCTGGGCTTAGGCCGAGCCGCTGCCTAAAGAAGGTAGCCGATAGCCCGCCCATACAATTAGTTAGCCGGTTCGGGCTAGCCCGAAGAACATGTCGGCTCGGTTTGGGCTGGGTTTTTTCCGGGCTGGGCCGGGTCATGGGCTTTAGCCCAAACTGCCAGTCCTACTCCTTAACGGAGAGTTGTGTTAACGCTCTCTCTCTCATTGGCTAGAGACTTAACAGTAGTTAATAAATAAGCTTAACTCCTATTTTATTTAAATTCTAAATATGCTTCCTTCTCTCTTCCTCTCTCTCTCCCCTCTTCACAAAAGACACTTCCTTCTCTCTTCCCCTCTTTCCTCTCTTCCCGACTCAGTTTAACGTCTCTCTCTTTCTCTCTGGTCTTAAGTCTCAATGCAACCCTTAAGCACTTTCCAAGCAATAAAACCCTGCTTAGGAATGGTATACTTACTCTAGCACAGATTGTACCACTTACACACAAGCCTTTTAGTCCTCATGGCCTCATAAGTAACAACTACATTATATTTTCCTTAAGCAAAAGGAGTCCAGACTATACTATCTTCTTCATTGATAGGTTGGAGTAACCTTATTCTTAGTTTCATGCCCTTGCCAAGGAACTTGTGACATATATGCACCACTTTATCAATAATCATTTGAGGTAGCACAAACACATTGATCTAGTAAACACCCATATTGTACAAAACTGATTTAACAAGTTGTGGCCTTCCTGCAAAAGTAAGATATTTAATCTTCCAGGATTGTATCTTTTGGGTCATCTTATCAATTAGGGGGTTACAATCCCGTCGCCTCAATCTAGTCGAGATCAAAAGCATACCCAAGTAGTTGAAAGGAAGCTGTTCTTCTTTGAAATCCAAAAAGTTAGAAATTTGTAGCTTAGTATTTGTTTCTACTCCAGAGAAATATAGAACAGACTTCAAGGGGTTACTAAATCATATTTGAGAATCATATAGGAGTCCGGATTTGAGAATCATATAATAGAGAGAATCATATATTAGAGAGAGAGAGGTTTAACTGAGTCGGGAAGAAAGGAGAGAGGGGAAGAGAGAAGGAAGCATATTTAGAATTTAAATAAAATAGCAGTTAGCTATGTCGGGATTTGCCAACCCTCCTTAGCGGAGAGTTTTGCTAACCCTCTCTCTCTCTCATTGGCTAGAGACTTAAGAGTAGTTAATGAATAAGCTAACTGCTATTTTATTTAAATTCTAAATATGCTTCCTCTCTCTCTTTCCTCTCTTCACAAAGAAAATGCTTCCTTCTCTCTTCCCCTCTCTCCTCTCTTCCCGACTCAGTTTAACGTCTCTCTCTCTAGTATATGATTCTCAAATCCAGACTCCTATATGATTCTCAAATATGATCTAGTAACCACTCGAAGTCTGTTCTATATTTCTCTGAACTAGAAGCAAATACTAAGCTGCAGATTTCTAACTTGTTGGATTTCAAAGAAGAACAGCTTCCCTTCAAGTACTTGGGTATGCTTTTGATCTCGACTAGATTGAGGCGAAGGGATTGTAACCCCCTAATTGATAAGATGACCCAAAAGATACAATCCTGGAAGAATAAATATCCTACTTTTACAGGAACGCCACAACTTGTTAAATTAGTTTTGTACAATATGGGTGTTTACTAGATCAATGTATTTGTGCTACCTCAAATGATTGTTGATAAAGTGGAGCATATATGTCACAAGTTCCTTGGCAAGGGCATGAAACTAAGAATAAGGTTACTCCAACCTATCAATGAAGAAGACAGTATAGTCTGGACTCCTTCTGCTCAAGGCAAATACAATGTAGTTGTTACTTATGAAGCCATGAGGACTAAAAGGCTTGTGTGTAAGTGGTACAATCTGTGCTAGAGTAAGTATACCGTTCCTAAGCAGGGTTTTATTTCTTGGAAAGTGCTTAAAGGTTGCATTAAGACTTAAGACCAGAGAGAAAGAGAGAGACGTTAAACTGAGTCGGAAAGAGAGGAGAGAGGGGAAGAGAGAAGGAAGTGTTTTTTGTGAAGAGAGGAGAGAGAGAGGAAGAGAGAAGGAAGCATATTTAGAATTTAAATAAAATAGGAGTTAGCTTATTTATTAACTACGGTTAAGTCTCTAGCCAATGAGAGAGAGGGTTAGCACAACTCTCCGTTAAGGAGGGTTGGCAAATCCGGACTCAACCTAATAATGGTTTTTCTTTTGCATCCTACAAACAGGGCGCCTTTTGGCTTGTAAAAATTATTCTTCACATTATTACTTGTAAAAACCCCTAGCATGTAACTCAACATAAGACCACCTAATGCTGCTTTTTCTTTTGCTTCCTAGGGCGCCGTTAGAATGTCTACAGAAGACATTACCAGTAAGATTGAGAAGGTAATGAGGATTAGGATTCCCCATCTTCATCAACTCTTACTTTTGTAAAGTAAATTTATGGCTTATCCTCTATTATTTCTTACAATTGCAGATGGATCTCTACTTTGACGACGCTCTTTCACTGTCAAGTACTAGTTTTGATGGAGTGGCTAAATACCCCAAGGTAGCGATACCTAGTTCAATCTTCCATTGTCTTTGATGATAAAACCCTAAAGTTTCCTTCACTAAATCCAAACTCTTTTTCCTTCTTCTATTAATAAATAGGGTTTAGACAATTCTCTTGTCACAGAAGCTATGAAGGAATGCGTCCGTAGCATTAAGAAGGTGATCAGACAAGAAATTGGTTCCTTTCTTCTTGAGTCTTATAATTAGATTTGTCGACTTCTGCACCTTACAAGTTACAAAGGAGTTTGAAGACCTTCCTCCTTATTTTGCTACGCCGTTAATCATGTTAGATGATTTCATGGGAATGGCTGGATGTAACACTACAAGGTATGAAACCGAATCTAAAATTGCCTTGGAATGCATGGAAGACATGTTTATCGACATGATAAAGAAACTCCAGAATAATAAGAGATACTAGAAATTTGTGTCTGAGCAGTATCCTCCTTCTGAACCCAAATATCCCTCTGATTGGGAAGACACCAAAATGGTTGACACCGAAATGGTTGACACTTCTAAAGCAATTTATAATGAGTTGGAACTTTGTGCTGAAAGCCCTGGTCTAATGTTTTATTTCATCTACTGTAATGCCATGACTGAATTTTGAAACTTCGTATCCGAAAAAGTTAGATACCAGTGTTCACGTGACCTCATGAATGTAAACAGAATCCTTTACAATAATGGACATCTGGTGGATGATAAAGATGACCTTAAAGATTATAGAATTCGGAGCATGGCTGACCCGAAAAAAGGAGCTAGGGATTGTTTGGTGTCCTTTCTCGACAAGATTGATACTGAGAAGGCAACAGATAATACCATGCGCCTTCGTCTTGACGAACGGATTAAGAATCCAAAACCAGCCTTGAATGGATGTAAGTAACTTACAGCTTAAACCAATTCTTCTATACTTCCAGTTACAGTGTACACTATTGTGGTTTCCTAAAATATCTTATCATTCAGGTGAGTACACCGATGCTGAACGGGAAAAACCTAAAGGTTCAATATCAAATCTGGTACACACTTATTCTAGTTTTTATTTCTCCTTAATTATTTAAACTTGGAATTTGAAACAATATGTTTACTTTTTTCTTTCCTTCCTTTGAGAAGAAGGATTGTGAGGTGTTTTGCACATACGTAGATGAGGAGTATATCGATTACAACGACCAGTGGAAGGAGCTGACAACAACAGTGATATAAAAGAAATACTCATGGAGTGTAAACTCGATGTTGACAGTGATGGTGAATAAGATGGATGGTGAGTTTCCTAAGGAGCAGACCAAAAGAATATAATTCAACTATTGAGAATGCATGTACAAGTGCGAGGCCATGGTTAATTCTTTGTAATGTTTTGTCATGGCATATGATATACGGTGTTTGTTCCTATAATTAATCAATGCTGTACTTGTTTAATCTAAGTTGAGAAGCCATACAATGATATTTTGGTGTAGTTTTCTACTAATTGTCATTTTCTCTTTTCTTGTTTATGGAATGTCTAATTTCTTTCGGCAAATTACAATGGCTCTCTTAAGTTATCATTTCATTTTCTTTGAATTAGCTCTTTAATAGGTATATATTCCTCCCTTAAGAGTCTTTTTTTGTTACTATCAACTATCGAGGGTAACTTGAGGCGGCAATTAGAGAGAAATACTCGTTCATTGGCATGTGCAATCTTGTTAACCTTTGCTTAGATAGGATTCTTCTGATGGTTGGTTGGTTTGTTTGCTTGAGCTGAGGATTAAATCTTTGGACCTCTGCTTCCTGATGTACAATTCCCAAGCACCCCTCCAAACTAATTTTTATAGCATATACTTCACCTTGAATCTCCATTCCATGACCTTATTTTTGGGAAAACTGTGTTCATTTTCACGGAATATTGATTGCAGTCACTTTGCTTTTTGTGACTGCAATCAATATTGACTACTAACTGGGAACAGGTTGAAAAGCCAAATATTATGTGTGTAAGTTCTCCAATTTTGTTGCAGTTCATATTGGCAAACAATATTGTGTCGCCTGGGTACTGTCAACGAGTTATTGCGTATCTTTGCACTTATTCAACGAATTTGGGAGGAGCTGAGACAACATTTCCCTAACTGGCAAATCTATCATTTCTTTAGAGAAAGGAACTTCAGTGTTAATTTCTTGTCTAAATTGGGACATCTTTTTTCAGTGCTATAAGTTTGGTGGGGCACTCCTCCAATTGGGTTGGCCACGTGGTTGTTTGCTGATTTGTTCGGTGTTACTTTCCCTAGAGGCTTTGTGTAGTGGGTTTTGTTCTACTTATAAAAAAACAAAAACAATTAAGGCTCAGCCATTGTGTATGGGATGAATGTTAACTGATCCATTAGCCAGCATTTGTCTAAAACATTAATGTTAACATTTTCTAAAAACGGGTAAGAGAAGGCCACATGTTAATATTTTAACTTTTCATTTTGCCGCACAGTTCAAAATTGCGGCCCGACTTACCCAGAAATGTCTAATTTCCTATCGGCAAATTACAATGGCTCTCTTAAGTTATCATCTCATTTTTATTTTTATTTTTATTTTTATTTTGAATTAGCTCTTTAAGAGGTATATATTCTTCCCTAGGAGTTTTTTTGTTACTATCGACTATCGAGGGTGACTTGAGGCGGCAATTAGAGAGAAATACTCATTCATTGGCATGTGCAATCTTGTTAACCTTTGCTTAGACAGGAATCTTCTGATGGTTGGCTGGTTTGCTTGAGCTGAGGATTAAATCTCTAAACCTCTGCTTCATGATGTACAATTCCCAAGCACCGCTCCAAACCCTCCAAACTGTTGAATAATATTGGATATTCTAACAGTTAATCAAAAGTAATGATATTGAGAGAAGAGTAGGGATCTCTTATTGTTGGAAAATAATGGCTTAGTATCACCTGATAATGAGCACGTAGCGAATCCCCGGATCTGAACTAAGTCTGGAACTGAATGTGAACAAAACCAGAGAATCCAAGGTGCCACATAGGACCACCAATAACTGTTGTACTTTGGTCGCACCACCAATATCTCGGACGAAAGCAAGAGCAAGAGGGGAGAGTTGAAAAACCAGAGAAAGAGAGAGATAAACTGTCTTTTTATTATTATTCAATTAGTGGGGAGCTCATTCCCTTTTATAGGCAAATTCAACAACGGCCAGTAATTAATATGAGCAAAACAGTTTTTGTAAGTTATGAAATAAATATAACTGTTACGAAATAAATATGGGCAGGAGTTACAAAACGTTTTGTTCATTATAGGAGTTATAAAGTTAATTAAATATAGTTGTTGACCTAGATCGAAATTAACTCAGTTCTTTGATTCAGCTCAAATTAACTCAGCTCAATCAGCTCGAATTAACTCAGCTCAATTGACTCAACTCGAATTAAATCAGCTCAATTAATCCAGCTCGAATCAGACTTTTGGGATCTCCAAGTCGGTTTCTCTCATAACTCCTTCAAACATCTCCAACAGCTTGAATTAATTTTATAAAACCATTTTTAAGTTAAAAATCTAATACTTATTGATGAATAAATCCTTCTATATCCTAAGAGGTTCTTAGTTATAAAGGATAACCCAATATAGGTTATATATATTAACTCAAACTCTCCCCATAAACCCTAAGAGCATCACTTAAAGTGCCTCACTACCTTGGAATCCAAGGTGCCACATAGGATTTATGACCTCTAATAGTGCCTCACTGACTTGGATTTGAGTCTCAAAAAGCAAGGTTAAGTCTTGGAATCAAAGACTTAATCTCATTTTTTTACGTCACGATTGGGCGTCCAAGTGTTGGGCGCATGTTTATTTTATTATCGGGCGCCTAAGGTTTGGACACCCAATTGTATTTTTTAGCAAAAATTCAAATTGGGCGCCCAAGTTTGACTGATGAAAAAAAAAAAAAAAAAAAAATAGGCGCCCATGTCAGGCACTGTTGAAGGAATATAGAGCCTCACTGACTTAGATTTGGCTTTTTTCAACCAAGTCAGTGCACTTTAGGAGATGCCCTAATAGTCTATGGGTTTGTTAGGAGTCCAATAGGACACCAACACAGTTGGGGTCCCACCTTGGACTGGGCCCAACTCCTTGCACAAACCAATTTCCTAACATACTTCACCTTGAATCTTATTTTAGGGAAAACTGTGCTAATTTCCAAAAAATATTGATTGCAGTTACCTTGCTTTTTGCGAGTTAACTTTTCTAACTGGGAACTGGTTAAAAAGCCAAATATTATGTGTGTAAGTTCTCCAATTATGTTGCAGTTCATATTGGCAAAAAATATTGTGTCACCTGGGTACTGTCAACGAGCTGTTGATAGGGCCTCCCCACTAAAATGAAAAGGAGAGGGTAACTAATTTTCCCGTCTTAAAAAGGCAACCATAAACCTTCATTTGTGGGTAATACTGATTCTCTCTAAGCAAGACGTAGAAGGATTCCTTCTGACATGGTAAAAAGCCTTTGTGAAAATTGACTTTGCATGCGGCTATGGAACTCCTATCTAACTTTCGGAAAAAAAAATGGATTTCCTTGAACTGGTCAGTGCATTCCTTTAATCCCTAAGTAATCATTATTGTCATTATCAAGTGTATGTAAGATCATCTGTATTTGTTTCACCAAAGTTTATTAGCCAAACCATATTTGCATTGTTCTTAAACTAAAATTTTATGGGTTTGTTACATAAACTACCTCCTAAATTTTATATTTAATCTCAGCTATCAGTAGAAACCACCTCCTAAATTAGTGAGGTTGAAAACACACTAATTCCATGACTAGCTTTCTTTTCGTATTCGTAAATGAATCGGCAAAACTAATAAGATCAATTTACAAATTAAGTTATTTTGAAGTGACGGTTGGCAGTCTATCATTGAAATTTTGCATTTCTTGTTTATGATAGCAGACTCATGGCTTTACTTTGGAAAAAAATTGATCTCTATAAATAGATCATTTTATGATCTCTTCAAATCAAATGCTGACATGTAGCAGGAGAGATAAATTTTTAAACAACCAAGTTAACTCTAACTTAAACACCGTTTGGGTTTTAATTTACTAACTTATTTTCTCATATTTTAATTAAATAATTTCTCTCTCCTATTAAATACCAAAATATCTTTCTCTCTCTAACTCATGTCTCATCCCAACTCTCCCTTAAACCCACGAGTTTATAGGAAACAATGATCATCTCATTTTCAAATTCAATGAGAAGATCATCTAATATGCTTCAGTTTTATTGGGTATATCTCTATAAGCCAAAAACCAACCCCATGAGGGTTTAAACCCATGACATCTTGGTATGGGTAGCTTATTTATTGGTCATATGACATAGTCCCACATCGCTAAGGAATTGGGAATTTGAAGAGATAGACACTCTCTCACCTACTCATTGGTTGTAGACATGAGTAAGTAGGAAGCATGTGAGTGTGTGGTGGGTCAGGCCGGTTCTAGATTGGGATTTGGGTAATTGGCTCCTCCTGGCTTGGGCCTTACACGAAATATTTAGTATGCAGTCTTCCAAATTTACTTTGTTCGTTGTGGGTTACGTGGTTCCTCATTTTTCTTTCCCACAACATCTCTTTTTTGGCTTATAAAGGAAACCTTCCCTGCAGTATTTATCAACATAGACACAACAGTTCTAAGTTTTCTCTCAATCTCTCTCTCTCTGTTCATTCAACTTTTAAGCTTTAACGAGTTCTACAAATCCGAGTAATCATAATAGAAGTATAACGAATCAGAACGATTTTCTTCCCTGCTAAGGAAAACCGCAGTTTACATTACGTCGATTTATCCTGGGGGCGACGTGCTCTCTATCTGCTTGCTTTGGGGTATTTGTGTGAAACGTCTTAAAGAGCGACCTAGTACGCGACTTGGCCACTCCCTTCTAATAAGTTCTGGTTTGTTGTTGCAGTTCCTACCTTAGTTCCAGTTTATCTATTCCCCAGTTATCTCTTTCTATTTGCATATTGCTGGAAACAAGGTAAACTTATTTATATTTCTAACAAGTTTCTACATATTCTGTCATGATCCATAGTTTGTGTCAAAAGAAGGGTAAAGTTGAAAATGCATGTAGCAACTTTGGGATCTGATTAACGAAGGGATACAACCATATCCATGTACAGTATTTGTGAATTTGGGAGGTAAGTCTTGTACTGCTAGGACACGGAGAAATCCAAGATTATCTCTTATAAAATGCTGTATTCAATCAAAGACAAGAGCTATCGTATATTATGAACGGTGATAAGGCAGACGAATAATCGATTAGCGAGGAACATATATCTATACCAAGAGGACATCGGGGACACGAACCAAAATTTGTTTGTAGGCAAAAGCCTAAGAAGAGAAGAAACTCTTAGGCACCTTGAGCTCTCTAGTTCTCACTACTTGCCTACAAATCTTTGAACTGATAATGATGTTTGTAAGAAAGATTATAATTAACATTCCTACAATTTTGAAGAAACGGAGAATTGGTCTCCGAGTATGTAGCACTATGTATGTAATACTTGCTTCAAAAGATTTGATGCACATTTCACACTATGATCTTCTCAGAATGGATGCCATGTTTTTCATTGGATTACTTAAAATGGGTTGCTTCGAGGCTTTTCAAGCTCTTCATATATGCTTATACTCTAGGTTATACTCATGCTTTGAGGGATAAAATGCCAACTGAGACATGTAAATTGTTTGTAGCTGTAGCTGTATGAAGTGAGAATAAGAAAACTACACGTTTGAGATTTTTATGATCCGTGATAGCAAAAAATTGTACGTTCTACCTAGATACACACTTGAGATTTTTATGATCCATGATAGAGAAAAATTGTACGAAAAATTATACGTTCGACCTTAAACTTTAAGGAAAATATTAAAACAAGCTATTATCTATGTTATGATGAAGTGATTCTTGAAGTTTATTGATAAATGGTTCAAGTTACATTCTCTATATGTTGTGGCTAGAATTGGAAAACCCAGATGCCTAATTACCTACTAGAACTAGCTAAGGAGAGAGAAATTATTTAATTAAAATAGGAGAAAAAAAATGTTAGATAATTAAAAGCCTAACGGTGTTTAAGTTAGAGTTAACTTGGCTGTTTAAAAGTTTATCTCTTTTTTCCACATGTCAATCTTTGGTTTGAAGAGATCAAGAAATGATCTCTTTAAAGATTAAAAAAAATTCCCTGGTATTATGCCATATTAACGGAAAGAAAAGATAAAGCTCAAAAAGTGAAAGCTGTACGCTATTTGAAAGGCAGACAGTATTTAAATACGCGTTAAGTTAAGTATTTTATTAAAAGGCGTGCATCAGACATAAGCATAAATAAGTCTAGATCCTCTTCGCTTTCATGGGGACAATCAATCTCTCCTGCTTTTAGCACTTTTATGACATGTAGCACATTTTGGAGCGGCAACTCGTAATTGTAGCTTATCCGGCTAAAGAATAATTCTACATTATTTTTATTCGAAATGGAAGCAAAATATATAGACAAAATAGATTTAACTTTGTATACCATGGTGTAGATGATGAAAATTATTGCAAATGAAAGTTGTTATTGAGATATATAATCCGACATCGGACACACAAAACCTTGCACCTCAAAATATAAGATCATAGGGCTGCTCCTCTCATTGCCAATTAGTTTTGAAATTGAACCTTCAGTTCTAATATGCTATCAGAGCGGACATTTCCTCTACGTGTCAAACCTAATGGCATATGTGCTACTCTGCGTCACCCAAATTTTCGTCCACATGTTGAACTAAAAAATTACGACACATGTGAGGGGACGTGTTGAGATATATAGTCTTACATCGGACATATGAAGCCTTGCACCTCAAAATATAAGATCTTGGAGATCCTATCTGTAAAATAATGTAATAGGTTAAGTCTTATGAACCTGTAGCAACAGGAACGTTTTCAGGCAGCAACAGTAACTCAGTTTGTTCTTCCCTTTGATTGAGCACGGTATATGGCAGCAACAGTAACTCAGTCTGTTCTTGCTGTTCGTTGGATTGGCAGCGCAAGTTCGGGCAGCAACAGTAACTCAGTTGTTGTTACCGCAGTAGCAGTTTCCGTTAGCAACAGCAACAGAAAGACCGCAGCAGCAGTTTCAGCAACAGAAACAACTAACACCGCAGCAGCAGTTTCAGGCAGGTTTCGTTAGCAACAGTAACAGAAAGAACTAATACCGCAGCAGCAGTTTCAGGCAGTAACAGCAAGAGATAGTGAACTCCGGTAACGTAATACCGCAGCAGCAAGAAAGAACTAATACCGGACACCGGTACAGCGCCTACAACAAGAGAGAGAGGTTGTGATTGCTCGAGGCGTGGGTCGCACTCTCTTTGAAGAGTATTTCGACCTACCTCGGGTAAGGTAACGAAGGTCTGATCTCTTTCCAGGATACAACGAGCGTACGTATACAGTAGACTTCAGTTACCCGGAAGTCTACGTAAGAATGAAGTATGCACCACAGGTAAACCGTACAAGAGAGAGAGAGAGAGAGAAGAGTTGTGTTGTTACTGTGTTTTTTTTTAAGGTGGTGAGGAGTTGTTTTTATAGAGAGAGTTTGCCCAACGGCTCTCTCTTTATTCAAACGTGTGGGACGTGTCCCTGAGGATTAGGTCTCCTCAAGAGGTGGAGAGAACAAAGTGAAGACCAAGACTAAAGAAATAAACCAAGCCCAAGCCCAATGAACTTTTTGTTAAAAAGATTATGGATACCCAAGCCCAAAGGACCCAAGGCCCCCAAGGCCTCCAGAGCCAGAAGAGCCAATTGCCCAATCCCAATCCCAATCCCAATTCCAAGTCTGAGCCCGAGCCGGCCCGGCCTACCGGGCCGCCTGAGAGAGGTCCAGGTGTGTATAGAGTATAAAATCCTCTCACACACTCACACAACTATACACTCTCTCTATGTCACATGTTACACACATGTCACATGGGTACTACCTTATATGTTTAGTTCCTCTATTGTTTAAAACAATGTGGGACTAAACTTTAGGCTATAGTATAGGAGTCACATAAAATAGATGACCAAGAGGTCATGGGTTCAAGGCTCAAAAGAGGTATAAGTTTTGAAAAATTCCAACAATCCCCCACTTTTAAAAACTTCCGAAAAATGATAGATGAATGAAAAGAGAAACGAGAGTACGGTTTCGATTATAGAGTTGTACTTAAGTGAAGGTGTCCTTAGACTTGAACCTTTACGTAGTAGACAATCTTCAACGTATAAGAATAATAAGTGAACAGAGTCTTGAACTCATTATTCGCTTTTATACAGTGAGGAAAACTACATACAACCCTACCATGTGCAATATCTAAATGCCAGCACTTTTCGGCCATGTGCTTAATCCCAGTATAGGTGAAGGCTTTAGAGAAGTTAGCCTAATTTCTCATAGGAAGCGGCCGCACTTCCACAATCACCTTGGTGAATCTATGAAGAGTGTTCTTGTAGCTAGACACCCCACTCAAATAAATGAGATATAGAACTCAGCCTAACATTCGCTTCAAGATATCATGCATATTTACATTTATGTACTGCGAGTTGAACTCTGGAGTGACAAGCTCCTTATTTGCATGATTCTATATCACAGTGATTTGTTTTCCCCATTGAACCTATTTCTTGGGATTTCCAGTCATTTAGGTTGGGTTCCCACCACTTGTGATTCAATAACAGGCTTTAGCCCCATCCCTAAGGATGTGCTCCACACTTTGTCACGAGACAATCCTTTCGTCAAAGGATCTGCCAAGTTGTTTTCCGATCTTACAAAATCCACTGTAACAGTACTAGATGTGAGGTAACCTCTCATCGTACTGTGTTTGCGACGTATCGCTAACTTCTTACCATTATAATAATTGTTTTGTACTCTGGCTATCGCAGCAGTACTATCTGAGTGGATCAGTATCGGTGGTATAGGCCTACTCCATAAAGGAATATAAGACAAGAGGTCTTTCAACCAACTTGCCTCCTCACTAGCTGCAGCTAGTGCTACTAACTCAGACTCCATAGTCGACTGAGCTAGAATCGTTTGTTTCTTGGATCTCCAAGAAATCGCCCCTCCAGCTATACTAAACACGTATCCGCTGGTGGCTTTGGAATCATCCGAAAATGAGTTCCAATCTGCATCGCTAAATCCATCAAGGACCGCGGGAAACTTCTGATAGTGTAAACCCAAGTTCATGGTTTTTTTCAGGTATCGCATAACTCTATCAATGGCACCCCAGTGCGCCAAACTTGGTTTACTCGTAAATCTACATAGAACCCCTACAGCATAAGCTATATCAGGTCTAGTACAGTCCGTAGCGTAGCGAAGGCTTCCAATAATACTTGCGTATTCTTTCTGTCTAACTGCCTCTCCCAAGTTCTTTAAAAGTTTAACTTGTGGATCACAAGGAGTACACGCAGGTCTACGGTCAAAATATTTGTACTTCTTTAAGATCTTCTCAATATAATGAGATTGATCAAGAGTAATACCAGTGTCTGTGCGTGTGATCTTCATGCCTAAAATTACACTAGCCTTGCCTAGGTCCTTCATATCAAAATTATTGTTAAGCATGTTTTTGGTCTCTAAAATAATGTCAAGTGTAGAACCAAAAATAAGTAGATCGTCAACGTAAAGACATATCATAATACAACTTTCACCAGATACTTTATAATATAGACATTTATCAACAACGTTAATCTTAAAACCATTTAAAAGAAGTAATTGGTCGATTTTATCATGCCACTGTTTTGGAGCTTGCTTTAGACCGTATAAGGTCTTGTTCAGCTTGCAGACTTTGTGTTCCTCACCAGGTACCACAAAGCCTTCAGGCTGATCCATATATAATTCCTCTTCAAGCTCTCCATTTAAAAATGCGGTTTTTACATCCATTTGGTGAATTAACAAATTGTGCACGGCAGCAACGGCTAATAATACTCTAATGGTAGTCACACGAGTAACTGGGGAATATGTGTCGAAGAAATCAATGTTTTCTTTTTGCACATATCCCTTTGCTACAAGTCTTGCCTTATATTTATCTATAGTACCATCTGGTTTAAGTTTTCTCTTTAATATCCATTTACACCCAATAGAGCGACTACCAGGAGGTAAGTTAACTAAATCCCAAGTTTCATTTGTAGTAAGAGAATCCATTTCATCATCAATGGCCTCTTGCCACAAATCAGCATCACCTGAGGTTAACGCTTCTCTAATAGTATTGGGGTCCGATTCTAAGGTATTTACAACAAAATCGTTACCAAAATCTTTTGCAATCTTTAAACGTTTACCTCTACGAAGTTCTGGGTCTGTATCATGAAAATCAACAGCTCTAGGAACATTTACTTGAGGTACATTAGGGGTCGAAGACGTAGAAGGTTGAGAACCCCCACTACTACCCCCACTGTCCCTCAGTAAGTAGGGAAACTTGTCCTCATAGAAATCAACATCTAGTGATTCAATTATTATATTATCCTTAATATCAAGAAACCTATAGGCTTTACTGTTTATAGCATAACCAATGAAAATGCATTCTAAAGCTCTACTGGCTAGTTTGGTCCGTTTAGGATCAGGTTTACGAACATAGGCTAAACATCCCCAAACCTTAAAATAGCTAACATTAGGTTTTCTTTTTCTCCAAATTTCATAAGGTGATAATTCAGATGTGATATGAGGAATACGGTTTAAAACATGGGATACAGATAATAATGCTTCACCCCATAAAGATTTGGGTGATCCAGAACTAAGTAACATAGCAACTATTAGCTCAGTATACGTTCTATTTTTACGTTCAGCTTTACCGTTAGATTCTGGAGAATAAGGAGCAGTTGTTTCATGTATAATCCCTAAGGATTCATACAAGTTTTGAAATTCATGTGAATCATATTCTGTGCCTCTATCACTACGAAATCTTTTAATGTGTCTATCAAACTGATTTTTCACTTCGGTTACATATGTCCTAAACATATCTATAGCATCACTTTTGTGACGCATCAGATAAACTTGAGTATAGTTTGAATGATCATCTATAAAAGTTATAAAATATCTTTTACCATTTCGAGTTAATGTACCGTCCATTTCGCATATGTCCGAGTGTACTAAATCTAAAAGTTGTGATTCCCTTACAACACTTTTATGTGAGGTTTTAGTAATCTTAGCTTGACTACAAGATTGACATTTATTAAAATCATTTAAATCTACTTTAGGGATCATACCAAGTTTACTCATATTGTGTACTAATTTCTTATTAACATGACACAGTCTAGAGTGCCAAATATTAAAAGAAGACAATAAGTAAGCAGAAGCAGATTTATTCATTTCAATACTCATTTTGAACATTCCATTACAAGCAAAACCCTTTCCCACAAAAATCCCACCCTTAGTCAAAATGTACTGATCTGAGCCAATAGTTTGCTGAAATCCTGCCTTGTTGAGAAGATAGCCAGAAACAAGATTCTTCCTCATTTCAGGAGTGTGCATCACATCCTTCAGAGTCACTGTCCTTCCAGAGGTAAATACCAGTTCAACATCTCCAGTGCCTAGCACTTTGGTGCAATGGGAATCCCCAAGTAGCACCTTCTGGTCTTCAGTTTCCTTATAGGTCTTGAACCAATTGCGTTCATAGCATACATGCCTAGAAGCGCCCGAATCAGCCCACCACCCGTCGGTTCCACCGACCATGTTGATCTCCGTGATCATAGCCACTAAGGGCTCTTCGGTAACGTTGGCCTGAGCAACAGGTTTTCGGTTCCGGCAGTTTCTAGATATGTGTCCAGGCTTGTTACAGTTGAAACACACAATAGAAACTGTTCCGTTATATGGTGGGGCTTTTTGGTTCGTTCCCTTATTAGGATTCTGGTGTCCATTTTTCTGACGGTTATTCGGATTACCACCGTTAAGACGGTTGTTCCGATTACCGCCATTCTTAGCCTTGAAAGGTTTCCCTTTAGGTTTCAGATGGACCTTCCCTTTGGCTTGAACCAAAAGGATTTCCTCTTTCAGGTCTTGTTTTCTAGATTCTTCTTCAACCCTAAGACGAGTAATCAAGTTCTCCATGGTAAGTTCCTTTGACTTGTGTCGCAGGATATTTTTATAGTCTTTCCAATTAGGCGGTAATTTGTCAATCATCACGGCAACTTGAAATTGTTCATCAAGAGGTATCCCTTCGGACACGATCTCATGTGCAATTCGTTGCAACTCATGTGATTGGGAAATTACTGGCTTATCGTCGACCATAGTGAACTTGAGATATCGGCTTACGGCAAACTTTTTAGAGCCTGCCTCTTCCGTATCATACTTCCTCTGTAATGCATCCCAAACGGCTTTCGCAGTTTTGGACTGTAGATAGTAATCGTACAGTTCGTCTGCTAGACCGTTCAAGATGAAATTACGGCATTTGAAGTCAGCCTCAGTCCAGTTTGAAATTGATTCTAAGGTTTTGTCATAATCGTTTGTAATCAGGTCAGGGTCTATTGCAGGTACGGGAACAGGAGGTTCAACAGGGCATTCTTGTTCCAGAACATACGCCACTTCCTTAAGTGTGAGATAGAAGAACATTTTGTTCTTCCACCTCTTGAAGTTGAGACCATCAAACCTAGAGGGTTTGTTGTAATCAAACTTCAGCACTTCTGAGGAAAGAGCCATATTATAGGAAATGAATACTCTTCAAAATTGAAAAATAATGTAATAGGCTAAGTCTTATGAACCTGTAGCAACAGGAACATTTTCAGGCAGCAACAGTAACTCAGTTTGTTCTTCCCTTTGATTGAGCACGGTATATGGCAGCAACAGTAACTCAGTCTGTTCTTGCTGTTCGTTGGATTGGCAGCGCAAGTTCGGGCAGCAACAGTAACTCAGTTGTTGTTACCGCAGTAGCAGTTTCCGTTAGCAACAGCAACAGAAAGACCGCAGCAGCAGTTTCAGCAACAGAAACAACTAACACCGCAGCAGCAGTTTCAGGCAGGTTTCGTTAGCAACAGTAACAGAAAGAACTAATACCGCAGCAGCAGTTTCAGGCAGTAACAGCAAGAGATAGTGAACTCCGGTAACGTAATACCGCAGCAGCAAGAAAGAACTAATACCGGACACCGGTACAGCGCCTACAACAAGAGAGAGAGGTTGTGATTGCTCGAGGCGTGGGTCGCACTCTCTTTGAAGAGTATTTCGACCTACCTCGGGTAAGGTAACGAAGGTCTGATCTCTTTCCAGGATACAACGAGCGTACGTATACAGTAGACTTCAGTTACCCCGGAAGTCTACGTAAGAATGAAGTATGCACCACAGGTAAACCGTACAAGAGAGAGAGAGAGAGAGAAGAGTTGTGTTGTTACTGTATATTGTTTTTTTTTAAGGTGGTGAGGAGTTGTTTTTATAGAGAGAGTTTGCCCAACGGCTCTCTCTTTATTCAAACGTGTGGGACGTGTCCCTGAGGATTAGGTCTCCTCAAGAGGTGGAGAGAACAAAGTGAAGACCAAGACTAAAGAAATAAACCAAGCCCAAGCCCAATGAACTTTTTGTTAAAAAGATTATGGATACCCAAGCCCAAAGGACCCAAGGCCTCCAGAGCCAGAAGAGCCAATTGCCCAATCCCAATTCCAAGTCCGAGCCGGCCCGGCCTACCGGGCCGCCTGAGAGAGGTCCAGGTGTGTATAGAGTATAAAATCCTCTCACACACTCACACAACTATACACTCTCTCTATGTCACATGTTACACACATGTCACATGGGTACTACCTTATATGTTTAGTTCCTCTATTGTTTAAAAACAATGTGGGACTAAACTTTTAGGCTATAGTATAGGAGTCACTTAAAAATAGATGACCAAGAGGTCATGGGTTCAAGGCTCAAAAGAGGTATAAGTTTTGAAAAATTCCAACACTATCTCATTGTCAATTGATTTTGAGATGGATACTCCAGTTTCATAGAATCCTCTTAGGATTATAGTATGATGCATACTCCATCATGGCTTGACATTATTCATTATAAAGAAATCCATCACCCGGTCAATTTTAGCTTATTATTTGAAGTAGCTTGACATTAAAAGTTAATCCAGCATCGGGGCCTTCTCTCTTTCTCCATCCTTTTCTGAAGGCCCTACGATGTGTTATGGGTATTTGCTTAGAGATATCTTAGTTAGAAGATAATACAAATATACCCGGCCGAAAGTTTCTTTTATTGAAATTTCCTCAACACCAAATATTATATCAAATAACTTGAGGTTTTAAAGTTGAAATCATCATTTATACCAAGTAATTAGGAGTTTAAACATAATTACTATAAACCAAATGAACTATAGTTTCATGAAATGATTGAACTGGCGATAAAGTAGCCAACATTCATCCCATCACTTATAAAAATAAGCCTATCAAATCGTTTTTAACTGTGCTCCAAACAACATTTTTTGTGGTGAAATGGTTTTTAACTGCGATTTAAGCATGACCTAACTTTATATTTTGCCCACTTTTCTGGTGACATAGCATCATATCATTGGTATCATCATTTGAAAAAATCAACCCCATCCGACCCCTATTTCTCTTTCACTCCTTAAACCGCCCAACATCATTTCTCTCACAATTTAATTTCTAGAGAGAGAAAAAAAAATAGAGTTAAATAAATAAATTTTATAAAGAATGAAATCTTTAAAAATCAATTTTTAATGAGAAAGATAAAGAACAATGACTTCTCTAGAACATACTAATGATCGATAAAATAAAAACTAGAATTTTGGCAATCAAATTAGTTGCATGGATTACAAATAAGCTACAGGGATTCACAGTTGGGTTGAAAACTGAAAACTGAGGGAGATAGAGTAGTTTAACAAAAGAGAAAGAAAGGGATATGTGTATTCTTTATAAGCTTTTTGATTGTTTTTACTTGAGTAAATAAAAAGAAGAGAAAAGGGTAATTTTGTTTGCCGCAATTAATCCCCCCCCCCCCCCCCCCCCCCTAAAGAACTCAATACTTGTCAGACATTTTGAAGGGCAAAGTAAATGCATATTATGTGGGGGCTTTTTCTTCTTTCTTCTGTAATCTACACCTTAGAAATCTTCTCGTATTTATTGGTTAAGATGCTAAAAAAATACAATACGTTAGAATGAAGTAATTCTTACCATTCTTTTATTTGATTCGGTTAGGGTGCGCCTGCACAAACCACTGCATGTCTTAGAAAAAAAAAATGAGGGTGAAGTTAAGGTCCTTGTTAGCTACTGTAGTTTACTATGGGATGATGGTATCAAAGATTTAGCATCAGTAGCAGTATAACCATATGTAGACAATAATAGACACCTGAGTTGGAGAGGGAAAACGAATTGGGAAAAAATGAAAGAGATAGGAATTAAGAGTTATTTCGGATACGAGGGGAGAAACTGAGGAAAAGAAGGGAGGATATGAGAAGTTAGGAAATGAACGATATGGTTACATATTGATAATTCGTCATATTATAGTATGTAACTACTACTTTAATGTACAAGCTATGAACTACATTCAGTGCCGGTTGTGATTCTATTGAATATACATTACTGTAATGGCCAAAATTAAATATAGCAGGTTCCAACTAATAAACAAAGGTGTTTGCGAGGGAATGAATTCACAATTTCGATGTAGAAAACAACAGTGTCAATAAAAAAATGCATCGTACCGTGAGATTTAGCGGTGGGTTGTGCTAGTAATTATAATGTCTAATACTGTTTATTTCTCTATGACAGCCGATTAAATAATTTAATAATTCATAGTCTGACTTTATTGAAAAATCTACTCTAGACTTATGATATATGTCTCCCTGCATCATCAAACTATTGTTGGGATTGATTTTATACTCACTTTGATCTTTTATTTTGAAAAGTTTTATTTCCGTCTATATCCCATTTTTGTAGGGGCCTAACTTCTTAAGGAGGGGAAGTTGGCTCTTATACCACGGGGTTAAATCTTCAAGCAAAGGAATACAAGTACGTTATCTAGAATTAGAGTAATCAATAGACAATATACTTGCGTGGAGGCCAGGAATGTGAATCTCCACGCCTCTGATAAGAATTTTTAATAGTGCTTATATTTCTGTCGAGTAGTCGAAGGTTCGAGTGCTGGGTTTTTACAGGGTGATCGAAGGTAAACTGTAAAGGGACTGGAGAGAATTTTTGTAACCTCTCATTAGTTCCCCATCTCTCCTATTTATAAAGCATAGGAATGGCTGAGTCACCAAGGTTATGTCATATTATAAAGGTACTATCCGGATATCCCGGCGTGGGTATGGGCGCCAGAAATGTCGGAACTGTCACTCTAACAGTTGTTGGGTCTGTCTCTGTACTTTGATACTGTAGCAGTGGTTGGGCCTGTCACTGTAGCTGTAAGGACCAACAACTGCGCCATCTTGTCTAGTGAGCTGTCTGTCCCATCATACTTCGACCATGTGCAGATATGGTCGAAGTGTTTCTGTTGTGATGCGGAGTCCATCCTCGAGGTTTTGTTCGGAGTTGAGGCTTCGTCTTCGAATGATCTTTGGGAAGCTTGTTTGTGTATTGACTGGACTTTAAGATGTTCAAGTAGGCTTTGAAATAGCCTTCGAGTATCTGTTTGAGGTAAAAAGCTGTAAGTAGGCTACTACAATTTTCCCCTTAGTTTTTCTCTCAAACCAAACTCCAACTTCTACATGGTTGTTCGCATCACCATCCCATGGTCTACAAGCTCCTTCTATAATTTAAAAAGGATTTTAAGAAGTTTTCCTTCCACAATTCGCAAAGAAGATACAAAAATTAAGATTTTAAATACTAAAAGATGCATACTTTCAAAAATTGGACCTAGGGAACAATAAATTTGAAAATCGATACTAGCAAGATGAAGTTATGATTTTACCTCTACAAAAGTTTGCATATTACAGTAGTTAACCACCTGCTTTTTCCTGGTACGTGGGCTCCACAAGTACGAATGTCACTTCCGATGTCACTTCCCAAATAATAAAAAATGTTCGAATCATTTAAATCACGCCATGTGCCCAAATTTAATTCTTCAAATATGTTATTCGAAAAAACTATGTCATTTGTTTAGTAAACTTTGTCATTTATTTTCCAGAACTTTGATATTTGTTTAGAAATATTTGTCATTTGTTTTTCATAACTTTAATATATTTTCAAAAAACTGTCATTAATTTGTTTTACCAGAACTTTGTCATTTGTTCAGAAAACTTTATCATTTGTTTAACTTCTAATATTATTTGTCATTTGTTTCATGTGAATTTGTCACATCTTTAAACAAATTAGCCATGTAATAAGGTGGAATTTATCACCATTTCTACTATTATTTGTCATTTGTTTCAGGGGAAGGGTTGGTTAGGGTATTGCGTGCAATACTGGCAAAAGAAATTTTAATTTTTCCCCTATTGAAGTTTAAATATTACAGTAGGTTTGCAGGTCGTGGGCTCTACAAGTTATTTCTAAAATAATAATAAAATGTTCAAATCATTTAAAATAATATATCATGCACGTCACGTGTCTAAATTTAATTCGTCAATGTACACATATCATTACTATTTCGAGACGTGTTAGGCAGACTTTGTCACCATTTCATGTATTACTTGTCATTTGTTTCAGGGGAATTTGCCACACCTTTAACCAATTAGCTATATGTAATAAGACAGACTCTGTCACCATTTTTGTTATTATTTGTCATTTGTTTAGGGTTAGGGTATCACATGCGATTTACATGAGTTCGTCAGGTTTTTGGCGCCAAAAATGGTCTATATTCGTCAAACAGTTTCTTCTAATTACGAACGCAATAACTGCAACAACTACAACAACCGCCCCGATCCCGATTCTAGTATTATTTGTCATTTGATAACTCTACAAACATTTTCTCATAATCGTCGAGTCTTGTGTGTGATTTCAGTAACAAATCGTATGTGTGATTATTGCCTACCAAGTATTTAAGTAAAGCCTAGTTTTTCATTCACAATGATGAAGTCTGATAAACAAGTGAGTAATGAGCAATTTGATGAGGAGAACCAAACGCAGGAGGTGGAGAGAAGAAGGCCACCACCAATACTAAAAATTATACTTCTCGGTGTACAGGTTTGGGACTTCACAACATGTTTATAGTTCTGCCTGAAGAGGAGATGGGTGTTCTTCATACCACCTGTTTTACACGTTGATTATAGAAATATTCGATTGTCATCTCGGTAATATCAAATTCCAATTTGGGAAAACGATAATTCAGATGAAACCAATTCATGTTTGCCATATTTTGGGGCTACGTATTTCTTCTATTCATAATGATTTTGCATTTGTTGATCATGAGTATGTAACAAATTTCAGGAATAGGCGATTCCTTAAGAAGAAGAAAATATATGGGTTCAAAGAAATTGAGAAGGCTTTAAAACAGACGAAAATGGAAAGATATTATAATAAGATTCTAATTTGTCATTTGTTGGGACTATTTTTGCGTTGTATTTGTCAGCCCAAGAATTTATGTATTGTATTTGTCAATTTTTAGGGGTTGTTTTATCATTATTCTCTAGGGTTCATATCATTATTTTAGTCATTGTCATTTGTTTTTCCCATTCTTATTCTTTGTCATGTGTGGTTTTGCTTTGTAGACAATGTTCTTTGATTAAATTTGTTAAACATTCTACTATCATTTATCCTCCCGAACAAGGGGAGAAACATTAAGGTGAAGTATGTTGATTTGGTAGATGATCTAGTGAAGTTCAACAGATTCCCCTGGGGTAAGCAAGTCAATAATTTTTTATAGAGTCAAATAGTAGAGTTTGCTGATATCCATCGGTCGTGGATAAAAAATCCAATAAAGTTTTATCACTACACGGATGTACCTGGGTATTGATGATATGGGTTTTCCTATGTATTCATAAGCTGATATTTCTAAGAATTGAGGGAAGCAAACATTTGTTCCCTAAGCTACAGGGATGGAGGATGATATCCTTTAAGCGTCACCAAATTGTGACATTGAAAAAGTTTTTTGCTAATCCCAAATTGGTGGTATTAGCTTTGGAGCCGTCTAAGACTGACATGCAGCAAAAACTTGTGTAAGAGGCCACGGTAAACTTCTTTTAATTTTTACCTCATTTGTTTGCTTCTTGTCATTTGTTTCATTCTTCTTGTCATTTGTTTCTTGAAGTTTGTCATTTGTTACATCTTTTTTGTCATTTGTTTGATTTGTTTCTCTATCATTTCCCCTAATATTATTTGTCATTATTAAGTTCCTTTTTATCATTGGTTAAGTGTAAGTTGCCATTTATATACTCTTTGTCTGTCATATCTAAATCACTTTTTGTTAATTATTTGAATGTTATCTACATTAGAAAAATTATATCAAAGCACCTCCAATCGGACCTGCACTGGTTGATATATGCCAGTAGTTACAGAACCATAGTAAAAGTTTAGAACATATTCTGATGTCTACAATTGGAGACAATACTCTACCACTTGTAGATTATACTCTCCCCCTTGGGCAGTACCAGTATAATACTCCTGAGAAAATCAAGCAAATCGAGAAATAAAAGCGAGAAGAAAAAGGTGATGAGAAAGAAGATGGGAAAAAAAAGAAGGCGGGGCTGAGAACTTGGCAAAGAGAGGTCGAACAAAAAAATCTAAAAATTAAAGAGAAGAAAAAAGCTAAAAGAGAAATGGAAGAAATTTTCTTTTTGGGGGATGGAAAAAAATATATCAAAAAGACCAATGCCAACAAGAAGAACAAGGCTAAAAAAACTGATATTCAGGTTGAAGGCATCAAGAAGAAGCCTCTCACTAATGAACAATTGGATGATGCCTCACTAATCGTTTGGAAATCCTTAATACCCAAAGGAATCAAGGGTAATAGAGGGTCAAGGAAGAGATTGGCGATAATCTCAGATAAAATCCATTTACTGAAGAAAATTTGATTCAGCAGGTTCTAATACTATTTTATCAACATATTTTTAATCATTTCTTCGCATACACTTTATCATCTCATTCAGTTGGTTTTATCATTTGTTTGCATGACACTTGTCAGATAAAATTTGCCCCCGGAGAGGGAGTGAAGGTAAAAAAAGATTTAGAAGTAGAGGAAGTGAATATGAAAGTTATATCTGTTGAATATGGTGGTGAACTTCCAGAGGTATCATTTGTTTACAACTTCTTATCATTTATTTATATTTTTATCATCATTTTTTTTCTAGAACTTTGTCATTTTTTCAAGTCTTTATCATTTGGTTTTCCTGAACTTTGTCATTTATTTTCATTTGTTGTATGTAAAGTTGCATAAGGGTGCAGTGGAAGAAGAGGAACCTCAAAAGGAAAAGGATGATGAAGATGAGGAAAATGGTGATGATGGGAAAGCTGATGATAAGAAAACTAAATCTTATCAAGAAGAGGAACCTCAAGTTGTTGATGAAGAAGAAGCTCAAGAGGTATTTATCTAAGATTTGTTTAGAACTATCTATCATATTTGTGAGTGCAGTCCTTACAGATGAAGGATGTATATCTTATTTTACCATTTGATTTTATCATTTGTAGTATGTATATCCTATTTTAAAGATGGAGGATTCAGAATAACCAACTCTAGAGTTGTATCATGTTGGAAAAAAAGATGTAGTGGAAGAAGCCAATGTAGTAGAGAGATTTATCATTTGTTTTGAGCTATCCATAAAATTTGTTTACCTATCCTTACCATTTTTACCATTTGTATTTACAGATGACTGCAAAACAACTAAAAATTTAAGATATTTCTTAAGCTAAGGAGGTACATAACTAACATTGGATTATTTAACATTTTTTTATGGTAACTTATCATTTGTTTGATAGTAACTTATCTTTTCTTTTTGATTATTAGTCATTTGTTTAATGGTAACTTATCATTTGTTTCTTCTTTACTATTTTTTGTACATACTAAGGAGGTCGCAGACCAAGCAAATACTGAAGTAGTGGTCTTCGATGTTCATGAAGCTAAGGAGGTAAACTTATCTTTTGTTTCTGATTATTTTGTCATATATTGTATCACTCTTATCATTTGTAGTCTATTTATTTATAGATGAGTGCAGACCAAACAATTGTTGTAGCAGTTGAGGAACAAAGTAAAGAAGTATCTATGGCTGAAGGAACGGATGGGGATATTGGAACTGAAGTTTCACAGATAAAACCAGACCTTGAGAAAATTGTGAAACAAATTATTATTGAGCAAACCAATGTATGAATGTACTTTTAAATATACAGTTTCATCATTCATTCCTATTGAGTAATAAGATTTGCTATCATATTTTATTACTCATTCTCATGTAATATGCACATTTAAATAATTTTCTTATTACTCAAGTGATTAATCTATTCCAGCTTGTTTTAATGAAATTGAAAGTGGTGGAGAAGACCTTAAATAAGAGGCATAAACTAACTGACGATGAACTTAATAAGATATCAGTATCACAGGCTTATAGAATGAACCTATTGCATGCTCACCTTTACCAGCTTTTTCCTAGAGTATTATTCAAATCTTTTATTCAAAGACCCATCTCCCAGGATAAGATGAACCAGGTAGACCATGTTTGGTCACTCAAGAAGGATATATTATCTGTTGAGGATATGGACTACAACCAGAGTATTTATAGGAGGATAGATGAGGAAGCCGTTTGCCTTGACGCTCTTTACACCTTACATCCAAAAAAAATGGTTGGACAACGAGGTATTTATGCATTTATAGTTGTATCCTTAATTTATTTTCGTTTGTTTTTTGCTTTCAAATAGTGATTTCTGTCTGATATGAGGGAAACAAATAAATGACAGTTCCTTTAAAGAAAATAATGATATGAGGGAAACAAACAAATTTTATGAACAATGATAGTTAAATGGTGAACTTAACAAAATTGATGATAAAATATCAACAGACAAATGATAAATTCTTTATGAATAAATGACAGTTCAGTGGAAGCAAATGATATGCAGGAAATAAACAAATGATAAATTCTCAATGAACAAATGATAGTTAGATGTGAACAAATAACATTACAGTAGAAGCAAATGATTTGTATACAGCAAAATCAATAACACATAATCAAATGATAAATTCTCTTTGAACAAATGACAGTTTTGTAGAATGAAATAATTATATGTGGGCGACAAACAAATAAAAAATTCTCTCTGAACAAATGACAGCTATATGTAGTTAAATGATGAACTTAACAAAACTGATGATAGAAGATCAACAAAAAAAATGATAAATAGACTTAAAATTCCCAAAATAGAAGTTTATCATATCTGTTCAAATGATAAATACAGTACCCAAAATCTTCAGCGTAAACTGATTGTAACATCTTCATCTAGGATCATAGGTGGTTCAACGCTTATCGTAAAAGACGGTGTCATTGTCAAATGTCTCGTCAGATGGAATTGGCAGAAGTTTACAAGAACAACGATTGTGTCCATTTTTTTAGCACCTACTACAAAATCTTAGTTTGGTGACCAGACCAGGCATTTTTTTCTCTTCTCTTCCATTGCGTGTGAGGACGATCGGTTTGAACTGTTGGTATAGGACCACGAACACGTGTATCAAATTTTAAAATTTCCCACTGCTCTATTCCTCTAATAGATATCCATATCGGTTCATAAATAGCCTTGTATGTATTATTTATGAAGTACTCAGAGACACATATAGTTAGATCAATATTAGCAAGACAACACGTACTCCGTTTTTACAAGGTATTCCTATTGTTTGCTACTAACGACAATAATAAGTACCATCTTCAATATTTACTGAATTGGTTCTGCCATAACTAGTCATCTAAAAATGGTAACGTGTTATACAAACTCTACAGGTTAGTGAATCCGTCATAAACTTTATACTCTCGTAGTAATCTGTAGCCCATGGCATTAAGCGAGCTTGACTCTTCTCAGCTTCCTCCCTATACGTGTAAGACATTTTTGAACAGAGTGTACGTAATTTCTCAATAAACACATGGATAAGGAGATCTCTCACTTTCACAATAACGTTATTCCAACTCTTGACATAATTAGTGTAAGCCAGTCTATATCTGAACGAATGACAAATAATGGCAAACAAATGATAAATGAGTATAAAATGATGACAAATTGAAAAATAACAACTGCAAATGAGTAATAATAAAATAATGATAAATAATGGCAAACAAGTGACAAATGAGTATGAAATGATGACAAAATAAAAAAGAACAACTGCAAAGCAGTAATAATGACTAGTCTTGTAATAATTAATTACAAGTATATCAATAGAGAATGACAACATACCTACTCATTAGAATGTATAAATTAGACTGGGTTTCATTAGGAATACCTAGTATGTATTGGAGACCCAATGGATCTGTATTTCATATATAATTCATGTGTTTATCGAAATCAATACTGGTTAGAGCCTCTGTTGTCATCCTAAATGAAATCCTCGTGCTTTCAAGGGTAGTTTTAATGTTGTTTGATATGTGGAAGGTATAAAACGTATAGACAGCAAATAGAAACACCTTGGGTACATAATTAATAATTTTAGGGTTTCTGTCAGAGATAACGACGAATCTAGTGTTAAAACCATGAAAATTAGGCCCAAACATCTCCACGAAGTATGTCCAACTTTTGATGGTCTCCGAATCTGTTACAAAAAATATAAGTAGAAAAATATGATTACTTGGGGCAATGGCGATGGCTATTAGTAGAGTCCCACGATATCTCACTTTCAAAAAGTTTTGTCAATCACTACAATGTGTCTCAATAGTTTATAAGTTTTTTTAGGAGCACTAAAACACCTTGCCAATCTTTTATCCTTACAACTCGTAGTTAGTATGTTAAATACCGAATTTAGGTCAACCAACCCCACTTCCGCAAAGTAGCTTGCAAGTTATTGGTATGAGTGCTCAAACTTGCCTCACATATGAAATAAATATGCTAAATCAAATGAAATTGTGGAACAAAAAAATGATAAATATCATAGGACAAATGGCAAATTGCTTTGAACAAATGGCATTCGATTAACTGATGAACATAATTGTACAAATGACGAGTAATGCATGAGCGAACAAATGATAAATAAAGTGATATTACCTCAGAGTTAGTTTTTTCTTTCGCACGCTAGGCAAGATTGTATGTTACATCAACATTGTGATTAATATGCATATCTTCAATAATTTCTATAGCTTTATTGTTCGAGTCTTTTTGTAGTTTTCGCTTGATTATAGAAGCAACCCATCTACTAGACGTTGCCTTATATGCGTTCTCACTCTTAATTTCTACTCTGATGCATATATGCATAGAGCTCTAAGTACTTACTCAAAATAGGGCAGAACCAATCAATCTTGTCGCGTAAATCCTCCAAGAACAATTAAGACCTTTGCTACGTACCACGATTTCATATTCGTTGCTCAGAACGTGTACGAGATTGAACTTGTTTACAGCTGTATAAGCTCTTACATGATTCTTGAGTACAATCTTATCTTGATATAGATCACCAATTTTAAACTTTTTACTAAAGTCATAAAGATCCTCCGCGTAAGCAGCAGATTTAAACCGGAAATCCAGGACATCTTACATCTGTTGGGGTTGTGACTCAAACTATAATTCAGCTGAACAAATGACAAAAATGCTTCTGAGCATGATAAATATATAATAACAAATGTTAAAACCCTCATTACAAATGACAAATGTTGTGTGCTTACCTAAAGATTTAGTTTTTCCAATGATAGGTTCAGGTTTAATTGAAAGAGGAACATTGGTTAACATAGGTTCATTTAAAAGAAAAACATAAGTTAACATAGGTTCATTTGAGAGTTGAACATTTGATTGAGAAATATTAGGTTCATTTGAGAGATGAACATTAGTTGGGATAGTTTCAAAAGGTTTATTTGATTGAGGAACATCATCCACTAAATGTCCAAACCTACGTGGATCAAGCCCCTCTGCCGTTTATTTTAGGGTAACCTTGTATTCAAGTTCAGGATCAGAAAATGAGTTATGACGCAAAGGTTCCCCCACTTCAAGCATCCGAAGGGTGGCAAACAACCATTTACCCAAACCAGTATCTTTGGTGGTGGACAACCATTTACCTGAACTGAAGTTTTGGGAGTTATGGGAAGATATCCTACGCTCATTAACAAACCATATGTGAAAGAATGTGTCAGGATTGCTTTTATGCATATTGATTATTACAGTAAAGTCCTGGACAAATGAAATTGTACATGCACAACCATGGACATTGTTGTACAACTTGCAGTCCCAATGATGGATTTCGCTTGTTTCTTCAAGGAGTCTAACAAAATCTTCATATGATGTGTATGCTCTTAGTGTGGTAAGTTTTGTACTTCCTCAAACATAACCAACGATTGATCTCATCTTTGGAGGTACGATATCACCCCCCCCCCCAAATGAACAATGATATAAAGCTGAACTCCATCCATCCTTAAAACAAATGATATAAATAGATAATGTCGGTGATAAAGTAGTAAAAAATAAATAATAAAAATGAAACAAGAAAAATGGTAAGCTCAACTCCATCCCTCAAACAAATGATAGGCATCCCTGAAATAAATGATATAGATCAACAATTTCAGTGATAAAGTTACAGAAAATAAATAATAAAAATGACACAAGGAAATGATAAAAATGACCCAATACAAATGGTAAAGTAGAATAATACAAATGCTAAAGTAGTAGAAGACAAATAATATAAAGCTGAACTCCAGCCATCCCTCAAACAAATTATAGGCATTTCTGAAACAAATGATATAAATTAATAATTTTGGTGATAAAGTAATAGAAACAAAATGATAAAAATGACACAAGAAAAATGGTAAGGAAAAAAATAATAAAGTAGCAAAAAACAAATGATAAAGTAGCAGAAGACAAATGATAAAGTACATATTGATAACAATGTATATCATCTTGCATAACATCTTTTCTTAAGATAAATGTGATAAATTATGATGCGGATACAAAGTTAGAGATGATGGATACAAAGTTAGGGATGATATTAACTTCAATAGTTACTTCAACGGTCGGAAAGAAGGATAACAACGCGCTTTGACAACAAGAATAACCTTAGGATAACAACGATCTTTTTCTCCCCAATGACCTCTATGTGAGGATTTCAGTGAATGCACAACGATGGTTGGAAGACTTGATAGATTAAAGAGACAAATAGTACATCAAGGAGAATAATAATCTGTTTTAAGTATTCCCAAGGAGAAGTTTTTTTTGTAGAAGAAGAAGAAATTTAGATTTTTTAAGTTGGTAGTTTATTTTGGGGGAAGCTTCCTTCTTATTACTAATCAACCATTTAACGTTATTTTGGAGTGGAATTTTCTCGATGACACGATGCATGCCATGGGATTTTGTGAAAAATGGTACAACTGGATCCATCAATGCATCTCTACCACTGCGCTGTCTTTTACTCTTGAGGGCTCTCCCTATGATTTCCTTAAGCCAGGAAGAGGTATTCGCCAAGGCGACCCCCTTTCCCCCTCCCTCTTCCTTATATGTTCGGAAGTTATGTCCAAAATCTCTCTCCAAAAAGAGAGAGAAGGTACTCTTCATGGTATTAAGACTGCTAGAGGTAGCTCGCCTGTCTCTCATCTCCTCTTTGCGGATGACAGCTTCATTTTCTGTAATGCTACCCTTTCGGAAGCCGACACACTCAAGCAAGCTCTGGATACCTTCATGAAGGTGTTTGACCAGGAGATCAACTTTGAAAAATCATGTATCTTATTCAGCAAGAACGGCCATTACCGTCATCACAAGATCATTCAAAGGATGCTTCACATCAAGAGAGACTCCTACGGAGAAAAATACCTTGGTGCCCCCCTTACCTTCGACCGAGCTAAGAGCCTGAATTTCCAGGAGATTATCACTCGGGTGTCTAAGCGGATTGAAGGCTGGTAAGCAAGATTCCTGTCCCAAGCCGGCCGCATCACCCTTATTAAAGCTGTTAACTCAACAATCTCTACTTTCCTCATGTCTGTTTTTCCCCTCCCTTGCAAAACCTGCAATCAACTTGACTCGATGAACGCGCATTTTCTTTGGGGTTCCAATAAAGAAGGCAGACCCAAGGCGCACCTTATAAAATGGAAAAAGATTTGCAAACCCATCCAATATGGGGGGCTGGGCATTCGTACTGCCATAAACCATAATCAAGCACTGATGGTAAAGCTTTTCTGGCGGGTCATCAAAGAACCTGAAAAAGTGTGGTCTCAAAACCTGAAAGTGAACTACTCGCCCAGAGAGTCTATTATGATGGCCATCCCCAAACCTCCCGACTCCTGGATCTGGAAAGGTATCCTTAAAGCCCGTAACAACATTTGGTCCGAGCTCAGATGGCACATCGAAGATGGAGAAAGTCTGGATATCTGGCTGGAACCCTGGATCCCAGGTATCAGATTCAGTAGACCTGCCGGACCCGCCCTTGAAACTAGAGACGTCACGAAAGTTGCAGAGCTCATTTGGCCCAATAGCCGCACCTGGAATACGCACCTCATCCAATTTCTTTTCCACCTGGACATCGCTAACATGATCATCCACATCCCCCTTTGCAAACACCCCGCGAAAGACATCCTAAGATGGACCAAGAAAAAGAATGGAATTCTTACGGTCAGATCTATTCACAATTGTACAACCAGCACCCCTCAGGATGAGCATTTCGTCATTCCCCAACCTCACCCCCCCCCCCCTTCCATCCCTTGGGAAAAAAAATGGAGGCTCAAAGTTCCCGTGCGCATCCAACTGTTCTTATGGAAAATCCTCCAGGATGGTATCCCAACCAAATACAATCTATGGCATGGGTCTAAGGACTGGGATACCAACTGCCCCCGATACGGTCTGAAAGAGGAAACCACCACCCACGCCTTCTTTTTCTGCCCCAAGATCCGCGATATCTGGTCTGAGTCCGAACTTTTGATCGATTTTAGCAGCTGGTGCTACTCAGAATTGGTGCCCCTCACTCTCATTCGTTGCTTTCAGACCCATGGCAGTGCATCTGACTTTTCATTATTCTACAGCTCCGTTAGCACCATCTATTTTGCTATTTGGACCAGCAGAAACGCACTTGTTTTCGAGCAAAAATTAACAACGACGAGGGACATTTTGCTCCACGCAAATAAGCTCCACATCCTCCCCAATGATTCCTCGAGCCTTCCTCTCACCATTAGACAAACTCTGATCCAATACCAGGTCCAGGAGGGATGGCATATCATTAACGTGGATGCCTCCTGGATTGCCCAGGATAAGACTGGGGGGGTGAGGTTTCACTATTAAAAATCACTTAAATTTGTTTATTAGTGCAGGTTACGAGCAGGTCAGAGCAGACGACGCTGAAGAAGCCGAGGCGGTCTCAGCGCTTAGGGGTCCGGAGGCGGCTCGACCCCTAGGTCTGTAGAGGATCCTTCTTTTATCGGACTGCCAGAGGATAGTCAGGGTGTTTAGAGAGCGGTCAGAGGACCTTAGTTGGGGAGCTCTTACCATTGCTCCAGATTTGAGAGCAGCTGCTGAGGTTTTTTCGGATTTTAGATTTGAACATGTAAACCGTAGTTGGAAATATTTCGCTCATGCTTTAGCTGCTAGGGGAGTTGGTTCCCCTTTTTTTGTTTCTTTTGTTGGCCAAGAGGCCAATGACTATGTATCTTCTCTTCCCCCTCGCTCTTAGGCGAGTTTTATCTTATCCTTTCTCTTTTGCCTAAAAAAAAAAAAGTTAGAGAATAGGGGTGGCAGCTAGGAGCAATATGTGGGACACTAGCTATTTGGTAATAGACTTGCCAAAGTATCGAATTTTGAATGTACGCATCTTCTTGTATTTAAAATCTTAATTTCCGATAGAATAAACCCCAAAACAAGAAATCTGGAAAATTGTCTTCCTGTATCAGGTATTTTCCCTCTCTTTTTTTTTGCTCTCTTATTACTGATTGTTGCCCTAATTTAATCTAAATGCATCAAATTATAGCTTTCAAAGATGTTTTTGCACAATTTGATTCAATCAACCCCTTTAACGTAAATCATCTTAGCAAGGTTGGGCATTACCATCTCCAGTGCAACTCCAGTTGTTTTGGGTGAACAACTAAGGAGGGATGGGACATAACACAGACTTGGGAACAACAAATTTGTGTAGCTTTTTTGATGATGATATGTATCGAATCACGGATGATTTTAGCGAGAAAAACTTGCTTGGGATAGGTGACGGATGGGAATTACACCGGGAGAAGATGGCGTGCGATTCAAATGGTGGAAACGTAATGAAAGTGACTGTCAAGACTTGGTTTAGCCCAGACGACGTAGCTGTCTCTTATTATGAGGTTATTTTCGAATCATTCAAGTTTCAAGTAATCTGTTTTTCTGTAATTTACTTGGTTAATGATGATAATAAAATTACATGTATAGGACGATTTGAGATTTCTTACATGCCCAAGTATCTGCTCTCATCCAAATATAGCAAAGCTATATGGACATTGCTGCGAAAAAGAACTGTTGAGTCTTGTTTACAAGCTCGACCCATTGAATACATTGGATTACCAACTACATGAAGAAGGTACAATCTGTATCGATTTCTTTCCTTCAAACTATTAGCATATAAGATTTTTTTGGGATAAGTTTTGACGAAGTTGTTTATTTAGAGGAGGATTTCGCATTGATCATGAGAGTGAAGGTAGCTCTCGGAATTGCGGATGTTGTTACATTTCTTCATAACCAAGCGTCCCCGTTAGATCCTGCTCGTATTGTTCTTGATAGGTATGTATTTGGTAATTGCTGTTGCACTTCTTTTCCAAGCTAAAAGCTAAAATTTTCGATTAACCAAGTCCTGAATTCGCCGTCTGGTACTTATTAGGACCTCCTACCAATATTATTTGATTTTGGATTGGGCAATGGCAGAATATTTGGTGATCGAACGAGTGCTCATCCACATGTTTTTGGCTCCAATGCTTACAAAATTATTCACCTGGACAATCAGGGTATGTGAACTTATATTAATTATAATTCTTTCGACTGCACATGATATGCATTGTCAATCTCTGAAACTTAGAGATAGTTCAGCAAACGCATTTTCAAATGGTTGTCAGTAGGAGAATCATTTGACTGACATATAGATGTACCAAATGCTTTGATATCGGGTATATCATCACATATAATCAACCTCATAAAAAGACTTTCTAAATCTGCTAAAACCATCAAATGTACTTTTAAACTTCATGGATTTTTCTTTCTTTCTTATGAACTAGTTGTAAATCTCCTTTGATTTTGAAGTAATCGTGTAGTAAACCATGAGATGAGGAAAGAAGAAATGACAGTTGGTTGAAAAATTTGTATTTGACTTACTTTTCCTTACATTTTATATGCTTATTAAACTATCAAGTAAATTATAACTACCCTAATTTGTCAAACCCCAAGAGATACAAGTGTCAACCATTTAGTATAACTATAACTAGAAGTTACAAATTAAGGAGGTAATGTGGAGTCTGTATATCGAGTAATTGATTGTGTGCACTATTATCCTCTCAATCCCCCCTCCACCCCCCGCCCTCACACACACACACACACATAATGATCCAGGAGGATCTGAGTTTTTGACTTTTACCCTTTTGTATTCAAATAGAATCTTTTCCTATTCGAATACATTTCAGCCTTAGTAGTTTTATTCAAATAGAATCATGTCTGTTCGAATACATTTTAGCCTGAGTAGTTTTATTCGAATACAAATTATGTGTATTCGAATACATTTTTTTTTATTCGAACGGAAACTTGTTTTGTTCGAAGAGAGCCGCGATTCAACCTTTCTCTTTAGGCGTTTAAGGGCATATTTGTCCTATTTTGTAACTAGGACTTGTAACCCTTATAAAATGGGCAAGGCTAGGCATTGTTAGGTTATGTTAGATCTAGAAAGAATTCAAAGGAAGAACCTAGGGTTTTTAGAGTTTTAATTGTAATTACTTCATTTTTAAGTAATCAAATCTCTTATTTTATCAAACCAATTGGTGTTTTTCGTACTTTTTTGCTAACTAGAGCTTCTCAATCGTATTGTGGATTAAGTGGTATGAGTTTTCCAGTTACGATTCTTGGGGGGTTGATTGTGGTTTATGGTCTCTACACGTGACCATCCCAAGAAAACGAAGGGGAAACTAGTGAGTCCGTTGAAGATCCATCGCAAACCTAATTTGAAGAAGAAGGACGATTTGGAGATGGGCGATTCCAACAATCAACTCCCGGCTTTGGAAACGACAGTTTCTGACCTAACTTCTACTGTAGGGGAGTTAGTTGAACAATTGTGTCTCACAAACCTCGTGAAGGGTTCCGCTTCGGCGAAACAGCGAGGCCGCTCGAAGAAGAAAGAGGTTTTGGAGGGGGATGGAGACGATGATAATGCGGAGATAGATAGTGATTCTAGTGATGCCGATTCCGTCAAGGAGCGCCCAGGTTTTGGTAAGTTAATGAATCCTATGCGTAATCTTCGTATTGACTTTAAGATTGAGATTCCGGTATTCGATGATTCCGTCGATGCCGAGAAGTTAGATAATTGGTTAGATAGGTTGGAGACCTATTTTTTCGTTTATGAATATTCCAACGCTCATAAAATTTGTTTCTCTGCTTTGAAATTCGCAAGTCACTCACTAACGTGGTGAAAATCCTATCGGAAATGACATGACGTCGGAAGTCTGAGTTAGAAGGAATTCAAGGTTTTGGTGAGGAAGCAATTCTATCTAATTGGGTATGAACATGAGCGATGGTACAAATGACACAACTTGCGCGAAAGGCTTGGGCAATCTGTACAACAATTCACTATGGAGTTTCATAACCAAGCGTTGGTTTTGGATATTGACGTAAATGAGTACAAGGTGTTCATGAAGTATACGGAGGGGTTTTTCGGAGTCCATTAGAAGAGAATTAAAGCTCTTCAAGGTGGAAAATATCGAAGACGCTACCGTTAAAGCAATTGCCATTGAAGGCAAGTACTTGAAGAGTGACAAGAAAGACGACAAGAGCAAGTCGGGGTACAAGTCTACTTGGAAGTTTGATCAAAAGGCGGAGTCCAAAGGAGAGGGGTCTTCATTCAAGGGGACTATCTGTAGTCATTGTAAGGCTAATGGGCACAATTTCGATAGATGTTGGAAACTTCACCCGGAGCTTCGGCTGAAGGAGGAGAAGGGCAATAAATAGAAACGTGCACTAGTCGCAGCGATTGTGGATTTTCCGGATTTAGATAAGCCAAATCCTAAGTTTACTCTAATGTTCAAGCAACCTCTAGCTATCGGCGAGGCGAGTCAGTAAGAACTTTTTTATGTCAGCATTCAGGTGAAGCAAGCAGAGCTTAGTTGAGACCATCATTGATTCGGGTAGTCAAAAGAATTTAATTTCTGAGGCGGTGGTGAAGAAGATGGGTTTCGCTACTGTGGCTCATCCTAAGCCGTATGATTTAGGTTGGATTCAAAAAGACGCGGAGTTGAAGATCACTAAGCAGTGTACGTTCAAGTTTGCGATTACTGAGAAGTTTATTGTCGAAGTGACATGTGAGGTGGTCCCGTTGGACGTGTGTCAAGTCATCTTGGGTATCCCTTATCTTTGGGACCGAGATGCAATAATTTACCGTCGAGCTCGCAAGTATCCTCTGGTGAAGGATGGGACGGAGTTTCATATCAATGCGTGCAAGGACCATATCACTACCAGTAATTTGGTAACGGCGACTCAGACGAAGAGGTTGGTTAATGTGAGCTGCAAATTTGTATTGTTATTGGTGCGACCGGTTCAAGAGGGTCCGTCGGCTACGGTATTGTCTACTTTGGCAATGTCTCCTAAGCAACAAACCGATATGGAGGAGTTGTAAGAGGAGTATGAAGACTTGTTTCTGGGCATAGAAGGGATGCCGCGCAAGAGGGATGTGGAGCATGATATCACCTTGGTGAATGGTGAGCCACTACCCAATATTGGTTTATATCGGACTTCTGTTACAGAGTCTGATAAGATCAAGAAATAGGTACACGAACTCCTGGAACAAGTAGTTATTAATCCAAGTTGCTCACCTTGTGGTTTGCCGGTGTTACTGGTGCCGAAGAAGGATGGGTCTTGGAGGATGTGTGTAGATTATCGGGCGTTGAACAAGATCACGGTGAAGAATATTATCCGCTTCCACAGATTGACGAGCTTTTGGATGAGTTGCAGACGGCTCGGTTTTTCACCTAGTTGGATCTTAAGTCGGGTTACCATCAAGTTAGAATCCGGGAGGAAGATACTTGGAAAACAACGTTCAAGACCAAACAAGGACTATTTGAGTGGTTGGTGATGCCTTTTGGGTTATGCAATGCTCCGGCGACGTTTATGCGATTAATGAATGAGGTACTTCGTGCTTTTATTGATGATTTTGTGATTGTGTATTTGGATGATATCTTAATATATAGTTGTACATGAGAGGAGCACTTTGGGCATTTACGCAAAGTGTTGGGCGTTTTGTGATCATAACAACTATTTCTAAACGGGAAGAAGTGCGAGTTTGGGAAGAGGGAGCTAGTCTATTTGGGATTTATTGTTGGTGGCGGCGAGCTTAAGGTCGATCCAGAGAAAGTCTCGGTCATTACTAATTGGCCTCGACCCCGTACAGTGACGGAAATGAGGAGTTTTATGGGTTCTTGTCATTACTTGCGGAAATTTATTTGGCATTTTTCACAAATCGCCGCGCCGTTACATTCTTTGACGAAGACCGTGTACAGTTTGTGTGGGAAGAGCACCATGAGAAGACTTTTCTGTTACTAAAGCGGAAGATTACAGATGCACTAGTGTTAGCATTGTCTAATTTGCAGCGGCCTTTTAAGGTCGAAACAGATGCGTCATACTATGCATTGGGGGCAATCCTTTTACAGGATGGGAAGCCGGTTGCTTACCATTCTGAGATGTTTATAGGAGCAGTACGCAACTATCCTACCTACGATAAGGAGTTCTATGCTTTATATCAATCAGTGAAACATTGGCGGAGTTACTTATTGGGGAAGGAGGTTGTGGTACATTCCGATCACAAACCATTACAGTTCTTATCTACGCAGTCCAAGCTTCAACAAGCTCGCCATATGAAGTGGATGTCGTACCTTCAGCTGTTTTCCTTATTGATCAAGTATAAGAAAGGAGTGGACAACAAGATGGCTGATATGTTAGCTCGACCCCCATTACCAACTATTTCCGATTTGTTGGTAGCTATGCAGATACAACCTATTGTTCCTTCTGAGTACATTTTCAGGTATGACGACGACGACGAGAAATTGCTGCAAGGCAAGACATACGAGTATGTTTTGAAGGATGGTTTGATTTACAAGGGCAGTCTACTTTGTATTCCAGAGGGAGGAAACCGTTTGCAGTGGATTCGAGAGGCACATTGTTCCCGGGTGGCAGGTTATTTCGAGGTTGAGAAGACTCTTTTGAATTTGCGGCGTTATGTCTATTGGCCGAAGATGCAGGTGGATGTTGCTCGTATGGTTCGTGGTTGCGTGCTATGCAACACATCGAAGCCTTCCAATAGGAAGATAAGACTGTACTTACCATTGCCAGTTCCTAGTCGACCTTGGGAGAGCATTTCGATGGATTTTATAGGTGCTTTGCCCATGACCAGGTGTAAAAATGACTATTTGTTTGTGGTGGTAGATCGATTCAGCAAGATGATTGTTCTTTTTCCATGCCATAAGACGGTCACCGGGGAAGGAGCAACACGATTGTTTTTCAGAGACGTCTAGAGGTATTTCAGGCTCCCTTCTATTATTTCGGATAGGGATAACTCCTTTTTGGGGCATTTCTGGAGATCGTTATGGGGGATGATGGACACTAAGTTGAAGAAAAATACCGTTTTTCATCCGCAGACTGACGGGCAAACAGAGGTCGTTAATCGCATCTTCTAAGCATCCTAAGACTTGGGATAAGAGTTTACCGTATCTTCATTTTGCGTTTAACCGGGCGATTCATGGTTCCACGTTGAAGTCTCCATTTGAAGTTTGTTTCGGGTACTTGCCGCAAATCCCTTTTGATTTGGCGTTTTGTCTTGGCGACAAGACGGTGTCAGGGAAGGAGGAAGAGGAGCAGGTTAAAGCTCAGCGTTTCATTAAAAGGATAAGCAAGGTTCATGAGGCGGTTGAAGCACAGTTGAAGAAGACTCAAGCGAAGTATAAGGCTCGCTACGACAAGCATCGGGTTGAGTGTACTTTTCAAGATAACGATCTCGTTTGGTTGCATTTGGGTAAGGAACGGCTTAAGGGGGAAGGTAAAAAGCTCAAACCTATCCGATATGATCCGTTCTTGATACTCAAGAAGATTGGTGACAATGCATTCTAGTTGGATTTGCCACCATTTATGAAGATGTATTCGGTAATTATTGCCGAGCATTTGAAGCTGTTTGAGCCGTCTCTTTTAGATGAAGACTCTACAATCGACACTCGCATACCGTCAGTTGATGACTTATGGATGGAACGAGAAGATCTGTTGCAGGAGGATGATATTCTAGAGAGGAAAGTTCATACTACAAGATGGGGTGGTATTGAGTCATTCCGAGTAGGGAAGAAGGGTCAGCTACCTTGTAAGTCGAAGTGGTACAACAGGGAATTGGGCACAGCCGCATTCTCACATTTCCAGTTCTAGCTTGGACAGGAGCTCAAGGCTCCTAAAGGGGGGAACCTTGATCCAGGAGGATCTGAGTTTTTGACTTTTACCCTTTTGTATTCGAATAAAATCTTTTCCTATTCGAATACATTTCAGCCTGAGTAGTTTTATTCGAATTACATTTCAGCTTGAGTAGTTTTATTCGAATAGAATCATGTCTATTCGAATACATTTTAGCCTGAGTAGTTTTATTCGAATTACATTTCAGCCTGAGTAGTTTTATTCGAATACAAATTATGTGTATTCGAATACATTTTTTTTTATTCGAACAGAGGCGCGATTCAGCTTTCTCTTTAGGCGTTTAAGGGCATATTTGTCCTATTTTGTAACTAGGACTTGTAACCCTTATAAAAGGGGCAAGGCTAGGCATTGTTAGGTTATGTTAGATCTAGAAAAAGTTTTGAGGAAGAACCTAGGGTTTTTAGAGTTTTCATTGTAATTACTTCGTTTTAAGTAATCGAATCTCTTATTTTTCCAAACCAATTGGTGTTTTTCATACTTTTCTGCTAACTAGAGCTTCTCAATCGTATTGTGGATTACATAATAAAATAGGCGACTCATATTAGTTCAGCAATCGTTGAGGCAAGAGCACGATATTTGGCTTCCGAGCTTGCCTTGCAATTGTATGTTGTTTCTGTGCTGATCAGGAGATGAGATTGATTCCTACGAATGCTGCAAAGATGTGGATCAGCTAATAAAGAACCAGTTGTATCTATTTCTGGACGAGGAGCCATTGTGGTAGAAACGAACTTGCATCGTGGTGCTTCATATTCATATAAGTTGGAATACAACTATCTGCCAACTCTCATATTACTATGGCTTCTTGTCACACAATAATATTTTGTCCCAACTCTTAAGGATTGGTGCCAATTCCCTTTCTCTACCTTTGTTAGTACCTATTAAGGCCTTTAAACAAGAAAGTTGACATAACTAAGATCAGATAATCCTTTTTTAAAGATGGATCTAGTAGCACTTAGTACTCAAGATCTGTTATGCTAAGTGGAGTATGAAGCGGATTGTCTGTAGCTTGGTAGTTTTGGTTCGCATTTTCCCTTGATTTTTTTTTTGTATTGCAGGTAACCTGGTATTGAAACATGAACTCCTGGTTGCAATACAAAGCAGAGTTTACTTAAATACTGTGTAACCTTCTAACAGGTATGAAATCACGTTCTTCCTTATGTTCTTTGGGCATTTTAAGCATAACTCTGACAGCTATCAATTAAGATTCTTTAATAAACTGTCGTGACTTGTATGTGCGTAACAGGCATGGTTTAGCTTTATAATCTCATGTAATGCATTTTATTAGGTGACTGTACATTTTAGTATGTTGTCTTGGTTCATTATCTCCTTTCTTCTTGCGCCTATTGTATGAATTCCAAGCCCATCTGGAAATAAATCTTGGTTTGATATAATGAGTAGGATTTGCTTACTATGTAGACCATCTTACAGAAGGATTTACAATTTTGAATCTTTCGACTTGATCAAGTGGGCTCTTTTTCCAAAGCTGAGAACTTGAAAGTTTGCAATTCTTCAAAACTATGGTGGGCTAAGAAAGTTTGTAATCATCCATACTTACAGAATAATAAGGTCTATGTTGAGCTCCACATTCTGGACTAGAAGCAAATAAGTGCAAGTCATTGATTGGTTTAGGTAGTCTCATAATAGAAGTGTACTTCAAGAGAAAAAAATGGTTTTGCAAGTAGGAGTGTACTTTAAGAGAACAAAATGGCTTTATATTGTTTGTGATATTCGGTAGGCATACCTTATAATGTGATCCTCCAACTTAAAGATAAAAGACGTTAGTCTGATAGAATCGAAAGCGAGAATTTTGGGTTGAAAGAAAATGGAGGGATATAATTTGAAATAAGAAGAGAACATATAAATAAGATTTTCTAGAAAAATTAATTTGGACTAGGCTAATTTAGAGAGTTTAAATTTGGAAAGAGAGAATCAAGAGAAAAAAGATTTACAAATAATCTGGAGAATGTTTAATGAAAAAAAACTGATTAAGTAAATCTTGGGAGAAAGTGTGAACCAACAAAATTTAGAGAAAATAGTGGATTTATAGAGGAAATTCTAGTGGATATATTCGGATTTTGGGAATTTAGAAAGAAGACATCGGGAGAGAATAATGGGTTGGGAGGAAATTTGGTGCAAATATAGGACGGAAAAGCACAAATTTTAAGCATCATTCAATATTTCTTTCATTCTTCCATGTGCAAACCAGAGATGGAAAATTATTTCCATGTGTCATTTTTTTTTCCAATTTAAGAAAATGCAACTTGGAAAGTGGGTTTTCCATTTTCCATGAACAAACAAATCTCATAAATCATGTAGATTAGTTTAAAATTTTGCTAGGCTTTATTGGTTGCACACAGGTATTTCGTCCAAGTATTATAATTTGATTGAGATTTTTTTATAATATTTTATTTTACCTCAGACAGACAAGAAAAACTTGATAATTATGTCACGGGCGATATCGGCCTATTGGTCTAGAAAGTCAGACAATTGTCATTTGCATTATATATGTGGGATTCATTATCCATCCTAGTAGTGGTCAATGCCATCTTGAATGCACTGACTGTTTTTTTATCTTCTCAATTATCTCAAAGTCGTATTATGTTTAAGATATTTATGTTGTACTTCTTTGCCCCCTCAAAATCAGAAGGGAATTTTGGTTGGTCATTGAAGGTCAAAAGGACAAGATATAAAAGGACAAAGCGAAACTGACACTTCCTTCATTCTTGACAAGTGGCGAAGATGGGTCTGATTGAGGTAAAAAAATTGTTTAATTTCCATTGACATTTTCTTCTTTCATCTCGTAATCAAGTGTGTTTTACTTGTACTGTATTTTGACTTGTTGGTGTATTAGGTACGTTTAAATAAACTACTAAGAGATATTGTATAACTCAATTATGGGAAGAAATATACTACATAGCCGCCTGTAAATTTATTGCTATACCTAGGCTTTGTTTCTCGATTGATTACTTCATAATACATATTTCCAGGAATATTTACTTAAGCTTGTGTGTAACCATTTCAATTTTCAACCATGAGAAGAAATGTACAGCACTGAATTGTCAAATGAATCCCGAGTTTCACTGAGGGATGGATTAGTAACACAACCATTCAGGACCAACACGTTAGGTTCAACCAATACACCAAGTAAACAACCATCATATGCGAAGTATGTAGCATAGAAATATTCAGCCACAAACCACAACACCATTTTTGTGAAATCCTCAATAAAGGGTGAACTACGGGGTATGACAACTGGATTTTCTTATGATGCATAAAAAACATAAACTGATCTATTTGAACACCTAAAATCCAAATTTGGGCTCAACCTATTAAAAGAAAAATTAGGAAAGTATCTTATTTTGCACCTTCTGGGGCTATTTTTCTGTCCCTAAAACCCCAGTTACTATTGCAACTAGGCATGGAACAGAACAAATCCTAGGAACATTCATAAAAAAAATCAAAATGTACACCTCAAGAACTTGGATAAGGGTTACAGTTGACGCTCCATTGGCGCAAGCCTCGGTAACAGGAATTGAGAATAACCATTGCACAAACTCAACAGAGGATTTTACACGTTTTACATTATGGCTGTCCACAAACTAAGATGTTTGATCCCAGAATTCATTTTTAAAAAGAATTAAAAATCAGAAGTAGGTGCAAAGTGGGTCAATCTCGATTCCCACTTTTGTTGATGACCTATCTTTCAAATAAAATTTAGACGATCACTAATACCTGTGTTCCCTAGAACAACAAATAGGTCTACTCTGTATTGTGGGTAATAAAACCCCACAAAGCCCTAAGGATCACCCCCCTTCGGAAATGAACAAGCAAGTATCTATTCTGTTTATCTACGTTGTGTGGCTTTAAGGCACATTGGTGATATTGTTCTTGGGTTCGATTCATATCTGGTGAGTAATTGACTATATCTTCCCTTGGTATTCATGTATTTGATGAAGAAATTTGACCTAGTTTTACCAGCAAACTCTCGACTTTATTGATAGTTGAAAGAAATACAATTAAGGGGAAGCAGATGCCAAATCCTAGAAAATAACATTACACTCTAATATAAGCTACACCCATTTTATTAAGTCTTAGAGCTTCTCTAGCCTTTCTTGGAAGTTGATGAATAAACCAATATTTATAGTCACCAAGTTAATTGCCTAACTTAGATAAAACTTTTGCAACTCTGTTTTCTTCCCCGTACATGTGAGTTGTCTATCCATGATGTATTAGCATTGCTAAGATCCATCTGGTTGCAGCAACTAGCCAGTGGAGTTCTTCAGCTATGAAGGGATATTATTGTCTAGCCTTTGCCATTGTCAAGATCCATCTGCAGCAACCAGCTCCTTTGTGAGAATCTTTTGATCAATATCAATATTAAGGATATCACCAATGCTTCCATCGCCCAACCAATTATCATGCCAGAAATTGATATTGCCTTGCCCCACAGTCCAAGCTGTATTGGATTGCACAACATCGAAGTGTTTGACCATTTCTTTCCACAATTTAGAAGCAAAACTGGGAGCTTCCATGGGAAACTCTCTAATAAAATATTTACTGTTAGTTTCTACGTACGTGGAAGCAATTACTCAACACAATTAAACTAACCTAAAACTTATTTTTGAATTAAACTCACTTAATCGCATAAAAATAAATGTCAGAGACCTAGGGTTTATGAGTTTTACCCTTAACTCTACATAACTCTCTAAGGCTAAGCCTTTCTCTCCCGCAAACCAACATAAGAAATAAACTAAGCTTATGCCCTCTTTTATAGGAGAAGAGACCTAACACATAGAAATCCTAGCTAGACTCTAATTAGGAGACTTTTCATAATTATACTGCAAATCAAATAAACTAATTAAAAATTACTAAAATAGAGAGAGTGGCCTTGCGAGGTGGATAGGCGATCACCTACGTGGGCATCGTGACGACCACGTAACCTATCAACTCTCCCCGTCTTTGAAAAATTCGTTCACAAATTTCAAACTCGGAAGAGGTAGCCCCAAGAATAGGACGGTTGCGAACCTGTCCACGGTACTTGTCGTACCCGCTTTACCTACCCGTGAAGAGATATACTACAGTATTGCCAAAAATACTGTGCTTGACTATATCTTGAATTTCCAAAAATTGATTAAAACTATGACTTGGACGATCTTCAAACTCATGCAAAAATGGATCACTAAACTTTGAATCAATTGCCTCTTCTAGAGACTCATCAAAGATTGGGGGTTTAACCCTATCAATTAATGGAGAGGAATTGCAAAATTTAGCCCTTATTGGGTTTGAGGTGGTGTTGGTATTCTTCGGTTGGACTTCATAAAGATCGGAAACGTCAATCGGGTGAACTTCTAGCATCAAGGTCGCGACCCTATCGTGGGGCTTTGATCGAGAACTTTTCAACACGTCTCTGTCTTCCCCACCTACAACATCAATCCCATGGTGATACTCAATTTTCGTCGTCTCCTCGTAGTGGTTCATCTTCAAGCCTACTCCCTCGAATATCATCGAATTCTCCATCACAACACCCGTCTTTAGCCTTGCGATTTCGACAATCTTCTTTTCTTCTACTTCTACTTCATCTTCAATGGCGTCGACAAATCTTCCGTCACCATCGGAACTCGCGAGGGTACACAATTTTGCAAGCATCGCCTGAATTTGGTTAAACATCATCTTGTTCAATTCTGTAAGCTCCTTATTAGACTCCATAAACAACTTGGTAGACTCTTCTACCGTTTTCAATTGCTCGTCTTGCATTTGTTTATTCGGCGTTTTCTTCCCCGTCGCTCGTCGCAAAAGAAAAAAAAATTATGCAGAATCTTAGTGGCTCTGGTACCAAGTTAGTTTCTACGTACGCGGAAGCAATTACTCAACACAATTAAACTAACCTAAAACTCGCATTTGAATTAAACTTTACTTAATCGCATAAAAATAAAGGTCAGAGACCTAGGGTTTATGAGTTTTGCCCCAAACTCTACAAAACTCTTTAAGGCTAAGCCTTTTCTCTCCCTCAAACCAGCATAAGAAATAAACTAAGCTTAGGCTCTCTTTTATAGGAGAAGAGACCTAGCACAAATAGAAACCCTAACTAGACTTTAATTAGGAGACTTCTCCTAATCATAATGCAAATCAAATAAACTAATTAAAAATTACTAAAATAGAGAGAATGGTCTTGCGAGGTGGAGTGACGATCGCCTACGTGGGCATCGTGTCGATCACGTGACCTATCATTTACTCTTCACGAGTTTAGCCCATAAGGATTCTTTGTAAAGAAATTACCTAACTTTCTTTAACAAGAAACTGATTTCAATATCTTCCAAGCTTCTAAAACCAAGTCCCCCTTCAGCTTTAGGCATACATATATTAGACCAATACACCCACTTCTATTTAGGTCTACCTTCAAAAGAACCCCATAAAAGGAAGAGAAGATTATTTTTAAAGTGCCAACCAGAGATTTAGGAACAATTAAGATGAACGAAGGTGAAATGGCATAGAATTGAGTACATGAGCAATATGAACTAGCTTGCCACCATTAGATAATAACCTCCCTTTCCAGCCATCAATCCTCTTTTGTATCTTCTCCACTAATTTATCGAAGTGTGAAACCCTGAGCATGCTGTAGTTTTAATGGGAACACCAAGATAAATCAACGGAAACTGCTTCAAAGTAAAACCAGCTGCATCTTGGATGATATGCTTCCTTAACATATGAAGTTGGTTGTAAAGGTAGATACCACTTTTGCTAGCATTCACCAGTTGGCCAGAGCATTTCTCATGTCTGCTTAATAAAGGAGTGGGCCCTTTATAGAGCTCTGAGACCCATTGAGGAATGCAACAAAGTCATCTGCATAAAGCAAATGAGTTAGAGCCATGCAACCCCTATTAGACTTGAAGTAGCCAATCTTGCCAACTTGAAAGCAAAAAGATAAACCTCTAGACAACATCTCTTCAGCAAGTATAAAAAGAAGTGGAGACAGAGGATCTCTCTGCCTTGACCCTCTAAAGGATTTGAAGTTGCCTTTGTACACACCATGAAGAACTACAAAAAATTGAGAAGTTCCCATACATTGCATGATAAGCGAAATCCATTTATCATAAAAGCCAAAATACTTGAGAGCCTGCTTCAGAAAACCCCAATCTAATCTGTCTTAAGCCTTTGCCATGTTAACTTTGAGAACAATGTTTTGCCCCCTTACTTTCCTTTTGAGATCTCTAGCAAACTCTTGAGCTAAATAAATACTCACGCGGATATCACTACCTTTGTGACGGCCTAGCAAATCCACCCGAGCGTTTTGAGATCTGACCTTGGATATATGTTCTCTATATCCTAATATAGTTGCACGTCAAGTTTCGTCGAAATCGGATTCGGTTAAGGGGGAGAAAATGGCCAGTACGCTTCCTCTCCAGTTTTAACGTTTCCTTTTGGAATTTAACTATTTACTTAGTAGCTATATTAAGGAGGAACCTTGGTCCAATCCTCCCCATGACTAAAAGAGCTTTAATGCTTAGTCATCAAGCACCCCGACTCATGGGCTATCTATAAGGGATAGTCATGAGTTCTCCTAGGCCTAGGGAAGGCTAAGGGGCATTGCCTCGCAATGCGAGCCAGTTTTCCAAAGAGGGCTTTATATGGCGCCGCTATTCCCCACGGGCTATCCGAGACGCACCGCCCCTTACAGATGGACAATATAATTAGTTCAGGCTCGTCGCCCCTTCATATATGAGTCCCTTATCTGGAACCCGGCATATTGAGCTACCCTGATCCACTACAGGATAGGTGTGTTTTCCGTACCTCGTGCGTGTCACGAGAGATTACGCTGTAGGGATTATTGAGGGAACCTTCAGCGTTGTTGCCTATTCCGAATGCTTATTCGATGACCCCTCACGAGTCTCCAGGATTCCGGATGTCGCTCTAGCATCCGTGGGTTGTATTCCACTGGCGCGCCGCGCCCGTGAAGATGGCTGGTACACGCCGACGGCACGTGCGTGTACGCCGCACAGTCCCTTATTCCGCTGTGCTCCGGGCACTGTAGGGGAAGACCCGGGCTGGGCCGTGGCAACCTTGATTCTCAAAGATCAGTTTGGGTAAATGGCGCTTAACCTTTGAGCAATGATCTTCGAAAAAATCTTGTAAATACATACATAAGCTGATTGGCCTGTGGTCTCCAAAGCCACATGGAGAGTCAATTTTGGGCAGCATGATGAGAAAGGATGTCGAGTTAGAATTCGGGAGGACAGGTCCAATGAAAATCTTCTTTAACAGCCATATGTGAATCATCTTTAATAAGATGCCTGCAAATCAGGAGAAAAAAAAGAGATGAGGAAATACCATCTGCTCGTGGAGCACTATCAGTAGGTATAATTGTAAGGCTAGCATGTACTCCGAAATGGCCAATAACATGAGAATATCTTCAACTATAACCAACTGAGGGAACACCTGCAACATCTTAGTATAATATGTCACTGGAGAGAAGACAATTGTTCACAGTAGTGAGATATAGCAGCTTTATGGATTGCACTCAACTCACTTGTAGGGGTACCTTCAAGGAGAGTAATCTCAGTTTATCTCAGTTTATCTCAGTTATTTTTCTGTTAATTGATATGACTTTGTGAAAGAAATGAGTATTGGAGCCACCTTCCATTAGCGATTTGATCTTTGATTTCTCTCTCCAATATGTCTCTTCCTGCTGTAGAAGTGTGTTGTATGTATTCTTGTTTTGTAGCTTGTAGTTCATCTGCAACACTAAAACTCCATCCCCTCCTGCAACTGATGGTCCAGCACCATGATTTTGTGTTTCGCATTCTCAATATTATAAAAATATTGCCAAAAACCTCTGTTGCTGCATTGCCGTATAGCCTTCCTGGTGACCTTGACCTTATGGGGTAGAGAATATAATGCACTTCCAAACATACCAGAAGGCCAAGTTTGCTGCATGAAATTGAGGAAGTTAGGATGGTTATTATCCCACATCTTTATAAACTTGAAAGCCTTGGGACCTGAATATCCTGAGGTATCAAAAGACACCAACAATGGTGCATGGCCAGCGTTTATCCTATCCAGATGCCGTAACTTGATGCTAGGATATTGAGAAGGCATCTCAGAGCTGTAAAAGATTTGATGAAACCTGGTCCACATCCTTGAGTTACCACTTTGTTCATTACACCAAGTGAATTTAAATCCAGAGAACGGAGCTTCAATTAACCCTGATCTTTGAATCATGGCCTCAAAGTCATTCAAAGCAGTGCAAGTTCATTACACCAAGTGAATTTAAATCCAGAGAACGGAGCTTCAATTAACCCTGAACTTTGAATCATGGCCTCAAAGTCATTCAAAGCAGTACAATTTGGTATTCTCCCTGCCCAACCTTTCAGAAGCGTTTCTTACAGCATTAAAATCCCCATCAATTATCGATGGTGTGGAGTGTGGGCATAGTATTAGATAAAACCTTAAGTCCATCCCATAAACTTCTTCTATTAACAATCTCACATTTGGCATAAACCACAGACAACACACAAGACCACTGATTATGCATCTTAACATTTCAACTTGGATACACATTTAATCATCCTGTGATTTTTTGGCCCGAAGGTTGTATTTCGTTTTAGCTCTTTATGACAATAACTCAACCTACCGAAATGATGTAATTTTGAAAACAATGATGATATCTTGACAGAGTAATACGCATTAAAGAAGAAAAAAATTTAATTAGGGATTTGGTTTGGCTGGAGAAGTTGAAACTTGTATGGGTAAAAGTGAAGTTGCAGAGAATTGTATGGCTAGCAAGTCTAATTCAGTTGAAAATGCAGGTTTACCTATTCTGGAAAAAGTTGAAGAGAACAGTTTAACGAGGGTAGTTCATGGCAGTTAGGGATGCAAGGTGGGTAGTTTGAATCTAAACAAGCAATATATTCATTTTGAATGAGTATGCTAGGCCTGTAGGTATTGGCATTTGTACGAGATTCATTTGTTCAAGAGTAGACAATGAAGTCATTGCTAGAACATATGTATGTTCCACTTCCACAGAAGGTATAACAATCACAAGAAGAGAAGTATAGTTTCCAAGACCCAATACAAGATTCGATTGCAAAGCAATGATGATAGTAAAGAGATGTGGGATATCAAACTAGTTGCCCGTGATTCATGGAATTCAAAATCAGAACCCGCAAAGTATGTCTGTGAAGCATGGCGAAACAGATATTGCTGAAGTCGGATTACACCCACAAAAGTATATAGCATGTAATCAAAAGTTTATAATGCGGGAAGGATGATATAATGGGATGTCCTAGACAAAGAAGGCACCGACTAGAAGAGGATATCAATGAAACAACGAGGTAGAGTAGATGTACCTCAAATGAAGCAAAGGACTGGAGGCAAATACCTGTTTAGTGGGTTTACTTGTATGACTGGAGTTGTAGACACAGGTTGCTGCCAGTATGCAGTATATAACAATATGCCCTGGCACGAAGTGCAATTATATTTGGTATTGTATTATATTATAAAAATTACTAAAAAGGAATGAAATTAAAGAATGATTGCAATAGGTCAATAATGCTGTTGTACAGGATGGTATACCGTGAACGTTAGCCATGTAATATTTTATGCTAAAGTTTTCTAACTGATATATCAGCCCGTTTGCCGTGTTGGTCACCCTAATTTTTGATTAATTGAAAATTTCACGATGAGGGTAACAGTTGACCTAAGTACGTCTCTTGCTGTGATTCTTTTCGTGTTTTCTCATGTTTATAAATCCATTTTTTCTTTCCACAAGTTCCTGATTCTTAGTTTTCTTGGCTCAGTGCAGTGTTATCTGTGGGATCAACTTCAAGGGCTTCCATAGAAGGTTACAGCGAGATCTAAAGAAGATTGTGGATGCTTAAGTTGTTGTATCTGAGGCCGCCATGATGGTGAAATTAAAGTATGTCTTATCTTCTGCAGAAGAGTTCATATTTTCGACTAGAAGTACCTGATTGCCACATTTTATTGCCACAGAGTCAGCTGGTGGAGGTAAATATAGTCACCCATACTATCCATATGTTTGCAGTTTTGTATATCTATATATGCATTGTCACGGAATTCTATACCACTTGGGATTTGAGATGTTTCGTATTACTGAGTAGGCAATACCGGGTACGATTTTTGGGTGCATGGATACGTTATAGTTTTTGAAGTTGTACCAGCGAGGAAGACTCAAAAACCCATGGTATGAACCGTGGGTCGTTATTGTTTGTTTCATTTTGGACGTGGATTCCACTTTATTGCTTGGAAACGTGAGTGTGCCATGCTTCGACAGGGTCGCTTATAGTATCCAACTTGAAGGGGTTTGGGTTGGGGCAAAGGTTCTCCCGTTACTGAAATCGGTATTTGAACCACACTGAACCGTTGCGGGTCAAACAATGGTGGATTTGGGCCTTCAGTTAACATTCTTGATGGTCCGTCTATTTTATTTTGTAAGATGACAATATGTCATGCACAATTTTGGTTGAAAAAAGATTTGGATCATTTACTCCTTTCGCATTTTGCTACCTAAGGAAAACAAAATGCATTTTGTATGAAAAATGTATAATGTGGCGGGGTGATGAAGAGGATATGAAAATTAAGTGGGTAAAGATTAGGCCCTGTTTGGCTAGACTATCAAGTAGGTTGCACTCATTTTCTATGCTTTTAAGCAAGAATTTCATAATATGTAAGTCAAGAGATCATCTTACATTTGTACAAAGATTGTCTGAATGAGATCATATATCCTTTGTGCACAACAAAAATCTACATAGATAAGTGGTTTTCATCAAGATCTTAGAAAATTAAGATAGAGCAAAGAGATAATGCAATTGTTTACCTTCAGAACATTATGATTGTGCTCGGCAAAAAAATGATTGTGATTGTGTGTTATTTTTTCATGAGGCTGAGAGGAAAAATAAGAAGGTTGTTAGAGATAGTAAGAAGGCACAAGATAAATTTTTGAATGTGGTTTCCCTCCCTATTATTGCATGTTAGATAGATGATTTTGGACACAAGGCAACAATTATGTGGGGAAATTTTATTTTTAAGGTACACACGTCTTTCATTTGTATTTAAAATAGGAGAGGTTTATTTTGGAGTTGACACGTTTGTTTTCTTAAATATAGGGTGGGTAAAATAGTCAATAAAAAAGCTTCAGTCAAGACAGACACCAATTTTTGGAGGTTACTGGTGCAAGGGAGACCTCCCTATCGGTAGGTCTGATAATCTAAAATGGAGATGGCGGTGGATGGAGAGAGTTAAATGAAAATTAATGAGTGGACACGTGTCAAAAAATTAATAAGAGGAGTAGAGATGGATTCTCTCCACCATGGACCCATTTAGAAGAATTTAGGGTTAATTAGCTTTTAGACCCGAAATAATGACCACGATTTAGACTAACCCCTCTGATTGTCATTTTTAGCTTTTGGACCCTAAAACACCACGGAGCTGCTAGCTTTTTTAAAAATACCAAAATTGCCTTTGTTATTATGTTTTTAAGTTTTAATTAGAAAATCTATGTGTTAAATAATTATCTAATTGGAATATCCACGTGGACTAAGAAAATCTACGTTGACATTTCTTAGTATCCATGTGGATTGAAAACTAAATTCAAAACTTCATCTTCTCCGCCATTAAAACTTTAAAACTAAAGATTCGAAACATAAATTACGAAACAAAACATAAATAAAAAAATTCAAAATTAAATTAACATTCAACATCATCATTAACATTCAAGATTCAACATCATCATTAACAGAAATCATCAACATTCAACATCATCACAAAAACCAAAAACCAAAAAAACCAAAAAAATATTCTATTTCAACAAAACCCAAAACTAAACTTAAGTTTATTCCCAAAAAAATCTCCCTCCTAAAAACCTAACACCTAATAGAACCTCCTCCTCAGAGGAGGAGGAGGTTAGTCATCTTCATCATCATCATCATCATTGTCATCATCATCATCTTCCTCATCATCATCATCACCACCACCCTCCAACAACTCCCGGTCTTCCTCGACGTCGAAGTCCTCTTCGGGACATTCGCCCGAGGTGTCGCCGTACTCGGTTGGTTGTGGCTTCCTCTCGTTACTATTAATATAGTCGGATGTTGGGGGAGTTAATGGAAGGAAATTTGAAATTGTTGAGACTTGAGAGAAAGAGAAAAAAAAATGATAGAGGAAGATGGAGAGGTTGGAGTGTTGGACTTGGGGTTATACAAGTTTTCAAACTGACAAACATCAATTGATGTGTTTCTCTATCTCTTCCCCAAGTAACCACTCTAGACACCTAGCCATAATTACCTATATTTTAGATTTTGCTTTTAGTCTCTCTGTGTTTGAAGAATATTAACTTTTAGACCCTGCACGTTTCGCGCACGTGATGCACAAGGTATTTTAGGGCACATAAAACACAACACAACTCGATTGCCAATTAATTGTAATTTATAATTTAGAGATTGTTTGATCAAGGCAATAGGGAAGGTTAAACAAGTACAAGGTAAGCTAAAATTTGAATTTTTTTTATATACCATTTGAAACCATGTCTAATGATAAAATTTATGAGATATTTCACCTAGTAATTGAGTATGGTGGGGAGTGGGATGAACCATATAATTAGAGTGGGTATGAAGTGAGTCAATACAAGGGTGGTAGTTGTTTTACCTTAACTATGCATGTAAACATTAGTTTTGTGGTACAGTTGGGGTTAATTGCTCCAAGGATAGATGATGAGCATGGTCCAGATAATAATGTTCTTGTGAGGATGGGGTGTGATTGGGTTATTATTTATTGTAGACGGTGTTTTACATGCCGTTAGTAATGATTTAAAAGTTAAATTGATGTTTATGCACATTCAAGAAGACCCAATTCATGGGTATTACAGAGTTTTTATAGAAATAGAGGAAACACCTGAAATAGTATCAATTTATGCTAAAAAATCACCATTACAGTTAGGATATGATAAACCAAAAATTAAGAAAAAAAGTCTACTAGATGTTTAAAAAAGGCAACTAGACCATTAAAAGTGTCAACTTCTAAGGCTTTTAATGCAGAATCTTTGAAGAGAAAGGCAAAAACTAAATCACAAAAACCTAAGGTGAAGAAGGTTAGGGCTGATTACCTTTTTGATGAAGAGCTTGATGATTTAACCAAGACTATACCAGTGAAGAAGAATTTGAAATTAAGGAGGAGGATGTAGATAATATTGATGAGGAAGTTGCAAGATGGACAAGAGATGAACTTATGAGGCAGTTTGAGAATAATGAGTTTAAAGACTTAACTAAGGACTCATTCTTTGACAATGTAGATGCTGAAGAAGACTATCATAGTAACCATACATCACAGGATGGTGATAATGTTCCTACAATGGATCACATAGAAGATCATGAAGGTTTTGTTGATAATAGAGAATTTGTGATGGCTTTTTCAAACTTGTATGAGAAAGAAGATCATGAAGATGAGGAACCCTTTCTGCCACCTCAAGCACTAGAATCTATGTTAACAATTGGGATGGAATGGCCAAATATATATGAGTGTAGGTCATTTATGAGGAATTTTGCAATTACTCAGAGGTTCACATTTAGACAGAAAAAGAATGAAAGTAAGAGGATTAAATATGTGTGTAAAGAAAGACCAATTTGTCATTGGTGGGTGTTCATAACAAGGTTAAATGATGGTCACACCATAACACTTAAAAATGGGCATTTTATACATCAGTATAGTGGTAAGAATGACAGATTGAACAAAAATGCAAATGTTATTTGGGTTATAAAGGAGATTTAGAATCTAATCAGAGATGCAAGTACAACAAAACCAATACAGATATCTGATATTGTGTATAGTATATTTGGAGTAAGAGTTTCATATAACACTGCATGGAATGCAATGAACATGGTGATGGAGAAGATTGTGGGGTCATATGATAAAGGTTATGCTTTATGTCTAGAACTATGTGTTATGATTCAAAAATCAAACCCTGGAAGTATTGTTACTTGTAGAAGGGAAGATGGTAATCTTAAGTTTACAGACATGTGTATTAGTTTTAAGGCAGCTTTAGATAGGTTTGGCAAGGGCTGTAGGCCAATTCTTGGTCTAGATGGATATTTCTTGAAAGGCAAGTATGGAGGCCAATGTTTGAGCATCATATCTCTTCATACAAACAATGGTCTTTTCCCTATAGTACTGATTATTTGTAGAAGTGAGTGTCAAGCTATATGGATAAAGTTCTTAACTTTGGTGCAAGGCCAGCTCACCTTACACCCATCTAAATTGGCATTCATATCTGATAGACAAAAGGGTCTTGTTGAGGCAGTTTTACAAGTGTTCCCTCATTCTAATCATAGATTTTATTTTAGGCATATGTACAAAAACTTCAAGCAACTGTACAGAGGTACTTATTTGATGGCATTGCCTTGGAATGCATCAAAGGCATACAAAAAATTTGTAATGAAGGAAAATTTGGACAAGTTGGGAGTTGCAGAACCTGATGTAAAGATATGGTTAGAAAGGGAGACATATGAATCTTGGTGTAGGTCTTACTTTGATGCTTCTACAAAGTGTGAGCATGTGACCAATAATTTCTCTGAATTATTTAATAATTAGATTGTTAAGATTAGAGATAAGCCTTTAAACAAGATGGTAGAAAGGCTGAATTTGATGCAGATGACACTCATGTATGAAAGGAAATTGAAGGCAAGAGAGAGGATTAAGTTGTTGAAAACAGACAGTCACCACTACAAGTTAAAGGGATTTGAAAAGGATCAGTGGCTGGTCCGTGATGACAGTGGCACAAGGTGGATATTAAACTTGGAATAACATACATGTACTTGTAATGTTTGGCAGATTACTGGATTACCTTGTGTAAATACAATGAAAGTGATTGATCAACTGAAATATCAATGGGTTGGGTAAGTGCTCTCTTTTTTAGTTAATATATTTTAATTGTAATTTCATTGTACCTTTTACTATTTCAAAACTTTATCATGGCCTATGTACAGATATTATAGCCATTACCATAAGGTGGTAGCCTATGTAGCAATATACAAGCAAGCTGTAAATCCAATTGCAGACTCATCAGAGTGGGGAGAAGTATGTTACTTTTGCCCTTAGATTGCAGAATTATTAATTTCTCTTGATTTTTATAGTATGCATTTACTCTTATGAAATAGCCTACAAGAGATATCAGGCCACCACCATTGTTGAGATCAACAATGAGACCTAAACACTAAGGTGAAGAGAGGCAGATGAGGTAAATGGTGTGGTAAGACAACCAAGAAGATGCAGTAAGTGTCAAGCATTTATGCACAATAACATAACTTACAAAGGTCAACCGACAGAAAAGCCAAGCATGGGGAGAGGAGGAGTAAAGGCATACAGATTAGATACTGAATTTAGGATACCTTCAACAATGGGGGGTGAGAGTGAGAGGGAGAGCAGAAGAACCATCACAGCCACCTCAACCTTTAACTCCTATTTTAACTCAACCATCACAACAATCACAATATTCTCATCCATCACAGTCATTTCAACAATCTCATTCAAATGGTTAACATTTTAGAGTACCTAGATAAGATCCTAATGCTAGAGGAGAACATGGTGGATATAGAGCCACTCAGACATCTAGAGGGTTTGCACATTGGTTTGATGCTTCAGGGCAAAGAGAACCATCTAATAGAGTGACTAACAAACCTACACCAATTAAGGCCCCTTGAAGAATTTGATCATTTTATAAGACAATTTGAGTTTAACAATGGTGATGTTTAACTGTTATTTGTAAGACAATTTGTTATGTGCTTTCTTGTTTAAATACAACATTTTAGATGTTTAACTATCATTTTATATCATTACATTTTCTCATTCTTCTCCACTGTCACTTTTGTAGCAAATTGAACTACAAATTCATCTAATGACATCTCTAGTGTCATTTTCACATTTTTATAGATTCTTCTCTTATTAGATCAGTTAACCAAATAAAATTGTTACAAATTGGATCTTCACATTTCATAAACTTCTGCCCAAATGACTGCTGCGTCTTAGAAGTAAACATTTTCATAAGATAATTGTACCCATGTGTAGTGCAGGGAAATCTAACCCAAGGACAGTCTCTCACCCAATGGTTACTTTGACCACACCCAAAACAGCCATTTGAACTTAATGAACCTCCTTTTGCTCCCTTAGATTGATTAACAACATCTGATAACCATTAAAAAGATCCACAAATTAAGTATTGACACTTTAAAAACTTCCTTTCATAGTTATTTTCAGTGAGAGATATCGTCAGCTTCATGATGCCATTGCACGTAGCTTTCTTACATTTTGTGTAAACCCAAGGACATTTCGATATAATGTGACCCTCAAGATTGCACATTTGACAAACAACCTGTGAAAAATTTAAGAAAACCAATGTTTTAATTTAAATTTTTAGACCCCTGTGTCTTAAATAATTAGCTTTTAGACCTTATTTTGAGTATATGCTAAACAAACTTCTAACCTTATATTGTGTGCCAGCTTCATGTTTTTCACCACCCATTTTGAGTTCTGAAGATGAAGTTACTTCCAAAAGAAGAAGATTAAGTAGTTAATGTGAGAGAGAAGAGGAAGATGAAGATCTAGGTTGGTTTTATAGCCGTAACTGGGGTTGCAACAGTCAGATTTGTCGTAGCCGTTGATCTGTTTGATGAAAAATCATACGTGAATCTGGTTTTACAGCGTGTCATTATGATATAATCTTATGTGGGATTCATAATTACAGCGTGACATTAAGATTAAATCATAGTGGTAGAGCTAGGGGTATTTATGGTACTTCATATTATTTTCATCTCGGAGAGCGACTTCCAGGGTATTTTAGGGTCCAAAAGCTAAAAATGACAATCATAGGGGGTTAGCCCAAATCGTGGTCATTATTTCGGGTCTAAAAGCTAATTAACCCAAGAATTTATCACCGCTATGAAATAATTAAGAGTAAACACACATTAAGGAAGAAAAAAGTCTTTGTCTACAGTAATTCCAACACTGTTGTCAACTATTTCAAAATGGACAAGAGAACCTGTCCAATTCAAAAACTCCAGCGTCAAGAATTAGTCAGGAAAATGGTGGCAAATTATAAACCCTATTAGCAAACAAAATGGCCTTTCTTAGGGGTACTTTCATCATTTTCTCTCCAACTAATTTTTGATTGAGCACTCAAATCAGTTTTTAGGGTTTGTGTTGTTTTTATTTATTTATTTATGTCTAAAGGTACTTAGAGAAAAACAATTAGGGCTTTAGAACATCGATGTTAAACGATTTGCGACCATAATGGATGTTGCTACTTCTTTTATAAGTGATTTACTGCAGGATGAACAGGTATCAATGATTATCCTGTTCTCGTTTTCTAAGGTTTTAGATTTGTCTTGTACAAATTCTGATTAAGATGAGCTTGTTTATTTTGCTTACTGATAGTGGGATCGTAACGATTGTGAGGCTGTCACAGATTTTCCTTTCCTCGCAAATAATGATTTTTCCAAGGTAGTAAGTACGTTGATGAATCTTGATTTACATTATCGTTTCCTAAGTATTATCTATAAAATTTCACTATATCTGTTTTTGCTTTTTGGTTCCTCCATACAAGGCGTCGTTAGAACTTTTGCAGGAAATACTACACTACACCAATTTTACTTAATTACCACGGATAAAGTCTGCGGTAATACTCGTTTTGTTACGGATAAAGTCTGTAGTAGAGGTCTGTAGTAAAAGGTGTGTGACAATTTTTTTGCTACAGATTAAATCTGTGATTTTTTCTCATATTACTATGGCGTTTATCCGTGGCAATTTTTTTGCCACGGATTAAGTCTGTGATTTTTTCTCTATACATTTGCCACAGACATTGTCCATGGTATTTTTTATTTAATTTTTCAAAAAAAAAAATTGCTAGCAAAGCTATACCCAGTAAAGCTATAAATATAAAGTACTCCCCATTCTTACAGCAATGCACATCATAAGTTAATATAAGCTATACAAAAGACAATTAAAAAAAACTTCTTTCATTCAAGAAAAGTAAAGCATTCGATTACAGCTATTCTCTTACATACAAAATAAACTAAAGAATATAACAAAAATAATTGTAAGGAAAAAAGTAACAATGAAATTATTATTTTCACATGAAGAGTTACATATCTAGCATCCCAAGTCACCTCGAGAATATAAATGAAGTCCCCAGTACGAAGCATTCCATATCGCCTATATAAAAAAAAGCCAAATATAAAGTTCCATAAGTTTTGAGTTCTACCTTATTAATGTAAAGAAATAACATTTCAGAAAACCTATAGAACTTTTGCAAAATGAACTATTTTAGCGGATTGACCGCAACAAAATGGGTTCAAATTGTTAACAAGGAAGATGGTTCAGGGAAAGGTGACTCGCCAAAGAAGATGACATGTTCATTTGTTCAAGAATGGAGACTTGTTCATGGTAAAAACTGCAACAAGCTATGTCATGCATTTGCATAGCCATAATCCATTTCAAACTTGTCTGAAATAAATCAGCCCATAATGAGGCATTAAAGCAGTTTTGGTAGGATCATATATAACATAAAAAATAATAAAATTTCTTACTAAGAATGGCTCATACTAGATACAGCAACAAGATTCACTGTATGTGAAAATAGATTACTTATCTCACAGATAGAACTGACTGTATTAACATACCTCAGTCTGTAATCTTGTCTTTACCACATCAAAAGGCGTTGTAAACAATGCGGCAGTAGATCCAATCAGCCCTCCACATAATAGCTGTAAAGAGATCAAAACTGAGCAACATATATTACAAATCTGACGGTATCAATAAGAGATCTCTACCTATAAACACCATAGAATAAAATTTTGCTGACAGCAATATATGTTGGTAGCAGATCCCACAGATACACAGAGTTCATTAGATTCTATCAGAATTTTCAATCTCTTATTTTAAATTTTGAACACAATAACAGAAAATACTGATGTAGACCGTAAATTTTGTTGGTTTACTTGACCAGCATATACAGTTGGTCGGCAAAATCAAAAACAAACATAGCGGTCGTGCCACAGAAAAAGGCAATGTATAGAGCATAAGTTGGATGCCCTTGAATAGATAAAAGGGATTAACAGAAAACAAACCGTTTGAATGGTGCTAGGATGAGCATTAGATTGTGCTGATAAAGATAATAGCTGCTTTAATCTTTCGTAGATGTAAAACTGTAAGTACAGCAGATGCATTCTTAGATCTTTGACTTAGAAAAGTTAAGCATTATAAAGATAGAAGAATTAAAGTAACAGCTGGAAAAATCTTAAATAGGATAACATGACCTTTTAGTATATAATGAAAGGCAAACAAAGTAGTCCCATATTGTCAGAAAAAGTTACCTTGATAATGGAGTGAGGGATATTTCTGCAAAGGACCGCGCCCAAACCGGCAAACAAAGTAGTCCCATACTGTCAGAAAAAGTTACCTTGATAATGGAGTGAGGGATATTTCTGCAAAGGACCGCGCCCAAACCGGCATAAAGTGAAGGCAAGCTGCCCTTTTCTAAAATACCAACCAAGGCAGTCCTGTAAAGACAACCCCCACGGCTTACATTTAAAAATGTTCATAAACGTATATAGCTACAGGCAACAATGCTAAATGGTATAACAACAAAATAAATATGTTTACATATTCAATAATCAATGCTAGCTTAATCTGAAAGGGCTCTGCATGTCTTTGTACCTAATGCCTCGATAGTCAATAAATAATATTCAAGTTCAGACATGGTTTATGCTTAGCTAATCATGAGGCTGTTCGACATAATAATTAATTATAGCAAACAAAGATAACCCATGATTGGACACATGAGTAAATAAACAAAACATGAGATGTAAGCCTATTGTGGTTCTAGATCTAAGAAATCAGCATAAGCAAGTGCAATCAGTGAAATTTGGCTTATAAACTACTAAAACTAGTGTCTTTGCTTCCAAAACATTATGTCCACTTTCCCACTAACTAACTATTAGAGCATCATCTAGGTAGATGCAATATCTATAAGTTAAGAAAAAATTAAATCCAAGTCCTAAATCCATCTTCGCTAGTACCAAAATCTAAAAACAAAAGCTTCAAACTTAATAGACCAACCCCATCATTAACCCTTACCCTATAATAAACTTTAGAAGACATATATGGAATTTAAAACACTAATATCAATTCTATACCAAATCTGCCCTCATGATTCCAAACTCACATACCAAGAAATTCAAAGTTCTAGGATTTGAAGAAACCCAAGACCGACATAAGTCAAAACCTTCACCCATTCTCCTTGGTACCATCAGGGTAAAGTGCTAAAACTCTAAAACATCAGGCCTAGAAATCCAAACATAGTAAATTGATGCAAATCTTACTCCGTACTTTCATAGCAAGACTAAATCCCCAAATTGATTGGAACAAGCTTAGCTAGATATTGGTGTGCATTTAAAATCATCTTTGATAAGTCATTAAATATTTTAACAAAGGGTCTCAAATTTGCTATGAAAGAATCTTGCACTACTTACAACATGCTGAAGGTCTCTCGCAACTTATTCAGGTGGACCAGAGAAATGGCTTATGAGGAGTATTACGAGCGTGCCTTAACAAATGGTGTTCTAGGCGTTCAGAGAGGAACCTAGGAACCTGGACTAATGATCTACATGCTTCCTCAGGCCCCCGGAACAACCAAGGCCATGAGCTATCATGGATGGGGAAACAAGTTCGATTCGTTTTGGTGCTGTTATGGGATAGGGATTGAGTCATTCTCAAAGTAAGGAGACTCTATATACTTTGAAGAGGAGACCAATCCTGCAGGGCTTTACGTCATACAGTTCATATCTAGCTTGCTTGACTGGAAAGCTGGAGGGATCTTGCTACATCAAAAAGTTGAGCGCGTTGTTTCATGGGATCCTATCTTTATAGTAAAACTGACTATTTCTTCAAAAGAGGAGGCGGGCAACTCTTTAACCTTGAATCTAAGGATACCACAATGGACCTACTCAGATGGCGCAAAGGCAACATTAAATGCTAAGGATTTGGCACTAGTTCCTGGTACTTTTCTGTCGGTCAGTAGAAAATGGAGTTCTGGTGATCAGTTGACCCTTCAACTGCCAATGATTCTAAAAACAGAGGCCATAAAAGATGATCGGCCTGAGTATGGCTCTATCCAGGCAATTCTTTATGGTCCTTACCATTTTGTCGGTCTAACCAAAGACGACTGGGACATCAAAACAGGGACAACTACCTCTCTTTAAGACTGGATAACTCATTTTGAACTTTTTTGCGACATCATTAGAGAGAGGTTTTCACGCTTTTACAACCTCATAGGAGATTCACTTCCCATCCCGATAGTAACATTAAGAAAGTACCAAAGGATTTGAGAAAGAAAGGGATAACATATAGTTTCAATTATATCTCGAACTTAAATACAATAGCAAGTTTAATTGCTAGTAAATAGTGTATGAAGCATGCACGGTTAAAATGCTCAAAAATCAAAATAGTATTACATAATCTATACCTACTGCAATAGTTAGACCATCATGAGAGATACCAATTTCAGAAGAAGAAGAAAAGCAATACAGAGAGGAATAAAGCTCATAGTGGTTTATCAAAAATGTAAAATACGTGGCTCTCACCTTTGTTTTTTGCTTCATATTTCGATACTGTACCCTGACATAAGGATCACTTGTTCCTCTTAAATCAGCAGCTGCAAGATCTCTTGCTTCAACAAGAATTAGTTCAATCCAACCACTCCCTGAATTCCCGTTCGTACTCTGCATAGATTTGAAAGCGTAAGCTTGGATTGAAATGCGAGTTCTCCTCAATGAATATAAAATTAATCCCTTCACATTAATAACTTTGATTCATAAAAGAATATAACAGAGTGCTGAAAAACATGAAAGCTTACCCTTGATACATCATATCCACCACTCTTCACTGCCTATATTTGAAGTCTTAATTCTCCTGTATTAACTTTTTCAAGAGGTACCCAGATATCCCTTACTGAGCCTTCTAGGAGTCCTTCCAAATTTACTCGAACACTTCCAATGTTGTCATCTGAAAACGTGTCTTGAGAAAAATGCCTTATCTTAAGATATTCACCACCTTCTATTTCACCAAATTCAAAGTTTTGATTCCATACAGGATCCATAACACGTAAGATCGTCCTTGTTCTATATATAGTCTAAAAAAAATAGTAAAAACGTTATGAGTTGTTGAGATCAATAAGACATGAATACCAATAATGTTATAGAATAATCCATAGGAACTGACAATTGACAAATAAAATAATGAAGGCAGTGAAAAAAAATAAGAAAGAAGAATAATCACAAGCTAAGTAGTTAAAGAACAAGAAAATCAATCATAAGTCGTCGCTACATATGGATTTAAGTGGAATTTCCAATAAAGGGAAGTGGTGGAGGGAGAATCAAGGGCGAAGAAGATCGAAGTCATTATGAACCATAAGTGCAACCCTCCTCCCTCAAACACAGAGAAATACGTCCTATGTTGGGTTAACAAGCTGGTAACACGAAAAGAACAGTACCCACTAAACTTTTACCAATAGTTCGGATTTATTTTATGAACAATCATTAAGGATTCATATTCATATATGCACTCATAAAATACCAATTGGATACCAATAAGAAAGGTTGATCAGAAAGAACAAAAAGGTTTTGAATATTAGGAAAATACAATCTACCTTTCTGTACAGTAGCTTTTTTTGTATACAAAGCGAGTTCATTGTTAAACAGGTGTTCCTTAATCCAAATATAATATCAGAAAATGATATACTTCAAATTTACCAGTAATCACCACATGAGCATACTCCATTCCTGAAACAATGGTATCAATTTGTATCCCTCAGTACAATTTCATGATCAACTGCCTTCGATATATACTTGATGCATTGTGACAATCTCCACATACACGAAGATTTTTTATGACTCGGATAGTTGTCAACGGGGGAGTACTTATTATCCCGTAAGCTATTGCAAGCCTCTCACTGTGGTAATATAGAGAACGCTCTTTTTCTTCTTCTTCTTCGACATCATGCATCACATAATCTGTATCGGGAGTATATCCCTCCTCTCCAATTATTTGAATTAATTCCTCCAATTTGTCATATATGGCAGATGCTTGTGGGTGTAACTTATCATCCACCACAAAAAGGAGGACCTCGCTTTTAACATCAATCCAGCTATACCCCGGATCTTTCTTTATGCTTCTCGACTTCATCATCTTCCTAGTCTCATTAACTTTGTCCCATTGGTTTGCTGAAGCATATATATTTGATAGAAGAACATAAGCTGCTGAGTTGAACGGCTCCAAAACCAAGAGCCTAGTAGCTACATACTCTCCAGTTTCTGCATCTCCTTGTAATTTGCAACCACCAAGTAGAGCTCTATACATTGAAGCAGATGGTTCAAAGGGCATTGACTCAATTAACTTCTTTGCTTGGTGAACATGCCCAGCACGACCAAGTACGTCAACTAGGCACTAATAGCGCTCAATCTTCGGTTTAATCCCATACATACTGTGCATTGAATTGAAGTACCCATAAGCTTCGGAAACTAACCCCGAGTGACTACAAGCTGAAAGTACTCCAATAAAAGTGATAGAATCAGGTTTTATATCTTGACACCTCATCTGCTTAAAAAAATTTAGAGCTTCTTCGCCATTTCCATGTTGTGCTAAGCCTACAACCATTGCATTCCATGATGCAATATTCCTCACATTCATCCTCTTAAATAACTTGTACGACTTTTGTATGCTTCCACACTTGGCATACATAACTACAAGCGAAGTTCCAACAAACTGATCGGAAGTACACTCCAGTTTTATCGCATTCGCATGAATTTTCCTTCCTTGTTCCAAAGCAGTTAAACATGAACAAGCTTTGATAAGAGTTGCAAAACTATATTCGTCAGGTGAAACACCTAAGCACATCATCCTATGATAAAACCCAAGAGAACGGTCCTCTTCTTCATTTTCCACGCATCCAGAAATCATCACTGTCCAAGTGACAATATCAGGTTCGCGAATGGAATCAAAAGCTAGAGATGCACCAGGGACATCACCGCATTTGACATACATGCCTAGAATTTCACTACTTACACATTGATCGGATTCAAAACCAAGTCTTATTATATACCCATGTATCTGTTTACCTTGTTGAAACGCAACTAAGCAACTACAGGCATTTACGGCTGTTGTTAAAGTGAACTGGTTTAATTTCTCACCAGATTTCTGTATTGTAGAAAACAAGTTCAATGCCTTGTGACCATCCTGATTTGTAACATATCCAGCCATCATTGCATTCCATGATACCAAATCGAATCCGTCACTTCTACTGAAAAGGAGCTCTGCCTCCTTCATTCTTCCACTCGTACCATATACATCAATAAGAGACTGAGGTGTAGGGATTCTAAATGGTAAATTGGATTTTGCAGTTACTTCTTCTTTAAACAAGTTCCTGAGTGTTGATGCGTTTTAAAAGTTAAACATAACACATACCATGATAAATAAATATATAGCATTACAGTAATATTATTTAGTACTAATATCAGAATCATAGTACTTGGTAAGTTGTACAACCCGATCAAACCTAAAGCATTTTTCTACAAAGGCCAGGTAATCGTAATGGAAAATAAAATTATGACGAACTTACCTAAGGTTGTAAAACCAGGTTCTGTTCTTGCTCGATTTAAGAGTGTTTTTACCACTTCATCTCTAGTCATATACAACTGTAGACAATGTTCAATCAAATTGTGGACCTACAAAAACTTTCCACAACTCAGTTAATAACCGAAACACAAGAATTGGCTTAGCGGCACTTTTATTCAAATAATATATAGCAAAAGATTCTCTTACAAGTGTTACATCCTTATGAGAAACCTTCCGCGTATCTTTACTTGTAACAGTTATTGAACTCTAGTCCACCACAGGAGGAGCATCGGTAGTAGTGTTATTCTGTAGATCAGAGTTAGGTCCTTCACAAAAATAAAGTACAGTGTGTCAGATTCCAAAGTGAAAGCTAAAATATATGGTGAAAAAAGACTTTGAAGTCCAACCGAGCTCTAGTAAATATAAGTAATACAAGTGTACTCCAATATGCAAGTAGCAATTTAGCATATTACAATGTGGTAATTTTACAATTTTACAATTTTGCATAAAGAGACTGGTAATTTTACAATTTTGGTGGTGTAAATCTCCCAAGAACGCAAATTATCCTACATTCATTCATCAATTCATGCATATTACAATGTTATTAGTATTGCAAGGTATGTGGAGAGTGGGGTGATAGTAAAGTATCTAAAAGATGTTCGCACCTGCATTCTCTTTCATTGGAAGACAGCCTCAAGATTGTAAGAGATTATATGATAGCTGCAACCGCGAAAGATTGTATGATACCCGCCTGATACCCGCCTTATGCTCAGCTTTAGACCCAAGATGGATGAAGATCAAATGTCCCGGCATAACACTGTATACCTGGAATCAATCAACCAAAGGTTTGATTACAAGGCTTATTTCATTGACTTGGACATGAAACCATTGAAGAAGATGATTTATTACTATGAGCTGGATCAGAAAATAGTTAGCTGTTACACCCAAAAGGAAAAGATGAAATATGAACTGCCGAATTTGATGAACAAGAATGAGTATGAAATTATTGACTCCCATTTTAATGTTGCTAGAAACTCCAAAGATGAATCTGTGCTATCAGATGGACCTTAACACAATGAAATGCCACTTCTAACTTGAGTCCAACAATGGTGATAGAAACTTACTGGAATAACCATAACCAGGTACCGGGTTGTGGAATCTAATATTCTTAAGCTATGAGTCATTCGAAAACTATCCTAAATCTCTGGTTGTGGAAGATACTTCACTTTTTAGACACTGGATTCATGAAATGAAAGTTGGTCAGTGCTGCAAAATGCCGAGCGCTTTGTAATCATGAAAACTATAGTGTCAGTGGACATTTTCTGCTCAAAGCGCTTCGTAATCAACAACTCTTTCAGTAATCATTTGTAACCATTTCAAGAGAACTGGAGCATCACCTGACGGGCTACTAGAGAACGTGTGGTTGAGTTTTATAGGTGAAGGAAGAACAGACAAGAAGTCCAGTTCGTACGAAAAATGGGAAGAGTTACCTGGTCTTAGTGGCAAAGATGGGTTACAGAGGCTCCCGAGTCTTGGGAGATGGATTATTATGGGCACAGAAAGCTGGGAGAAGCTACTAAATGGGATTGTAGTCGAAAACAATATTGAACCATGAAGTTATCTCAAAAAGGAACCCAGTGAGGTCAGTTCAGTTTCAAAACCTGAATCTGTTAAGCGAGAGAAACATTTCAAGGTGTCATTAGTATAACATATGAATTATCTACGTGCTTATAAGCACAATCCGGAAGTGCTTATTTCAAGTTCTTTCAAGGTGACCATTGATATGAGAGGAATCTTCTCAAAAAATTTATAGCTGGTTAGAAGGAAAAATGAAATCTTGTGAGTTGTTTACATTTATGTAGGGGCATTTCACCTCGTGTTAATATTAATTTTATTTCTCTACTATGCACAATAGTTATATCAATAATTTTTCTATATTGTAGTGCTTGAATGAACACCTAAACTGAAGTAAGTAATGGTTAGACATTGGAATTAAGCTCACGAAACTAACTTATAATGCATGTATACAATGAGTGTAAGTATTGTACCTCAACGAGGAGAGGAAAGGTAATCATTCAATAACGAGAGCTCACTCAAAGTTACCCTCTTCTTCAATATGATGCGCCGACAAAGATAATGGAGGACCAACACACAGAGAATTACCTCCAAGAAAAAAATTATCTTCAACTCTGAGATAAAAGGAACCAGTTTGTCAGAGTCATTCAACTATATGGAAAGCTTTTACAAATAGAAAAGTACCTTTTAGTCTCTCTACCAATTCCTCCAAAGTAACTTTGTCTTCCTTATCTTTTGCAATAACCTCACTGCTAAATGTTCTTGTCATGTTGTTATTTCCATTTTGAAAGCATGTATTTTGACAGCTGATATTACTATCATACTTATCACTTCCATCGCAACAATCTGTAAGGATGAATAGATAAGCAAATAATATCAAACACTAAAAACACTAAAAACACAAAATGTATGATATGAAATTAAAAAGTGTATAAAATAATACAAATATAAAAAGAATTATACAGGAATTAAGATAACTAATTTAACATCTCAGAAGCTAAATACGGGCATCTCGTGTTTAACAGTTGAGTTTAGCTCAATGGAGAGTCAATTGCTGATGGAGGTCTCTAGCTACATGTTATTGGAAATATAACTACTATGTTAATGGTGGTATGACTCTTATGGTAATGGTGGTTAAGTCTTGTGTAACTACTACGTTAATAGGTTATAACTATTATGTAAGTAATTATAAGTTATGAATTGTTTAGATACTAAATAAATGGCTCTTACAATAGAGGCTAATATGTGAGAAATAAAATGAGGGAAAAATAGAGAATTAAGGTTTCTACTTTAATATGTTTGAGAGAAAGAAGGTGATTAACCATGATGGGGAAAGTGATGATGAAGACGGCCAGTTTCATAGCAGCTCCATTTAATATGGTTAGTTGTGGTTTCTCCAAGTTATGAAGTAAATTTTGAGGTACTTGAAAATGGTTTCAATCTTGTAAATCTTAAGTTTTACGTAAGATTGTTAAGTTAAAGAGAGAAGAAATTTATACTACATTTGTGAAGGTTTTCTTAAGAAGGGTTCTTGGGAGTTTCTTCTTGGGGACTTGAAATTGAAATTTTACATACTGGATGATTTTCTAGGTCATGCCGAAGTTTCCCTCGAATTAGAGGTTATCCGTGTAAATTATGTGTTGTGTGTATAGATGAATGTGTGCCAATTATGCTTGCGATGAATGTCATATAACATACAAATAGCCATGAATGCAAAATTCTTGTCGTGCATTTTGTGTTGCATTACAGCGATGGTTCAACTGCACACACAATAATACCACCGTCCCTCGTTGTGCGCGTATAACAAGCATAAGCTATAAAAGTGAGTAACAAAACAACATATCTATACGTCTTTAAACTCCATTATTTCCCTCTTAAGCTCCTAATAAGCTTAATTCCCGGTGGGGTTCCTTGCATTGCATCCAAACCCCCTGGCATCTCAAAATCCAACAATCCCAATCCCAATCCCAATCTCAATTTCAACTCACCCCTTTACTAGAATCACAAAATTTCAAATACCCAGATCCTAAAATCGATTTTAAATGCTACCCCACTCCTCCCTCTCATTGCTTCATAAAAAAATCCAATCTTTTCACCAAAACTTGTTTAAACCAACAACCCCGTTATCATGTGCATTCTATCAAACATGGTGTGTCTCTCTTTAATGAAACCCAATAACAAACATTAGTAGAATCCAAAATAATAATCAAAATGGAGGAGAAAAACAAGTACCGGATAATGATTCAGATACAATCACGTCATATGACATTGATGACATTTGTAAGCAACAACAAACTCAATGTCATGTGACATTGGTGGTATTTGTAAGCAACAACAAACTCAATGCATGAGGGCGAAAGCAAAGGAACCGAAGCTGGATTTTCATAGTTTTTTTCAAAATCAATTATATCAAACAAAATAGAGAAAAATAACGGAACCAAAATCATCAACAAAACAATGCAAAACCAATACCATCACAACAAAACATCTCCATAGAGCAACAACGCATGATGAATGTCAAGAAGGAATGAATCTATCCAAGAGATAACGGATGCCATTAAATTTGCCATAGAACCAAAATGTGGAAGTTTAAGAGCAGCAAGAAAAATCAGTAATTCTGTGGAATTTTTCTCTAATTCACAATTAAAATTCACCATTGAATCAAAATGTAGAAGTTCTTGAAACATACCTAGCCCCAAATCAACTAAAAAGAGAATAAGCCAACAATAATCTCATCACCATGTTTCCAAATCAAAATAAAGTAACTAAGATCATTAGATACCCAAATTTCAATGCTTCAAAGGGGCTCAAATTAGAGATGATAGAATGTAGATGGATGGAGATTACAACATACCTTTAAGCTTACAAACTGCATCAAATCACATATCTGATCTGCTGCTTGCGCATCTCCCCCTCTCTCTCCCACCTTCAGAATGGAAAATTGAAGAATTTTCAAGATTTAGATCGAGATTTAAGGGTTTTATTTAGATTGAGATAAAAGTTTTTTGATTGTTGTGGAGAATGCAAAATTGCCGACTCCAACAGAAGAAACTGTGAGGGAAATGAGAACTTCAAATAACCACGGACAACAAAGATATTTTCCACAGATAAACTCTCTGTCAAAGTTACTATGGCACAAATCCGTGGCAAAGTTATAAATAGACTGGCAATTTTGTTAATTTGGTCTAGTGCTAGCGATAAGATTGACAAAGTACGAGGATTGTGAATCCCCATCTACCGCAATTCTTTTTTTTTTTCCTTTTTATTAAGGGTTGTGTTTTGTTAGTATTTATAATAATTGGAATATTTTTTGTTTGTTTTTACCTAATTGCAGATGGATCTCTACCCTGTTAATCATTATTCAGTCATAAAAACTTGTTTCCTCGGAATGACTCATTACACTAGGGTAGTGAAGCTTAGTTCAACATCTCATTATCTTAATTTCAAACTTTATAAATTTTTCTTCTCTGACTATTACGTTTTTCTTTTCTTTCACAAAATAGGGTGTTGATGATTTCCTTGTTACGGACGCTATGAAAGAATGCGTCCGTAACTTTTGGGAGCTGACAAATTTTGCGAATTTTGCGTGCTGCTTAAGTTCATTCGTTGAGATAAATAAGCATCTCAATATGCTTGTTTATCTCACAAAAGACTTTGAAGACCTTCCACCATTTTCTATTCAGCAGGTAGCTAGGTTAGAGGAATTTATAGATATTATTGCATCTCAAAGGCATCAATCGAGCTATACAGGCAGAGCCAAAATCGCCTTAAAGTTTATGGATGAAGTGCTTTCCACAATGAAAAGAAAGCTCAAGAATAACAAAGGTTATCAAAGGTATTTAAAAGAGACTAGACCACACGAATTCTCTTATAACCCCATAGTTCAAACTGGTTGTTGTGAGGTCAGAGAAATGGTGGACGAGTGTAAGGCCAAAGAAAGGGCGTTGGTCAAAAAAGGGTGTTGAAAGCGGTTGATAGCCCTAATGAAATGCTATATTTCCTCTATTATAATGTCTTTGATGAATTTGTAAGGGCATCTACAGTAGTAAGGTGGGTGAATTCACCCAAAAGCAAGGTGGATTCAATTCACCCCACAGCAGTTCAAAAAAAAATAAGGTGAATATTAGTCACCGTAGTTCAGAACTGCAGGACACAATTTACGTCCACGATCTAGCCACGTGTCAACATCCTAAATGTCCAATCCAAACGCGTAGTTCAGAACTGCGAGGAGGGACAACCAATCAAAGTTTATCACGTATTTAAAAAAAAAAATCATGCCGCGCAATAGCCTGCATGAAATTACTTTGAATTGTTTGTAATTCTTTCACATTTCATAGTTGCTAAGTATTGCTTCTAGTTTCCCAAACCCAACTTATTTTTGAAGTTTCCCAACACCCATATTTTCCCTAATAATTCAAGGCCATTAATAGAATAACAATGTCGAGAGAGTCTAGTTATGTTATTCCCAAAACAAGACGTAGGCCAAGCTCCAAAGTTAAACGAAGGGGGAAAGAATTAGTAACGAATATGTGGCTGTTACACCTCACGAATAATGATCCCGCCCCAACTCGAGGTTTTGCACAGAGTGGATATTCTCCTAGACAACTGGGTCCATATTTCTATTGGATCGGAGGAATTGCCAGTAAGTTTTTTGTGTAAAATTTATGTGCTATTAACGGTGTTTGCTAAATGTTCGGCGAAATGCCCGAATAAAAATTTAATATGTTAATTATTATTTTTTTGCAGAATCGAGATGAAATACAATGTAGGGGATCACTGGATAAGGTATTAAAGTGGTACCAATAGATTGTCAGGTATCCCACATTGAAGAAGTTGGTCGACAATATGGGTTTCAAAGAGTTTTTGTCGATAAAGGCGGGAAACTCTGATAATCGCTTAATTCATGCTCTCGTAAAATAGTGGTGGCCTTCCACCCATACATTTTACTTCCCTTGTGAGGAACTTGGCTTTACGCCGTTAGACTTTGCCATGCTAATGGGCTTATTTTTTGGGATGGGTCTCGAAGTCCCGTATGACGATAAGTACTCGATGTTCGAAGAAGTACAAACAATGTTCCCCGGAATCACAACCAATGACATCAGGTACGGTAACATCACTCTTGCGTATTTAAAAACCTGTAAAGAGACTTTGAATCCTAAACTCAACAATTACAACCAAGAAATAGATATCGTGTATGCGAGGGCATTTATTGCATATATGATGGGTAACATCTTCTTCTCAAATGTTAGCACATCTCTACCGGCCAGTTATCTTATAGCTTTGACAGACCACCAAATTTTAGGTGTGTTGAAATTCAACTGGGGTACTGCGATTATGACTGCTTTGTATCGGAGACTAGATGAAGTCTCAGTTTTGAAGAATGGGAAGGGGAAGAGATCAGTTATAGGCTTATATGCTCTGTTAAAGTTCTGGTTCTTTGAGTACATTCAGGTTTGAATGTATCTAGTGAAAGTTTCCAACTTCAACCATGTTTATCCTCGTATGGGTGCATGAAGAGATGAAATGACTAGTTTGGGGTTTAAAATCCATCATTATTTTGCTGTGATCAGAGAAATAATAGAATGGAATGACAGAACCAACATTGATTGGCAACCATGGGTGAGGTCTAGACAAGTAATCCGTCCAGAGGTAAGACATGTTTATGAGCGCGTAATTATAACATTTTTAATATACCTGAACATGTATTTTAGTCGTCCATTATATTTAATTTTGGATATTTATGTATGTTTATTTGATTATAGCTATTGGAGATGTATATTTGAAACCAAGCTCTTAAAGTCAAGTAAAAGTATCTCCAACAGTTCATAGCACTGAAAGTCAAAGACACAATATATTTGGTCTCAAGATTGAAGAAATATATACACAAATATTTTTTGAGAATAAGATCAAAGAAGATATTACATCCAAGATCCTTGAAGATATTTTATATGGAAGATATATGCAAGAGTTTCCATGAAGAAAGATCTCTACATCATTTAAGGGAATATGCAAGAATCTTAAGTGATTGGTTGTTTAAAAGAAATTATTGTGAAATATTCTTTAGAATTTAATGTATAGTTTCTAAATTTGGGTTCATTCTCCTATAAAAGTAACCATCCCCCCATTGTAATGGGGAATTTCATATTGGAAGGTAATAAAGTTAATTTTCTTCTTCTTCTTTTTACTTTAACTTTTGCTACTGTCTTTATTAGTTGTTAATGTGACGAAGTTCTAGATGAGTGGCTAATCTCCTAGCTAAGGCTAGGATGAGGCCTCTTCTTGGATGAGCAATAGTTGATATTAATTAGGTTCTAATTAGTTTTCTCTTAGTACTTTATGATTGATAAGTTAGTGCATCATATCGAAGGCTTGACCATAGCTTCAGTTTGGTGTACGATAACTTCAGATACAAACAAGTGTTACTAACTATAGACTTGATTTGGAGATTTAAAAAGAGGAAATACTAGAGAACTCACTCAAGCCTAGCTATGGTTGAGTGGATAATTCTCTAAGATACTCTTCACCATCACTTAAAAGCATAACCACTAAATGCTTGACCATAGATTTAGTAGTTTATTTTACAACGTCGTATGTGTCTTAACATGAACATATGATGGGTAGAGATATTAGGATCTAGTTGTATATTGATTAGTGCTTTGAAAGGTAAAGGTCGTGTCTAAACCTTAGCTCTCTCTCTCTCTCATTAAGTTTTATAATTAGCTTTTATTTCTTTCTTTTAGATTTATCACTTCTAAAATTATAATTCGGTCTAGAAAGTATTTGTTTTCCCAAACCTTCTTATGGATTTGATCTCACTCATCTGTACTACAATTCGACAACCGTACTTTGAGTGGGTATTTTGCTAGAAGACCTCAAAAATCTTCTTATCACATGCCAAACTGCTTAGTGAAAAATACCCGAGAATGTGAAAAATACCCCAATTCGATAACCATTCTGACGTATATGCCGGCTTCAGTCCCATATGGGAACGGTACGCTTTAGAATTTAGGAGACTGGTATATGCGTTAGAACACCGGGCATGATAGTGCTCCCTATGACCCCCCATAAGAGATTAAGGAATTTTTGCGATACGATCGAAAGTGTTATCAGGGACTGAAAGAGCTGGACTTCTACGATGAACATAATTATATCATTGATGACGTGGATTACATGATATATTATTGTTTTTCTCATCCAAATCCTAAGATCGGTTGCAGTTTAGTGAAGAAGGCCGGGAATATATGGATGGTCGGGCGTGATCTAGCGAGGCCCGATGTAACTCTACCACCTACTTCTAGTTTAGCCACGTCTTCTCAGATGCAAAACTATATTGTTGAGGCATACGGCGAGGAAGTGGGGGATATGGGATGGTTCATGGAAATGGCAGGAACCAACGAAGAACGTAGACGGCTACCGATCCTGGCCCTCTAGGTACCACACCCGTGTCCACCTAGGTATAGTGTGGATGAGTTGTGACATCAAAACCAAGGAATGCAGTATGCGACATATGAAGATTTGAGGCAATTAGGGCTTGCAATTTGGGTTAAGGCTTATGGTCCTGCCCAGCCCATCCTAGAAAAAATCTAGCTCAAACCGGTTCGACATGCTTTTCGGGCCAGCCTGAACCGACCCAACTAATTGCATAGGCAGGTTGTGGGCCACCTTCTTTAGGTAGCGGCCTGGCCCAAGCCCACCCCGAAAGGGACACCTACAAAGCCTGACCTGAAGTTAGCCCAAGCCTGGCCCGAACTAGCCCAAGTGTTTTAAAGAGTCGTTAGTGTATGGAGAAATGGGGTTTAAATTGCCTAAACCCCCTATTTCGGGGATTTCTTTAAATACATATAATGAATTTTTAGTTTTTGTCCTATAAGATATATAATATGTTTCATTTAAACATGAATTTCATTAGTACATCGGCCTGAAACGTCTTTTTTAAAGCCTGGCTCGTTAAGCACGACCCAGAATTGCCCGCTGAAACCCGGCCAGTACCAGCCCGATTATACAATGGGCAGGCCATAGGCTGAAGTAGGTTAACGCTGGAACAACCCGAATAATATGTTTGGCCCAGCCCAGCCTAGCCCAAACATTTGTTTGGCCCGGAAAAACCCAGCCCGAGCCCAACTTGACCGCCCAAACTGCCAGTCCTAGAGGCAATACTTTCAACACACAGAGGAGTTAGAGGAACAGCTGCGCCGGTCACAGGAAATTATTTGAGTCACAGGAAAAAGACTAACTGATATGTCTATTAACTACCAGACAAAGTCAGATGTTCAATGTACTTATGACGAGAGTCTCGCACGTAGCAGACGCGCCCGCCAAACGAAGAGAGGCCGTCCCACTTAGGCTCTAAAATTTATTATATTTTGTTTAAACTATCGAGTTTATGCTATGTTTTCTTCAGAACTTTGATATGTTATGTTCAAACTATGTTTAATTGATTGTTCATTAAGTTTAAACTTGTGTTTGCTTCAAATACTAGGTTTTTTCAAGTGTTTGAATAAAATTTCTCATAGAGAGGAGCTGATAAAACAACTAATTTTGATAATATTGCAATAGAGGGAAGGTTCTTGATGAAATGCCTAAATGAAAGAGGAGAAAAAAAGAATTAAGTATGAAGAGATGCACACACAATCTAATTACACATCAGGTGTTTGAGAAAATGCCTCAAAGAAAAATCGCCAAGAAAAACTAAGTATGGAGAAGGGAAGCAATACACAAAGTTACATGTTCTTGCCATACAGTTTAGAACTGTGTGGCAACCTTAGGAGACACGTGGCTTAAACTGGTATCTCTATTTGCCACGTAGTTCTGAATTACAAGGCAAGAGCCTGCAAATTTGTGAAGAAATTCCTCCCTCTCCATACTTAGTTTTTTTTTGGTATGTTTCTTTGAGGCATTTCCTCAAACACCTTCCCTTGCCCTCTATTGTGTGTGCATTGGTTCATACTTAGTTTTTTGTCCTCCTCTTTCGTTTAGGTATTTCCTCAATCACCTTCTTTCTATTGAAAAATTAGTTCCATTAGTTTTTTTATGAGCTCCTCTATAAGGAGAATTTCTTTAAATGCTTGAAAACACCAAGTATGGAATGTATTTCTTCCCTTCTCCATACTTTGTTTTTTTTTGTGAACTTTCGTAATGGCATTTTCTCAACCATACTGTGTTGTTTTATGAGCACTATTGTGATACTTAGTTGTTTTATGACCTCCACTCTATACTTAGTTTATTTGGTGATCAACAACACAATATTTTGTTCGGGCAAACTTGTTGACCAAGTAGCTCAACGGCTATATTTTATTGGGGCAAACTTGTTGACCAAGTAGCTCAACGGTTATATTCATGTGGAAACTTGTTGACCAAGTAAAGTAGCTCAACGACTATATTCCCGTAAAAACTTGTTGACCAAATAGCTCAACGGCTAGTTTTTTTCATTTATAAAAGTCATTTATCTTCTACACTCTATGTTCTTAATCTTCTACACTCTATGCTATTAATCTTCTACACTATCCTCCCTCCTTAGCTTACAAGCAAAACCACCATATCATCCTCAAGCTCCCAATCTAATTATCAAAACCACTCTCAATCCTCCAATACAAACCAACAAGGGAACGTATTTCTAACGCAATTTAGCGCATTTGATTCATCGTAAATGACTAACCCTTCCCAATATCGTGATAACCATGTTCGACAACTATTCCTACCATACGATAATCAATTTCAATCTCAAACCCACAGATATTACCCTCATTACCAAAACTAAGGATATTACCCTCAATTTGATCCTCATACGAGCTCGTACTCTCAACTGGGGAGTCTATATTTTTCATCTCATGCCGGTGGAAGTTCGAGTACTATGCTGATGAGAGGTACATGGGGTTTAAATGATTTAAACCTCATTACATCACCGGTTGTATCTCTGGTCATCTCTCCGGAAAGGCGAAGCCTAAAAGAAAGATGATACTGACACCTATTGTAGTTGAGGATGCAGTTGAGGTTGATGATGAAGTTGATGACGACAAAGAAAGATATACGAACTCCAAAAATTGGTCATCCGATGACTTAGTGAATCTCGCATGCGCTTGGTCCCAAGTATCTCAAAACCTCGTTACCACGAACAACCAAAAAGTTACTACATTTTGGTTCAAGGTACGTGACCAATTCAACTCATTCTATAATGACCAATCGATGTGGCGATCATACAACGATGTCAATTGTACGTATAAGGGGCGGCTCAATAAGGATTGTATGATTTTTAGAGGCATCATTCAAGATCTCGAAAGCCGATATTTTACCAGCATTGGAACGGGCGACTTTGTAAGTAATTTTTTTTTTCATTTCATTAATTTTGTTAGGTAAATCGTACTCATTATAATTTGAAACTTAATTTATAGGAAATATGGCATACGCAACATTCAAAAAAATACAAAAAAAAAAAAAAAAAACCATTTATATTTAAGGAGGCTTAGAAAGTTTTGGAGCATTATTGCCCAAAATGGTCACAAATTCATCACATCGGGGAACCCGGCCGCAACGTCGCTTGGAATTCAAATTTTAACAATAGCCCGGGTACTTCCGACACCGATCCCTCTACGCTGACTTTTGGCAGTCCAAATATCATAATTTCGGATGATTCTACCGACATGGATGTACCACTATATGCTTGTAGGAAAGTACGACCAGACGGTCAAAAAAATACAAGGCAAAAGAAGCTGTAAAGTCAAGTATAGACTTTTGGGGGAAGAAGATGTTTGAGACGATAACAAACATGATGGCGGCATAGAATACGAAAGACGAGTATAAGAAAGAGGAAAAGGAAGCTAAAGCTAGAACACGAGAGGAACAAAAGTTTGCTAGAGAGGCAAAGATTCAAAGGAGACGTAAAACGGAGCTAACTAGAAATAATGTCATCGAAGAAGCACATTTGGTTAAGGTAATGACAACGGATACAATTAACCTACTACCGGGATAAAGGCATTGGATGAAGAAGCAAATTAAACTTTATTCCAAGAAGTTGAAGGAGCAGTGTCCAAGTGATGACGACATTTCTAATGATGAAGATTGATGTAATCCTTAGCGTTAATAGTAGTTCTTAAGTTCTATATTATTTCATTATTTGAATAAAATTGTTATCAATCGTAAGTATTCTGGAAAACATACTTCAATCAAGTAGATAAAATACATTACAACTTCAACATACAACTACAAACTTCGAAACAAAATACATTACTCCGCCCCTTTTTTATTTTACAAATGCGCAACAAGTTCATTTCGTAATTGGAAATGACCACCTTCATTTTTAATTTCATGAATCTTCTCGATGTATTGTGCCATAAGTATTGATCACGTGTCTTGGATTTAACGTCTCCTTCCAAGTATACACAGTATTTTTAAACTTGGGATCAATATCCACTTGCCAGATGTAAGTATGACGTTCATCTTCGATGATCATGTTGTGCATAATTATACATACGTACATAACATTTGCTAGATCACTAAGCTTCCAAAATCGCACACCGTGTACCAATATTTCAAACCTAGCTTGTAATACCCCAAAAGCACGCCCTACGTCTTTCCGGTATGCTTCTTGCATCTTTGCAAAATATTTGTCGGCATCCTTGGACTGATTTTTTATGATTTGAACAATTGTTTACCATTTTAGATAGACTCCATCTGCTAAATAATACCCCATAGTGTACGGGACCGTGCCTATATTATAATTATATGGCGGCGCAACTCCATTGGACAAGTTGTTGAAAAACTACCCTTGATGCAAGACGTTCACATCGTTGTCAGAACTGGGCACCCCAAAGAATGTGTGCCATATCTAAAGATCTTGTGATACAACCACATCTAAAATCACCGCCGGTATTTTTTTATACCCGGTATATTGTCCTGCCCACCCAGTAGGATAATTCTTCCATTTCCAATGCATACAATCTAAACTACCTAGCATCCCTAGGAAGCCTCACGATCCATTCACTTCTAACAAGTGTAATGTATCGTTTTCATTGGGAGATCGAAGGTATTGAGCTTTAAATAGTGTTATAATTATTTTACAAAATTCTTTCAAACTCAAATTACCCGTAGACTTCCCCATCCTAACGTATTCGTCTTGGGCGTCAGCGCTCGTACCGTAACATAACATGCAAAGTGCGAACATTATCTTTTGGTGTGACGATAAGCCCAACGTCTTAGCGGCATTTTCTCTTTGAATAAAATAGGGGTTCGCATAAATAACTTTATCATGAATACGTTGATACACACCTTCGCTCATACGAATTTGATGACGAAATGGAATACCTTTGAAGACAGGGTTGGCACCAAAATAATCCCGATTAAGGCTAACTCACCCAATTTATGATCACTCCCTTTCCGCTTGTCAATCATTCCCATTTTACTAACCCCCCGCCTCCGTGATGATGTCGCCTATTAAGTTTTTTCTTTCGTTTTTCCCATGAACCTTGTTATACTTATGCATCATCATAATTTGACGTCGGAAGAGCTCTTCGCTTTTGGACGATGATGACAAGGATGAGAATGATGGGTCAGACATGATTGGGCAAAATTGATAACAAGAAAATAAAGTAGAGTTTAGAAGATTAAGAAAATATAGTTGAGTGTAGAAGAGTAAGAGAATAGAGTGTACAAGATAAATTGCTTTTATAGATAAAAAAACTAGCCGTTGAGCTTCTTCTCAAACAAGTTTGGCCAACAAACTAGCCGTCTTCTGATCACCAAAAAAAAAAACCAAGTATGAAGGGGGGAAGAATAAAATTTTCATACAGGCTCTAGCCGCGCAGTTCTGTGCGGCATGAACTAGCCGTTAGCCAACTTTGAACCACAACCGTCCACGTCTCTCCATCATGAGAGTACACTTTACGCGGAGTTCTAAAGTGCGGGGCAATAATCCACCAAAATCCACCCAGAGGGTGGTGAGAGCACCCTCAAGGTGAGTTTGGGGTGGCCACATCAGCCAATCCACCTAGCTGTTGTGGGTGGATTCAAGGTGGAGCAAGGTGAAGGATGCAATCCACCTTGCCACATCATCCTTCACCTAGCTGCTGCTGCAGATGCTCTAAAGCATCTATTAGGAATAGTTGAGGATGAGTTTGACACTGACATCTCAGTGATTATGGAGATATTTCGTGATAATGCACATCTGGTAGACAAGTCAGTGGATCTCGAGGGATATGCATGGCGCAACGAGGAAAACCTAGGTAAGGGAACAAGGGATATTTTAGTTTCCTTCCTTGAAGATATAGATATTGCTACGGTAACAGAAGATGTTACAAGCCTTAAACTTGGTGAAAGCGTTGAAAATTTGAAACACACCCTGTTATCATGTGAGTTTATCATTTCCTTTTATTCTATGCTTCTCTTTCGGTATATATTTATGAGTGTTGATTTCTTAATATCATATTATGTAGGTCATTACACTGTAAAGGAACGTGAAGAAAGAGCTAGTTTTACTTACACTGAAGAAAGAGCAACATTAATTTTGACAAACTTATGAAGAAGGAGGCTGAAATTATCAAGATGGAAGAATTGTACATGAAGTATGAAAAAGGAAAGTTGAAGTGGTGAATGATAAACAACAAGGTCTTTCAAAGTCTGAAGTAGTTTCTTTAATTTGTGCAGGAAAAAGCTTGATAGTATGACCAGACCAAACGCCTTATGCCGTAGATAGTACATACAGCATCGGCGCATCATGCAGCTAAATCATCCCGTGAAATTGTTTTAGGAACTGGAATCCCAACCAACTGAGAATGGTCGACTTGCAGAACAGGAATAGATCCCATTGTCTTAACATCAGTTGCAACATCGAGAAGACTATATGAGAAATCCTCACTCACCCACATTGTAGCCTGACACTAGTTTCACGTTAAGAATAACCCCAACACTGGTAGAGGCTCGGGGATAGGCTTTTAGTTTTTCAAAAAAAACACGATGACATATAACAGGAATCGAAAGAATAGCTTGAGGTTTTACCAGGATTGAAGTCTATGCAGGGGACGGTGCGCCATAGGTTTCTCCATCTTCTTGATAAAACAGAGTCAGACATAGTATAGAGTGGAAACAAAAGAGAATACGTGATGAAGGATTGCATCAGGCAAATCACTAATTCTATCGACATCTCTTTTCTCATTGACTGGAGAAGGTTGTTCTCGCCTCTCACCCATCACAGCCTGCCTTGTTACTTTTTTTCCCTCTCTAAAGATAAAATGCCTTTCGGAAACCTTACCTATGTTAGACGCATTCTTTACCTAAGACGATTCAGGCTAATACAGATTCAATCATGAAAATGTTCATGCTTTGAGACTAAGTTTAGGGTTTTTGCAATGAAATTCCATTAGTAATGCACAACATATTTATTTTATGTTATGTATCAATCATTTCTAAGTTCGATTTTCAATTTCGTGTCGATCAAATAATAGATGGTAGAGATATTAACATGCGCGGAACCGGCTCACTAGGATTGAACTACGCAAAGACTGTCAAAGATGTCCTATCATGAAATCCCAGTATGGTTGTGTCGGCAATCGCACAAGACCCTGGCCCTCTATGATACCATGCTTCTCCATAGTATTCGAGGTGCCATTTAGACAGAAATCAAGCTTAGAAAACTAAAACACCAGTCTTAACTCACTCCAAAGTTCCTCTTAATTTAAGAAGAAACTGAAACAAACCCTCTTTCGAGAACTGGTTATTCTGAAATTGCTTATTTGTACTGCTAATTTACCACAGATGACAGAGGGAGTCGATTGTGTAATGGACTTATTTCTAAACCCCGTACTCAGTACGGTATCCGAACTGATATAGCTCGGATCAACAACAATCCAAGACCTAAGAACAGTTCGGAGACTTTGAAGCATTTTCTAAACTCACACCGCAGAAGATACTCCTCTATTCATCAAATAGCTCGCATACATGCGAACTCCACAAGAGATCGTATCTTCTCTAAACGGTCTGAAGTGCAATTAAGAAGGCCGTTACAGATCAACAAATATTAAATATCAAGACGTTACAGGAAATCTCATCAAAGCTCATCAAGTTCAGACAATCATAACGTTTATCAAATATCAGGACATTACAGGAAATCTTATCAACGCTCATCAAGCTCAGACGACCATAACGTTCATCATTAAATGTACCCAGCGGTCGTATTATAAGACCTATAAGTAGCTATTTGGGAGGGGGGGCGGATAGGAGAGGCATGACACACTAAGAGAAGATTACACTTGCATTTTCTGTAATCACTCCACTTTCTCTCTGTAATAACTAGTCAATCATAATACAACACTCTCTCTCTTTTCAAAATTCTCACTGGAGGTCGTGGTTTTTAACCTATTGAAAGGTTTTTCCACGCTAGATACTGTGTCATTTACCCTCGTACTTGCACAATATCCGTTCTTAACACTGGTGTAAGACGTGTTTTCAACCTACTAGAAAATAGGTCATTACATTTGGCGCCGTCTGTGGGAACCCACGATCATACTCCGCGTTCTCTTTTCCAGAAGCCGACTTCCAAATAATTTGACGAATGACGAACCCAGAAAACGACGTTCCTGACGCTGCTGGGGGGGTGACGGATTTACAAACTGCCATGCAGCAAGAACAAGAAAAGTGACTACAACAGGAGAAGCAGGTCGCAAGCATGCAGAACATAATAAAAGCTCTTCTAGATCAACAACCAGCCGGCCAAAGACCACAACCTTCTGGGTCGCGAGTCTCAGTCCTGCATAGATTGGGAAATAAGGGCAAGGGGGCAGTGATTCCTTCAACTTGGCATACAGGTGACCTCCGCTCACAATTACCAGCCCGATCAGTCGGTGACCTACGACAGGAAGAGCAACATGAAGACACCTTTCACCTACCACGCGTTTCGGTGATGGACTGTTTAGGCAAAACGATGGGGGAGAATGACCCACAAGGAGTGCGAGCCGCACGATGAGCAGTCACATCTCGCCTACATCTCACCCCAGAATAGGTGGATAAACGCATTAAAGAACTTCTTGACGCTCAGATTCTAGATGGGAAGAAAAGCCAGACTAAAATCCAGAAGAGCCCAATTGCACAGACTTAACTTGACGAAGAAGTGCCCGCCGGTTTTCATACACCAAAAATTTAGAAGTACAAGGGAGGAGATCCTGTGGAGCACATACAGGAGTTCCAAGATTCACTGGGATTGCATTCTATGTCAAACCACATCCTCTGCCGCCTCTTTCCGACCAGTCTGAAAGGGGAGCCTCTACGATAGTTTCACTCCCTTGACGAAGGTTCCATCCTGACGTTCGATCAACTCCGCGAACTGTTTGTCAAGAACTATTCACACAATAAGGAGAAGGAAGAGACACTTTACTCTTTATTTGGCCTCAAACAAGCTCAAGGCGAACGACTGGAGGCATTCACAAGAAAATTCTTGATTCTAGCCCGGAAGATAGACAATCTTGACCAAAAGATTGCCGTTTCGGCCTTTACCAACTCATTGCTCATGGAAAGTCGAGCCAAGGAATATCTCATCCTCAACAAGCCACCATCATTAGAGGATATGCTCGAGAAAGTCAACCAATTCATTGACCTTGAGAGGTTGACCGTGGAAAAGCCAAAACCTCAGAACTCCAGCCTCTCCAATAAAAATTGCCCCGACGAACGCACTCACGAGAGCAGTAAAAGTCAAGGGGGAGATAAGAAGCGCTTCAAAACCAGTGACGACCAAACTCGCCAAGGAAAGAAGATGCCACCACCACCAATTCCAAAGTTGAACACAACTATGGCCAGTCTGTACATTCTGATTCAGAAAGACGATCTTTTCCAAACTCCCAGGGATCTCACACCAATTGAAGGCAAGCCATATTACGTCCATCATCAAATCCAACATCATGACACGAAAAGATGTCTCTCACTTAAGTACCTACTTCTCGATATATTTTCAAAAGGTCGTTTGCTCGAATACATCATCGATGTCGAGAGTTACCATAATGGAAGTTATAAGAATGAGGGCGCAATTGTACAGATCGGTGAGGTAAGCGAAGAAAAGCATCTGTATTTCATTGAGACCCATATCATCAACACGTCCAACAGAGCCAAACGCCGACGTGTAGCAGAATGTCGCAACCTATCAATGGGAGAGAAAGAAGCTCGTTTACTTCCAGAATCCAGCAACAAACGAGCCGGAATATCTTTTGGAGATTGCGACGTTCGGCACGTCACTTTCCCACATCATGACGCTCTCGTCGTCATGCTCAAGATGAAGAACATAGTCCTTCATACTATGATGATCGATACAGGGAGCAGTATCGAACTATTATTCCAGAGTACAATCGACCAGATGGGCTTAGCGCACAAGGTTGAGCCGAGTAAAATCAATGTCTCCAGATTCAACGGTTCTAAGGAAGAACAGGTAGGCAAAATCATACTGCCTATCACAGCCGGGCCAGTTACACTTGATGTAGTCTTCTACATTATCAATGCCAAGTCAAGTTACTTGGGCATCATGGGGCGGCCTTGGTTGCACAACATGAAATCTATTCCCTCCACCTATCATCAGACTCTGAGATTCGACTGGAAGGGAGGGATTTATGAAATCAAGGGTAATCAGAAGTTGGCTCGGGCCTGCAATAATTTTGTTTATACAGAATCCGACCCAGCCGCGACAACAGCAACTGCGGTACCAGCCATCACAGTACCAGTCACAACCCCGGCTGCATAGTAATCACAGCAGGCCAGATCATCAGAACCTCAGCTGCCAAGCCTCGAGCCTACAGAGTACGCCGAAATCAATGGCAGCAATAGAGGCACTAATATTAGAACTTTACTGAGTTCGGATGAACGTTTGAAACTGATTCAGTTCCTCACACAGAATAGTGATGTCTTCGCATGGACTTTCCATGAAATGCCAGGAATCGATCCAGCCATAGCATGTCACAAGCTAGAGCTGAAAGAAAAAATAGAACCTGTAAAACAGAAGCAGCGAACTCTAGCGCCAAGATTACGCGAAGAAGTCAACAAGGAGATCGACAAGTTGATTGAAGTCGGTTTCATCAGGAAAGTTGTCTATCCCGATTGGATATCTAACATTGTCGCAGTACCTAAGAAGAACGGTAAGATCCGAGTTTGTGTAAATTTCACAGACCTCAACCTCCATACACCAAAGGACAGTTTCCCATTGCCAATAATCAGCAATCTGCTCAATTCCACAGCAGGGCACGAACTCCTATCTATGATGGACGCTGCGTCAGGTTATAATCAGATACCGCTTTTCCCAGACGATCAAGATAAGACTACTTTTATCACCGAGCACGGCCTATACTGTTATAAGGTCATGCCTTTCGGTTTGAAGAACGCAGGAGCAACTTATCAAAGATTAATGACAACATGTTCAAAGACCATCTCAGAAAAACAATGGAAGTTTAAATCGATGATATGCTTTGTAAAAGTCTCAAAAGAGAGGACCATCTCACAGATTTGAAAACAACCTTTGAGATTTTACGAACTTATAAGATGCGCCTGAACCCTGATAAATGTCAGTTCGGGGTGCAGTCCGAAAAGTTTTTGGGCCACCTAATCAGCAAGCGCGAGATTGAAGCAGACCCATCCAGAATGCGCGTACTCCTGGCTATGCCTTCACCGAAGACAAAGAAAGATGTTCAGAAGCTAGCCGGGAATATCGCAGCGCTCAATCGGTTCGTATCAAAATCTTCTGATAGATGCCGACCATTGTTCGAACTATTGCGACAAGGAACAAAACGAGGAAAGCTAAAGAAGGATTTGGAAATCGAATGGACAGACAAATGTGAGAAAGCTTTTCTCGATCTCAAACAATATTTGGGCACCCCTCTAGTAATGAGTACGCCGACAGAAGGGGAAGTGCTAACGATATATTTAGCTGTCACGAACACCTCTCTCTGCACCATCCTCCTCCGCACGGATAAAAAAATCGAGAAACCTGTGTACTTCATCAGTAAAACTTTGACTCCAGTAGAGACGAGGTACATCAAGATCGAGAAGCTTCTTCTAGCTCTCGTTTATACATCTCAAAAGCTCAAATAATATTTCCAGGCTCACACAATTCGCGTTCTGACAAATTATCCAATCAGAGAGATCTTGACCAAACGAGAAAAAACACGACGTATTTAACAGTGGTCAATCGCACTGGGTGAACACGATATTCATTTTGAGCCTCGACATTCAGCAAAAGGTCAGGCTGTAGCAGATTTCCCTGTAGACCAGACTGGGAATAAGATATTCTCGACCAACCAGAAGAACCTCCTCCCGAACAACCCGAAGATAAATCGGAATGGATTTCTAAGAAGGGGTGGCGACTTTTAGCCGACGGTTCCGTCGGGCCGTCAGGATCAAGAATTGGAATGGTTCTCATTACACCCTCACATGATCGTTTAGAAAAATCAATACGACTTGATTTTGAAGTAACCAATAATGAGGTCGAGTATGAAGCATTGATCCACGGTCTAGACATGGCACTTACATTGGGTGTAGCAGAACTCTCTGTTTACACAGATTCTTTACTAATAGTCAATCACTATACAGGCGTATACCACACCAATGGGAAAATGGTTGACTATGCCGCAGCAGCTGCCGAACGAATGAGCAAGTTTAGGACTATTTCTATCGAACATTTCCCAAGAGGGGAAAACAAGCATTCAGATGCACTCGCCTACCTTGCTTGCATCCTCGGTTCAGAAAAGCGTTATATAGAGATTGACGTTATTTCTAATCCCAGTATTAATGTCGTCACGACCAATACCATCAATACTAGGGGTAACGAAGAGGTCGAAGATGATTGGAGACAACCTTTCATCACCTACATAGGACCTGACCTCAAGTTCGACAGAATACTCCCAGAAGATGCTGTCGAACGAAAGAAAATAATTGACAATGCTCCAAGATATGCTGTCTAAGACAACCTCTTGTACAAAATCTCAGTCACGGGTCCATATCTCTTGTGCTTATCCGAGAAAGAAGTGCATCAATTCTTACACGACCTACATGAAGGCACATGTGGATCCTACGCATCAGGTCGTTCTCTTGCAAACAGAGCTATTACTCAAGGAATGTTTTGGCCTAACATGAGGAAACAAGCCATCGAATATGCTCAAAAATGTGACGCCTGTCAGCGACATGGACTAAAGATACGAGCTCTAGCACTCGAACTCCATCTTAGTCAGGTTACTTGGCCATTCAGACGTTGGGCTCTCGACCTAGTAGGGGAATTTCCTACAGCACCAGGCAGGAGGAAACATTTTTTGGTTGCTACAGACTACTTCACCAAATGGGTAGAAGCAGTACCACTATGCCGAACGCGTGAAGAAGAAGTTATTCGCTTCATCTGGGAGAACATCATCATTCGATTCGGCAGATCACACCTCATCAGAATTGATAACGGACCCCAGTTCGTTGGATCTAAAATTGGGGCATTCTTCAATGAGCACAAAATCATTCATTCTCCATCCAACCCATATTATCCACAAGGGAACGGCCAAGCAGAGATTACAAATCGAACAATAGTGGATAGAATCAAAAAATGATTTGACGACAAGAAGGGCAATTGGGTGAACGAGCTACCGCATGTACTTTGGGCCCACCGAACTACTCCAAGAACGGCAACAGGCTGTACTCCATTCCTATTGGCCTACGGGACTGAAATCATCATTCCCACTCAATATCACCATCCAATCCATGATCATATAATGACATATGAAGAAAATGAGTTCCAATTAGCATGCAATTTGAACTGGATCGAGGAGACACGCGACCAAGCTATTGCCAATTTGGGTCGGTATCAGTTTGCTTTAGCCAAAACGAACAACAAAAGAGTTCGACATCGAGAGTTCGCAATCGATGACCTCGTTCTCAGAGAAATACCACAACATCGAAAGGCACCCAATGCTGGAAAATTAGCTGATAATTGGGAAGGACCTTTTATCGTCACTAAAACAAATGGCTTAGGATCCTACGAACTCAGTGATCACCACGGAATCCCAATACCTAATCCATGGAATATCCGAAGACTGAAGTTGTATCGAAGATAAAGTTGATGTACGAGACTTTTGATTCAGATTTATTCAATAAAGAATCTCTTCTGCATACATATTGTAAGTTTGTTCAAGGTCGCTCAAATCGACCTCAATTATCAAATACAATTTTGTCTCGTAAAGGTCGCTTATTGATACGCTCAATTCGACCTGTAATTGGGACCACCACATAGCTCATGAAACATATTTTCTCTCCCAAGAGACCTGTGTCCAGCTATCTCAAATACAATTTCGTCTCATCAAGGTCGCTTATTGATACGCTCAATTCGACCTGTAATTGGGACCGCCACATAGCTCATGAAACACATTTGCTCTCCCAAGAGACCTGTGTCCAGCTATCTCAAATACAATTTTGTCTCATTAAGGTCGCTTATTGATATGCTCAATTCGACCTGTAATTGGGACCGCCACATAGCTCATGAAACACATTTTCTCTCCCAAGAGACCTGTTTCCAGTTATCTCAAATATAATTTAGTCTCATCAAGATTGTTTATTGATACGCTCAATTCGACCTGTAATTGGGACCGCCACACAGCTCATGAAACACATTTGCTCTCCCAAGAGACCTGTATCCAGCTATCTCAAATACAATTTCCTCTCATTAAGGTCGCTTATTGATACGCTCAATTCGACCTGTAATTGGGACCGCCACATAGCTCATGAAACACATTTGCTCTCCCAAGAGACATATGTCCAGCTATCTCAAAAACAATTTCGTTTCATTGAGGTCGCTTATTGATACGCTCAATTCGACTTGTAATTGGGACTGCCATAGCTCATGAAACACATTTGCTCTCCTAAGAGACCTGTATCCAGCTATCTCAAATACAATTTCGTCTCATTAAGGTCGCTTATTGATACGCTCAATCCGACCTGTAATTAAGACCGACACATAGCTCATCAAAATACAGTTACTCTCCCAAGAGACCTGTGTACAGCTATCTCAAAAACAATTTCGTCTCCTTGAGACCAGCATATAGCTCGAAGAGTACACATGCTCTCCCAAGAGACTTGTGATACAACTATTGTATTGTATCGGTGCGGTCGTCAATTTACACTTAAATTCGACCTATCACCAACACACTTGCAAATACAACTTATACATATAACTCTGAATGATACTTATTGGATAACCCAATTCGTGTAAACTGTCTCAACAGATCATTTTATACAGGTCAAACATATGTTACAACAACCCCTCTATTTGTCATGCTTTGGGCGCACCAAAGTAGAACTTTCCCCAGGAAGCAAGGTTGGGAAGAGCATATTAACGACATTTTCAGCTGACAGGAGATCCATTATTCCCACCACTCGCACCATCACAGAATCTAGAAAGGTTAAATGCATTGCTTGCAGATCATACTCCACACCTTGCTACTTTACAGTTTCATGATCATCTTGCACTTTCTTCACGTCAGAGCGCAAATCTTCAAACGCTCGTAATAAGGCTTCATCCGCAGGAAGCAACAAAATTTCGGATAATCCGGATTTCACCTTCATTAGCTCCTCATCAAGATGTTTACATCGCGCTATAAGGAATTCTTTCTCCTTCAACAGAGAACCCTTATACTCATCAGTAACGACTACAGTACGGTAGAGTTCATCCTTCATAAGTCGCAGCTTCTCAGATAATTTCTGACACTCCACACTATCATCCGGCTCTTCCGAACTCTCATCCACTACCGACTTCTGCAACTCACGGTATTTTCGATCTAATTCAGTATACCGAAAGTCATTTTCCAGACATAACAACTCCAAGGATTGTTTCTCATGTTCTACCTCGGATATCCGGATATGACACTTGCTGAGGGCCTCATCGAAATTGAGTTCCTTCTTTTTATGCATGTCGTCTTGGGCACGAGCTTAATCACTTTTCCTCTGACAAGAAGCTCGGGCAGCATGCAAGTCATGCGTCAGCATATCTATACGACCTCTCAGATAATGAATTTCACCATCTTGTTTCTTTACAAGATCTGCATTCTCTGACATCGAACTGCGAAGACTCATAAGATCAATTTTTCGTTGTGAAATGATACTATTCAAATCCAGTACTTTCTGATTGCCAATCATAACGTCGAGACTCTTCTTCTTCAATACAGCCTTATATGCTTCAACACTTTCTTTAGCAACAACTATATCAGCATCTCTCTGAGACAGTTCTATTATCACAGCATTTAGCCGATTCTGCAAATCAAATAAATTCGATTCAAGTTTGGAATTCAAGATCGCAGTCTCATCTGCAGCCAACAAGCACTTTTGCAATTCTTCATTCGATTTATTAAACGAGGTGGACAAACCAAACAGTTCGTTCTGCTTATCAGCTAGCTCCTACAAATACAGATTATAAACGAGCATGCATACATCAATACAAGAGAGCTACATCATTCTACAATATATATTACAAAAGCTCGAATTCATTGTTTCAATCACAATTGAACCCTACTAGCATCTGTTTGTAGTGATTGCACTTTCCTATCATCCTTTCTCAAGTTGAAGAAAAGGATCCTCATCGATCTCCGGCCCTACAAAAGCCAAGATCATCAGGAAAATGACCTACATCACCCCATATCACAGACACGCCAGCCCGAGCTGAACATCTGTGGGCTTCTACACTATGGCGATTTCGAGCTTCTTGTGCCAAGAATTTTTCTCGAGATGGGTCGGTCACTATACCCCTCTCAGTTAAAAGTACTAAATAGGCCACTTTCAAGCCACGCTCACTATCTACTTCGGCCTCTAAATACAGTGTCAAGACGGATAGTAATTCTTGACACCTAAAATTACAACTCTTATGGACAAATGGAGTATCTCTCACAGTTTTACGAAATTCAAGATACCTAGTGTACTCTTTTCGCAAAACCTCATCTTTTTCCGTTTAAATTTTCCCATACTTACATTGGAGCTCGACTAGCTCACTAAAGATTTTATCATAATTCAATTTATGAAGACGTCTCTCATATTCAAGTTTATTTTGTGCCTGTTGGGTACGAGTGAAGTTATCCCTCGCTCGACTCAGGGACTTCTCCAACTCGCTCACTCGTCCTCTCAACCGAACTATCTCCTACAAGCACAACATGCAAGTCAAGATCAAACAACACCAGCAAACTATTCAAACTCTCAAACTAACAGAACAGTAGTATTATCAATACAAAGACAAGGTTTCCAACCAAGCGAACTACAACAGAGTACAAAATCAAAGATTAAACATCAAGCTACCTCCAAGTTCGATGCATTAGTCGAAAGAGGGACATGAGTTTTCTCAGGAATAACGGTTGGATCAGCAGCTGGGGATGCGTCATCTCTGAAGGGATTGACCTTTTCATAACCACCAACAATAGACAACTCTACTTCCTTGGCAGACAAACCCCAGTGGTAGCATCTATTAACTAGATGGTTCCGACCTTCCACCACTTCAGCAGCAGCCTGCTGACCCACTTCTATCAGTTCCGCTCTCTGTTTAGCAAGAGCAGCCTCGAATTGTTCTTTCTCCAGAAGCTTCTTCCCCTCGAGCTGAATTTTCTCCTTCTCGAGCTGTACGTTTTGGTCTTTTAACTGCTGAATCAAGGCCGCAGTTTCCGCCTCAGCCGCAGCACGCTCAGAATGAGCCGACATCAACACTTCAAACACTCCCTGACAAGAAGCAGCCAACTACACCACAAAAAAGACAGTGTAAAATTTCAGATCGCATTATTGTCAACGAAAAAGGGTACAAAAAGTCATCCATACACACATGTGAGATGCTCGACTGAATCTTCATACTCAGAAGGCTAGGATCACGCCTCATCAGGTCGGCAGATTCTTTCGCAACGGCCTTCACATCCACCTTATAAAAAGAGCTCAGCTCCATGACCACAGATCATTTTTGCTTCTTTGAAAGCGGAGCATCATGCCCAGAAAGGTTGACCACATCTTTTGTAATAGGGGCCAGCGGCTCAGGAGTAACAATCTCAGCCAAGGTTTTAGAACCTTTCCTTCCCCGCTTCAGAGCATTGTCAAAAAACCCCACCGGAGCAGGGACAACAGTTGCAGCTTTAAAAAGAGAGCTCGGAGTGGCCATAGCTCTGTTTTGGTGACCCCGCTGTATTTTAGCCACTGTGGAATTCAGCCTCTTCTCCCGACGGATGCTTAGCTCACCCAGTACTTGATTTAGCTCGGTTCCCTCTCGACCTACAACGTCAAATAGACTTGACGTATCAGCAGCACACTTCGGTTCGGGCTCTGCAATGATCAACAAGGAGTGATGTTAGAAGTTCATCACAAATTATAATAAAGCCGAAGCAGTAAGAAAACACTTACTCTAACAAAAATTCCTGTGAATCGGCTCGAGCGCTGGTTCCCCGGCCACTTGCATACAATCACCCCTCACCATCACAAGATGGTCGCGCCAGGGTCTCCCCGACGATTCAAAATCAAAAAATTTCGACCTTGTCGAATCACTATACAGATATCCACTGCGGGAAGGTTTCAGATACTTGAATTTATAAAATTTCAAGACATCTTCAGCAACGAACTGTTTGTCAATATCACCAGTTCGCCATTTGTGGTTGAGAGTTTCGCAGACCCTCATCATCTCGTACACATTGCTATTTAATTGAGCGGGGCAGCAATGCAATAAATTCATCACCCCCTTCTGGAAAAAAGTCAGGGGAACTCTCAAGCCGTATTCGAACTGGCTGAGGTAACAGAGGAACCCCCCTTCCACGACCTCCTCACCAGTCTCATTATAGTACGAGACTTCTACGTCCTGTCCTATACCCTTCCCCTTTTTCCACTTCTTCAAGGAGGGCACCTCATAATGCTCTATATCACCATTATCCCTCACAATGGTTCTAAACCATTTACTTCCATGACTGAGGTAACACCCCCAACTCCCATCTAAGCATCGTTTATACTTAGAGAACCACTTGACTTCATTACCAGGTTCGGGACAACAAAAAAATTCCCCAGCCTCCATCTCAGTGGCCGACACATCTATAACAGGGACATCTCTAACCTCTGCATCAACCACGGTCCTATTAGAGGAAGATGTCTCCGACGACCAAGACTCCATAGTCTTAGCAGACATCACTATTTTACTACTGGGCTTAATATTTTTAGAACGCATCTAAAAATAAATACAATAGCAGGAGCCCTTTTCAGAATGTTTCAAACCTTAGGGCTCCACCCCCAGACGAGACAACACAGTTCAAAACTACTACTATCACAGTTGAACTATATCAAGCCACTCAAAGAATCAAAGAAAATAGCACTAACCTGTACTCGAAGAGCAACAGTCTGCAATGCCAGCAGATACTCTCACTCCAGATGACAGAGCTTTGTTTATCCGGGGCAACTCAGATGGCAATGGCGGACCACGTTCAAAGTTACAAGACTTTCTCTCACAAGAAATATCCCTCTCTTTCTCTGCAAACAAATGAGTATTGTGGGAGGAAGAGAGGCGGCTTTTATTACCACCCCTCGATTCAAGATGACACACGTCAGCATCCTCCCTCGCAGCAGACACGTCTTTTCGTTTGCCCTCATCATTATGTTTGGGGTTACGTGCTATGTTATCACGTCTGACCCTTGGCTCTATAACCGCCTCATCTACCTGCCTGTCTACCATTATTTTAAGCAAGGTTCACTGCCCAAGAAAATTAGCAGTAGTACGGTTATTCACGTACAACAACAAAGTCTGCAGCCACACGACCTTGCCTCATTATATATAGCTTGTGTTAAAACCTTAATACAGTTATCACAGTTGTCACTCATCCTATTCTGGATCTACACAAGCAAAAAATTAGCAAAAAATCATGCAACAATACTGCATCCGATCACTTCGAGACAAGAGAATATCAAAGAAATCATTTTATTATGGTTGAGAATCCGACCCTACAATTTACAAAGAATGATCTTCAACAAAACTCTTGTCCTCTACAATCCGTTTTTCAGTCATCATCTAACGAACTATCACTTCGTATGGTTCAGCAACAAGACAGTTTTACTTCCTCTATCATACTTCACCCATTGCATCCGAGATCTCATCAAGATCACAGCTGCTCCTGACAACTATGGAGAAACCATTCCAACAGAACCGGTATACAGCGCGAAGAGATTATTATGCGTAATAACTTTTCAAACAGATATGGCAACAATAAAAACTGCACAAGAAGCACGTATACAGCTCGACACCAGCAATGATTCTACAAGTCAGATGTCTATATCCTCAAGGATATTCTCTGACTCTGAAGAATACACACTATGTACTAGCGACCTACTCTACAAGGGACTAGTTCGGAGAGTATAAAAATATTACCGACGACAAGTTTATTTCATACAAACAGTTCGGATACAGTAGAAAACACACCTCAGCAGACAAGATAAGTCAGCAAATAAGAAGTTTTCATTCAGTTCGAAATTTTGATTACAACACAACATTTTTTACAGACTGTTCCTTCTATTACAAGACGATCTACTGTATTCTTTAGAAGATGACAGTGCAACACTTAAACCGAAGTTTTCGTGCTGCCCCGTATCATCCAGCACAACAGTGGAGTGCAGGAGCAGACAAGGCAGTGAATCCGATACAACTGCCTCCGTATCCCCACCGCCTTCGCAGGTGACAAAGACGACGCACCTCCACCGTTTACACTACCCAATCTTCAGCGGGGTATAGGCAGTACTTTCCAGGAGTCACCCCAGCCTTCTCATCTTTCGCTTCCACGGCATCTTCGGCCAACATCCGAAGACAGGACAGACGGTCACTTGCCAACACAACGACATGGTGGAAGCGCCACATGTTATCATAATCTTCCTCTACCTCCACCATTTCATCCCACGTCATACCATGGAAGGTGGGAGGAACAGGAATAGGAGTAGGCAGAGAGAGCGACTGCTTACCAAAATATTTTTCTTGCAAAATATTCATCTTATTTTGCACCCTAATCTCTTTGGCTTGACGACAAGTTCTCACCATCAGTCCTTTTCCAAACAGTACAGGCGACTGACAGGAGAAGAAGAATGAACAGTGACACGCCACGCTAACATTTTTATATCAGAAGCATTCAATGCACATTGCAACTTCCCATAAAATTCAAACTGCAGCGCGCGTCTCAAGCCGACTTTTCAAAAGCCCAACAGTCAAAGTCATTTTTTCTTCAGATTCATAGAACCATTCAATGGAGCATTTATGACGACGGAAAAACTTCTCACCCAACAGCACTCACGACACATGTACTTCCTACTATTGGCTGAGAGGGGCATATGTAATGGACTTATTTCTAAATCCCGTACTCAGTACGGTATTCGAACTGATATAGCTCGGATCAACAACAATCCAAGACCTAAGAACAGTTCGGAGACTTTGAAGCATTTTCTAAACTCACACCGCAGAAGATACTCCTTTATTCATCAAATAGCTCGCATACATGCGAACTCTACAAGAGATCGTATTTTCTCTAAACGGTCTGAAGTGCAATTAAGAAGGCCGTTACAGATCAACAAATATTAAATATCAAGACGTTACAGGAAATCTCATCAAAGCTCATCAAGTTCAGACGATCATAACGTTTATCAAATATCAGGACGTTACAGAAAATCTCATCAAAGCTCATCAAGCTCAGACGACCATAACGTTCATCATTAAATGTACCCAGCGGTCGTATTATAAGACCTATAAGTAGCTATCTGGGAGGGGGGCAGATAGGAGAGGCATGACACACTAAGAGAAAATTACACTTGCATTTTCTGTAATCACTCCACTTTCTCTCTGTAATAACTAGTCAATCATAATACAACACTCTCTTTTCAAAATCCTCACTGGAGGTCGTGGTTTTTAACCTATTAAAAGGTTTTTCCACGCTAGATACTGTGTCATTTACCCTCGTACTTGCACAATATCCGTTCTTAACACTGGTGTAAGACGTGTTTTCGACCTACTAGAAAACAGGTCATTACAGATTGTAGTAGAGCTCGTTATGGGAATTGTAGATTGCTGCTTCATGTTCAAAAACTTATTTTCCTTCTCAAATCTTTTCAAAGCCACAAAGATACTTTTAGACTAAAGAGAAAATAGAGTTCTGTAAATAAATTAGGGGAGTGGCTGCCCTTGAGAAATGCAAGTGTTCAGATTAAAGTTATTACTTTCCAATTTACAAAACTGCCAAAAGAAAATAACAACAAAATCGTTAGGCGAGTACACCCAGCAAAGATCAGTTTGACCTTCCAACTGGGGGGTTGTTAAACCCCAAGCTTCGAGGCCGGGTAATATCATATGCTTGAGAAACAGCTAAGAGCCGTGGATCATCTGCAGGTAACTCACGTGCCTGAAAATAATAAATATAAAATGGAGTGTTAAAGGCGTATATACTCTGAGCTGGTACATAAATTTATTTCAAAGTTGAAATCATTATTATTTCCCTGATATCTCCATAAAGAACAAATTGGAGCTATTTAATCCAAAAATGTGTTAGATTAAACAATCACCGTGCATTCATTTTATTAACAATCACCCAAGGCTTTGACCAAGACGATGCAGACAAATACAAATTCATGAACATTGTAGACTAGGTAGGGTTTCGGAAATGACACTCACCTTTAAACCATTAAAATAAGCTTCTACAACTGCAAAAGTAGGTCTGATATTCTGATTTTGTATCATATCCCATATAATGTTAGCACTGGTATATCCGCCCGTCTGCATGAATACCATAAGAGAACCTTCAATAGTGACTTAACCATCCCAAATCAAACCTTTCTTAGATAAGATGCCTTCAAAGGCTAACAGTAAGCAAATATTGTGTTATGAATTGTAAACAATGAAGCTTCTATTCACCAGCCAACCAATAATATACTCACCTAAAAGAGTGGAGGATAAAAATATAAAATGAAAAGGCAAAAAACAAAAAGAAGCCCTTCCTAGCAAACATTTTAAACAGAATTACAGAAAATGATATCCCAAAATGCATCCAACACAATTTAAGTGTTACAGTACAAAACACTTGTGTATGAAGTGTCTCGCACTTTTTTACTACACATCATGTGTAGTACCTTCATGTGATATTTCCCTTACATGTAGGATAAAGGTAAATGAGTAATCAATGCATATAATGTATGCTTTGGCTTTCAGTAGATCAATGGGACATATGACACATTGTGTACGACAAGGGAGTTAGTTTGAGAAATAAAGTCTACTTGCCTTTTCTCCTGAAGCCACAAGAAGGAGCTCATTTAACGCCTTTGGAGTAAAGAATGGTCCTGTAGATATCATTTCTTTCTGCAGAAAATATGGCAAACATTGTAATAAACGACTGACAAGATCCAAATACAAAATATTTAATCGATATCCCTAGTTATTGTAACTAGGCATACGTCCAGGTAGAGGTAAATTTCAGTTAAGTTCGGATTTAGCATCCAAACTTAACCAATATATTTTGACAAAAGTGGAATAAGTATGAAATTGTACATAAAAATAAATACAAAGCAGCTCCGTGGATACACCTTTTGGGACACACCTCTAGATGGAATACATAAAGAAGTTTTAAGAAGTTTTATCTGTATGAATATGATTTTTTTTATCAAGTAGATATCCTTACAAAAAATCTAGTCATTTCGACAATTTTGTCAACATTAAGAATATATTTGAAGTATAACATATTGTTCCCATTTTTAGTTGCATTTTATCTAAATTTTAATGTTATGCTATAGGATATAGGACTGACAGAATAACCTAGTAATTTACAAGTATGATATCAACGGCAAATACATCATATCCATACGGATAAAACTTATTTATTCATCTTTAAATGGATCCTCTAATAATGGAGTGTCCTAAAAGGGGCGTGTCCACCGAATCGCTCCCGATATATAAATATATATAATATATAGGGAGAGGATCCGTGGACACACCCTAGACACAACACCCCTTATAAAAACACATAAAGAGGTTTTATATGTATAGATATGATCTTATCATGTAGATCATCCTTACAAAAAATCAAGTCATTCCGACTTTCCTTCATCATAAAACATAAACATTTATTTTTCGAAACACACTATTTTTGAAAACAACTTTTCCAAAACACAAAAATATGTTTTGGAAAAGTCGTTTTCAAAAGTACTAAGTTTCGAAAAAATCACTTTAAGCTTCAGAAAATCATTTTCGAAAGTCCTATGTTTCGAAAAGTCGTATTTTGAAACAATGGAGTTTCGAAAATGTGTTTTTCAAAAAGTATAAATAAGCATTAAATGTAAGAACACGTTTCTCAAACACTTATCATGTTTTTAAATAAAACGTACAAGTATTAGGAGCACATTCAAATATATTCTTATGGATTTACAAGGTCTCTGGCATAAGCATAAATTTGTGAACTTCAACGCAGAATATATGGAAAATGGCAAACTATTCATTAATAGTAACAAAAACCAACTGTACCAGTCTTTCTTCAACAAGTTGCATTCCACGAGGAGTGTACCCGACCATGGCTCCCTCAATAAATGTCTACAAGAAAAAGGTTGGACATTTTTCAAAAAATATCAATAAAAGTCGGACACTCGACTCATATTGTACATTGAAGTCTTTAAGCATACGAGTGAAGCACAGTACAAAGAGCATGGTATTATATAAACAAGGCGAAAACTCATTTATTTCTGCCAAAAATATATTCACACTGACCTATTTAATATAAGGTTGCAGTTCTAATTGTCAAATTTCATTTATAAGACTAATTGAGCAACTTCAGGAGTCTCAGAAGTTGTCCTGGATTATCAATTTAAAGGTCACACACTGTTGAAGAACTATCTAGCATTAACAAATCTGGTATATCGCGGGATATTGGGTTGTGTATAGCGTTTTTTGGATTGACAAATGGCTAAGATTGCTTCCTTGTTGGAACTTAAGTAAATCCAAACATCATCCAGGAAACGAGGAGAGAAACACAAAGATTGAGACCTTTAAAAAGTGTGTGCGAGGGGATATGCTGGAAAATGTCTAACGAGGTAGTCATGATGGTTGGCCACGTAATGGTGGTGGGCCAGATTTTTTTTCTTTCTGAATCGGACTTGATTTGGTACACCCTCATTTGATAAAAGGTTTTATATACATAGCGGGCAGAAGCAGAGGGCTAAAATCGCTATTCATAAACTTTTTCTGTTGGTAATAGGAATATCCAAGGTCATGATTCATCACCATTTGCATGACTAATCTCTGGACATACGTATACCCAGCAAACACACCAGGTGGTCCATTGCGTGGGTGGAGAACTGATATCAGAACATAAGACCTCAGTTATCTTATGTCTACTATTAAATAACAAAGAAGTGCACACAAAAAAAAAAAAAAATGAAAATTCAGACAAACATATTGGCCATAATATACTGTTAGATTTTTTTAAAAAATCGGCCATACTTTTCACAAAAGACCTGCTTAGGGTGGATGTTTGGTGTATTGGGGTGATATCTATGTGACAAGGTTATGCATGAGAGGAATATTGCTACGAGAATTACATCGAATAAGCTCAATTTCGAGGATTTTATTTAGAGGAACTTTCTTTTGGACTTACCATTGGTGGTACATTTACATGGTCCAGTAATGAGGAAACTGAGTTCTTTGTCGTCTTGACAGGTTTTCAGTCAAGAGGGTGTTAACCTATACTATCTCAAATTTCAGCAGCTAAAACTTGTTGCGATCATTCTCCTGTTACATCGGATTGTGGTCCGGTTAAGGGTTTGCCCGAACCGTTCAAATTTGAAAAGATGTGATTAGATGTTCATGGTTTCAAGGAAAAGATGAAATTTGGTTGAATTCTTTTTGGTAGAGGTTAGATTTAGCAAAAGCTTTTAGGCTTAAACTTAAGATGTTGAAGAGTGAATTTATTAAATGGAATAAAATATAGTTGGTACTATCGAGAGACAAAAGCTTGCTTCGCTCTATCAGATTGATGTTTTGGATAAGGAAGATGGAGAGTTGATTAGTGTGGAAGCTGCTAGGAAGGATACCTTGAAAAAAGAGTTATTTAGGGTGGTTAAGACAGAAAAGGTGTCATGGAGAAAGAAGTTCAGTAAGGAGTTCAGTGATGAAAAAAAGGGAATAATAACGCCAATTATTTGTCATAAAGTAGCTAATGCTTGTGTGGACTTGTCACGGGTTTTGCTTAAAGAAGAGGATATTCGTAAAGGATTTGTTGATTATTAGTCTGAGCTTTACTTTGAAGATTATTACTTAAGGCCTCGGCTGGATTGTAGCATTTGATAGAATTGCGGCAAATTAAGCAACTTACTTGGAGGCTCCTATTGCGGAGGAGGAAGTTATGGAAGTGATTTGAGGTATAGATGTAGATAAACCGCCAGGTCCATATGAAATAATTTTTGGGTTTTAATGAAAGTTTTTGCTAGGTTGATTCCTCAGGATAATGGGGCGATTAATATCAAAGACTTTATTCCAATTAGCTTAGTGAGCAACTTAAATACAAATGTCTTATAGAATTAAAAAAGTCCTTGGTTATGTTATTTCAGATGAGCAAGAGACTTTTGTGCTTGGGTAGACAAATTTTGGCTCGTATTTCGGTACTAACTAAAGAGTTAAATAGATATGGAGAAAGTGAACGATCACGTGAGCTATGATTTCATAGATTTTATCTTATGTAGGCTGAGTTGCGGAGAGAGGTGGAGAGGGTAGGTAAACAAGTTTACTACCTCGGAGTCAACGTACTTACATACGATCAAATATGCGATAGATGCGACTTGGAATCGCATCGCATCTTAAATGCAACTAGACGCAAATGCGCGGCATTTTATCGCAAATCCAAGAATCTCTTAAACACGATAGAACCATAAAAAAGGAATACGGTCCGAGTATATGCGAATACTATGCAAAAATACCGTATACAATCAATAGTTGCTAAATCTAGTATACGATACTAATATTAGATACAATTACGAAAAGTATAAGTTTTATAATAAGATTATGATAGGAGATGTGAGAAACGAGAAGCTCAATTACGTGTTAGTTTGTTAGTTCTTACTTGAAAATGAGGATTAGTGTGCGGATATTTTAGTTATTCATTTCCTTTCTGGACTACCTAAGTTTGTTAATTATGTTTTATTATACTTTGTGTTTTTCTTGATGAATATATTACGTATATAGATTTATATAAAAATATATTAGGATTATATGCAAATTTTACCTGCTGTATCGCAATGGCGCTGCAATGTTCACATTATCCGCAGTAGCCTTTTTTGCGCTCGTGATCGCATTGCATTGCAACACGCATTAACTACCTTGTATGGAGTCATTTTCTATTTTTGCAAATTATTCCATGGCGGTGTATTTTAGGAGTACGATGGGATTCACTAGGGAGATTCTTTCTTTCCTTCCTTTTTATTGTGGTTCCAAAGGCTCTTAGTAGGATTATCAATAGAGTTGTATTACATTGAGATATAAAAAGTTATAAGGTTGGTCAAGATTAGGCAAAGGTAAGGCACCTTCAATTGGCAGATGATACCTAAGTGTTTGTTGGAGCGTCCATGCATATGTTGCGGTTCATTTAAGATCTTTTATGTTGTTTTAAAGTTGTGTCCAATCTTTGCGTTATTCTTAGTAAAAATAAGATTGAGGGGATAAGAGAGGTCATTAATCTAACTTAATTAGCAAAGACCTTGGGTTGTAGTGTTGAGATTCTTCTTATACTTATGGGATTTATGGGATCCTGTAATTAGGATTCCATAAATCGAATTATAAGTGGATGGCTAAGTTTCTATCAAAAAGTGGAAATGTACCCCTTTTGAAAAGTATTTTTTCTATCCCCTAGTTTATTGTCTTTTTGAAAAGTTATATTTTTGGGATCCTGTAATTAGGATTCCATAAATCGAATTATAAGTGGATGGCTAAGTTTCTATCTAAAAGTGGGAATGTACCTCTTTTGAAAAGTATTTTTTCTAGCCCCTAGTTTATTGTCTTTTTGAAAAGTTTATTTTTTCTACTCCCTCGAGACTGAAATTTATTTTGGAAAATTTTACTTTAGAACGACTCGATGGAGGGTTAGGGATCAAGAAGTTGTCTAGGATGATTGAGACTTTTTTAGGTAAATGGTTACGGAGATTCGCGCTTGAGGAAGATTTCCGAAAATGCCATAAAAGAAACATCAAGAAACCGAAGAGCATTTGAAGCGCAATGAGCACATTATTCCTCCAACATCATTTTCATATAAATTTACTCAAACTAAAGAGATGATGTCGTTAACAGAAAATGCTAAATTTCAATGATAGATAGCCAACCATATACTAGTTCTTTTGCCTAAATCAATGCCGAGCATGGGAAGCAAACAGGTCGTGGTAATAGTGTGTCAAAAAGCTCACCGCGTAGAGTTCTGCCATACTGAACAGGGGCGGTCTTGTACTAATAAACTCTTCAAATGCTTTAAGACCACGATCAATGTCGCCACAATGTAAATAACACCTGATTGAAGTTGTGATCAAATATCAGAAAAGGCATTTACTCTCCAGATCAAACTCTCATAAGATAGAATAATAAAGCAACAGTTAGAGCCCAGTACGAAATACATATTATAGAAAACACTGTTTCACATAAATACAATTAAATAATACAGAACATCGAGTATCTATAAAAAAAATCAGGTCAGCAAAGAGCTGATGGTAAAGCTACAGATAATCCAAATTGAGATATTGCACTATAGAGTAACCTAATCAAGAGTGTAGAAAGATACAAGTTGAAAATGAGTATTATAAGCATTGCATACGGTTGGCGGTGACCTACAGAGTTAATGTATGCATTGACCAGAAGGATGATTGAAGCAGCTACGGAAATTCATTTTGATTTTTTTGGAAGTTGAGCTTTTATTTGTGAAACATAACTATTTCCATCATGAATCCCAAGAAGGATACATAACTCAGGCGTTGTGGAACAAGTATCTCATATTATCATATAAGAGAAAATAAATTTTCAGAATCAAATGCAGAGAACGGGCTCTTAACTTTCATCAATATTTTAATTTTCATCAATATCTAACATCAACTTTACTTTGTTTATCCAAGAATTACCTTATCACTTGCATCTCAATATAGGTATCAGGCACTTTGCCCTCTCGCTTAAGCATTTCCAGTAGAGTTTCCGTTGTCTAAAAGGATAAACAAGAATAAAAGGTCAAAGTGGAAACAATAAGGCAAAATGCAACAAGAATGTGAATGCTTGATGTATAACCTACCAAAGAGTACATATACATAGATATATCAGACAACCTTCGTACACAAATTTGACATGCACCTTCGTGGAGAAGCAGATAAAACTTAATCTTTACTAAGGAAGTTTTGCACAGCATGAAAATTGGTCTAACAAAAATTATATTTATAAATAATATCGACAGAGCTGTATATATTGATAAGTTTTTAATGGTCCATTATAATAAACCAGGGCGGACGAGTCTATGCCAGGAGTTAGGGTTTTAGCTTAAACATATCGCGCAATAAAACGGCTGCCGGACTATTGCCAATAAAATTTAGTTTCAAGTGATTTTCATCTGATTCTTTTGATTTTCACATCTACGATTGTTCTCCTTTATTGATTTGTGATGGATTTCACTTAAATGTTGGAGGAAATTTCAAAGAGACGAAACAAGGATGCAACAAAACAGACTGCTACAACCTCGTTGGAGAAGGGAGATATTGATAAAGAGACGCAGTTGAAAGTCTCTGACTTAATTTCAATCTGGAGGTGAATGATGCACAGAGAATACAGAATGCACAAACAGATGTTACATAATGAATTTATTTCTCCAGAGTGTTGGATCGATGCACAGGTGAATGATGCACAATCAGAAGTTACAACTTACATGACGCACAGGTGAATGATGCATAGAGAATGAAAACATGATTTGACTTTATGTCTCCAGATGAATGATGGGATTCTTAAAGTCAAGGAGGTGCTTAAACCTAAACAGACAGCAGTCAAGTTCAAGGAACCACAGAAAATACAGAATGCACAATCAGAGGCTAATTTTCTAGAGAAAGAGAAAGAACAGCAAATACAGTTTATGGTGGAGGAAGAAAAATCACCTATAATAATTTTCCAAGGATTGGAGCATCTGGCAGCTAAATTCCCAGAAATGGGTCCATAGTTCAAAGAATTACATGATAAATTTAACATGGAATTACAGAAGGTGGTGGAGAAAAATAGGGCTCACTCAAATGCAAGCAGCGGAAAGGAAGAATAATCTCCAGGCAGTAACAAGGGTGACAGTACAGCCCCAGATAACAGCTATAGAAGATGGTATAGTGTTGGAAGATTCAGTATGGTGACAAAAGTACCAATTTTCCACTCATACAAAGATGAATTACACAAGAAGCGAAATAGCCTTAATAAAAGATGAATATGGTACAGTGTTGGATAATCAAGATCAAATCAAATTAAAAACCACGTTGTCTAATTCTATGAGAAGAAGTTTGCACCAACCCCTGTAAGTATAACTAATGAGTCACTTGACTATATTCCAACAGGTATCACATTGGAGAACAATTTACAGCTCACAGAGATCCCTAATGAAGACGACATCAAAAGGGCTGTTTTAGGTATGGATGCTGGAAGTGCACCTGGGCCATATGGCTTTGGTGGAGCTTTCTACCAAGCCTACTGGGATATTATTGAAACAGAAGTTATCAGAGCTGTTGTTTCTTTCTTTCAAGAACTTCAGATCCATATGCTTGAACAACTTCATCTACAAGATAATAACAAAGAGCCTGACTTCAAGATTAAAATTGATAGCTGGGGATCACATCAGTGAAGAGCAGGGAGCTTTTGCACCAGGAAGACACATCCAAAGTAACATTAAATTGGCCTCCAAAATGAGAAATGAGATGGATATTAAGAGATGAGTGGTCATATGGGCTTAAATATTGATATCATCCAAGCATTTGATACATGGAGCTGGAAATACTTGATGAAAGCGATGAGGAAATTGACTTTAAGAAATATTTGGTGCTGCTGGATAAAGACTGCTAGAAAGTGCCCACATCTCGGTGCTGATAAATGGTGGGCCATGTGGTTATTTTAAGGCTTCTAGGGGTCTCAGGCACGGTGGCCCTCTCTCTCTCCTACTGCAATGGCAAAGGACTGGCTAAGGGAAAGAATGCAAATTCAACCTATGGCGATACAAAAAGGCATCCCTGGCCAAACACATCTGCTCTTTGCCGAAGATATTTTTATCTATGGTAATGAAGACATTAAGGAGTTAAGAAATCTTCTTGCCTTCCTAAAAAAGTATCAACTTGCATCAGGAAAAGTCATAAGTAAAAATAAAAGCAAGATGTTTTTTGGCTCCATGTCAACTGATGGGAGAAGAATAACTACTTTATTTGGAGAGAAGGAAGACAAATACCCTGAAACTTATCTTGGGGTCCCATTAGTGCAAGGTAAGGTGAAACAAGCTTATTTGAGACCTCTGGTAGAAAAATTAGGAGGAGAGCACCTGGGTGGGTGGGAAGTACTCTATCATATCAAAGAAAATTGATTCTTGTGAAGTCTATTTTGTGTAGCATACCTATATACAACATGTCCATTTACAGATGGTCCGCTATCATTGTTAAAGAATGTGAGGGTATCATAAGGAATTTCTTATGAAGTGAAAATCCGAAAAGAAAAAAGGTCGTCACTGTGGCTGGGAAGAGAATATGTAAACCCCATGGAGGAGGGAGGACTGCAATTAAAAAGATTGAGGGATACTAATACCTCTTTATTGATGAAACTGGCTAGGGAAGTATAGTCTGGGCAGTCGCAATGGGGCAGTTTTATAAGATCTAAGTTTTTCAAGAAGAATAAAGAAATGAATAACTATCATAAAAAAAACATCTACTTGGCCTGCTATCAAAGCTGTTATGATCTCTATGTCTAAGCAAGTATGTTTGGAGAGTAGGGAATGAGGATAGAATCAAAATTTGGCATGACCATGGATAGGGGACAAAGCACTCAAAAACCAAGTGACTGGAGACAATCATATGAAGAATGTTTCACGGCTAATACAAAATGGAATTTGGTGTATAGAGCTATAGCACATGTTTTTAATCATCTACAGGTGGATCCACCTACACTACAGATAAATCAAGAGGAGGATACAGTAATATGGAAACCTAATGTAAGAGGTGAATTCAGAGTCAAAAATGCTTATGCATGGATAAGGCAAATATTCCCCCAAGTATGGTAGTTTAACAGGATATGGAAGACACATATGTTACCAAAATTTGCAAATTTTGAGTGGAGACTTATGATTAATGCTCTTCTTGTAGAATTAGAACTATAGAAAACGGGGTTCATTGCTATATCAAGTTGTTTTCTCTTTAAGTGTGCAGATGAATCTGCACAACACTTATGATAGAGCTGTCAATTTTGCTCAAGAAATAAGATCGCGGATTTTCTTTGATTGGCATCAACAGTACAAATGCTCAAGACTTCAGGTAGATGCTCAATATTGGAAAGACTTTCAGCCCAATGTCGTTTGACATATGAAAAGGGATCATTGTTATTAGTGCATATCATATGGTATGCTAGAAACAACATTATATTCAACAATATACAGGTACACTTTCTTTCTTTCAAAAGAAACATGCTCCCTGACTTGAAGGTTGGAGGATAATGAGCTGTATTCAGGGACTCTCAAGGGGCCGTTCTAGCTGTTACAATAAAGTACATTCCAAATACCACTGCTTACAATGCTGAATGTACTACTATGGCTGAAGCTGTTAGAAAGGCATGCAGATGAGTATACAAAAGATTTCGATAACCACAGACTCAACTACAGCATGTGACGCTCTCAACTCAAATTACTTACTTTGGAGATTACAAGATGAGTGGAGATGGCTGCAAACCAAGTTCACAACTATAAGGGTATCTGCTATATGGAGAAGGATAAATTTTGCAGCTGATGATGCAGCAAAGAGAGGAAACAAGCTTATGTTGGGGAATAATGAATGGCATATTGAGAGAGCCTCCTTCTCCAAGCTGGAGGATCCTAATAGAGAGTACTATAGGTTTATCATGTAATTCTTTTGAAGCTGCAAATGATTGAAAGGACTTATGGGGTGCCAACCTAGTTGGGATGTCACGAGTGATGAGCCCCAATGATTCTTTAGCTTCTTAGATATTTCTCTTTTCCCTCTTTTAAATCCATTAACTCTCCATGTTTTCTTTTCACAAAAAATCAATAAAGTCTCTGCTTACCTAGCAAAAGATTAAAATATTAAACAATGTTTAATGTTCTTAAAAGATTTAGAAAATGTCTTTATGAGAAGATCATTTTCACCAAAATCATATATTAATTCATAACCATGTAGTTTACATCTACTATTTACGTGTGCTAGTTACCAAAAAAGGTCTACATTTTTTACCATAAAAGATTGGAAGGGCCAACCCTAAATATTGGCATACAACCACTGTTAAGAATTGTAAGTTAATAGAGGGGTAAATGAAGGAGATTGAGGTCGGAGAACTACAGATAAAGGATCTCCGGCTAAAGACCCAGACCCTGCAACCCCATATTATGGAGACACCGAAGACGTATGAGAATCATCTGGTTATGGTTGACCTCTTCCACTGCATCAACCTAGGGATCAGTCCTAATTAACTAAGTGGGTAAACTCACCTTGACTTGAGAGAGCTAAGACTCCTAGCTACTTGAATTAGAAATGAGGCTGCAAATGAAGACCACAAAATATTCAAAATCAGCATTTTGATTAACCAAAGTTACGTCTTTATCATTTTGTGCTCCTTCTATGATATGGTTCTTTTCTCACTACTCGATAACACCAAATTAATTATTATAGTTCTTTCCTCAATGTATGCAAATTTTTGTACTTTTTATTTTTTGCAGAACTTACATTTCAAAGTGGAAAAGAAAGTACAATGAGTTGGAATGGAAAAATTAGAAGGAAAGAACCCTCCCATAGAAATTCCAACTAAGTTGGCACCTCATGAGTAACAATCTAACCAAATCTATAATAAATCTTAACTGGATCCTCTATCCTGTAGGAGAACAAATGATAAGTCTAAACTGGATCCTCTATCCTGTCAAGGAAAGACCTTTCAGCATTTCATTCCTTTAGCTTTCTAAATATTTCAAGTTAGAAACTTTTGAGTATTAAGTTAAACGGCATAGACGTTATATGTTTTTGTCGATACCTCTATACTCTTGAGATCTGCACATGCATGAAATGCAACATGAAAGACAGTTAATTGCTTGTTTAGCGGGAACCCACGCCTTTTAACAAACTCAGCAGTAGGGACACTATATAACTCTTCCTCGGAAACACCCATCATCACATTTTCTGCACTGTCACTTGAAGCTTCATTAGATGACCACCCTTTTGACTGCTCTACAAGCTCAATAATCTTTCACAAAAAGGAGTAAATTATTAGACTCTTACTCACAATCTGAAGAAGTACCTGTTTGGCAAAGCTTATAGCTAATTATAAGCACTTTATAAAGATGTGCTTCTGCGATAGAAGAAAATTTACTTTAAATGATAATCGCATATTCTAAAAGCACCAACTTTTATCAAAGCTCAAAATCTCAATAAGTCAACTCACAGTGTTTTTTATTTAGCCAAACAGGCACTAAGAAATTGAGAAAATCAAGTATGAACAGGGACATACCTTACTAGTGGTCTCATCTGCTACAGGTGTCTTATTTTTATGTGCAGCTATAAGGCCGGCATAACAAAACTTGTTTAAACCAAGACCAGCCGCAGTCATATCCCGAACAATCGCATACCTGAAATATAGGCATCAAATTTATTGAGGACCAGAGACAATAGTGGGCAATAGATTAAGCCAGTGTTTTTGCTGATTTAACTTATGAGTTTCTTATCAAAAGTAACATGTATGAGGTAATGATAATCCAAAGAAATAGAAAGAATCCGAGACTAATCGGCAAGTGAGAGAGAAGAGAGGAAGGGTTGCTTGCAATCAATCGTATTTTCAACAATTCCATTTCTTTTTTCTTGCATGTGCAACTACATAATAGGATAGTAATCAGATTTAATCTGGAATTGACTTGGTCCTTGGTGAAAGAATCTAAGTTGTCAACTGAAATACATCGCTGAGGCACTCGTAATTTCCAGGAAAACACAAAATAAAATAAAAAGTGAGGGAACATCAATTGTAGCTCCATGGACTAGATCTCTAAAGTTTCCGTTGGATGGTGTGATATACAAGTTGTGCACTGGATAGATACCAACTGCACATCCAGAAGGAACCACGGGCTACATAGTCCACGGGCCACCAGATCTCAATTCAAAAAAACAACAATTTTAGATCATAAAATAGATAACATACACTCGATCTATTCGGCCACTTGCAGCACAAGCATTGAGTAGACAGATGTAAGTTTGTCCATTTGGTTTCACCAAATTTATCTTCATCTCATCCAAAATCTCCAGTTCGCATATATTCCAAGAAAAAGGAAAACATTAGGCATTTGAGGGGAAAAAAAGCAAATCAGAAATTAATTAACGTGGGAGACTTACTCGAACTGCAACATTAGAATTCTTGCATTTTCCACAAGTTGCGATCAAGAAGTTGTACAATGCCACCTTTAAACAATGCATACAACCTTATAAGCACAGTCAAATATATAGAGAATAAAAAATGATGATCATGTTAGCCAATAGACATCTAAATATACAGCCTTTTGTTCTTCTTAATTAGGTAACTGTAGTTGTATATAAGTAAAACAATAATAGACAGTAATGTCAACAGGAAAACGACTAACTAATAAATTTGTTAGACGTTAGAAATTTCTGCTAGGAATTATAACTAGGATGTTTAGATATAATGGATATCATGTAAACATAGCACAAAAATGTATGTTTTTATTTCCATTAAGTTGTATATTGAGGTAAGTGGTAATTGGATCATGTAACCGTGTGAAATAGTAATCTACATCTTTTATAGCCATGCACTTGTTGGAATGGGTCAATCTATTTCCATATGACCGATTGTCAACCAAACTAGGTTTCTTGTGAAAAAGCATCCCTCCCAAACCCATATGAAAAAAAAAGAATTAATTTCAAATACTTCAAAATGCATATTTGCTGGGAATCTTTGCACAAAAATTTTAAGCTTTATCATTCACCTTCTCGTTAACAGTTTCTAAGCATTGCTGTGTACTCTGGAGCATTAACCACTTTATTTTGGTCCTAATCTACTTCTTTTATGAAGAAGAACAAGGACCAGAGAAAGACATAACCAAGGGAAAGGAGCAGCTTTAAAGACGAAAAAGCTGCACTAGAAAGAAAAACGCAAGAATGGCAAGAAAGTAAGAGCGAAGTTTTTTCCATATGCCAAAGGATAAGGCAAAGCTATTGGTTTACCCCACACATTATGAGAAGAAAGCGAGATGGATTCATACATGGTGGGGGTTTCGGCTGGATATTATTCAACAGCTTACTCGACCACCTTAAGATAGGCAACTGGAGAAGATTTCTCAAGCACTAACTACTGGTACCCAAAAGAAGACACACAAACTACAGGTACCTAAAAGAAGACACATCAGGACAAAAGGTCAACTAAAGGCAACGCCGAACCAGTGCACGGAGAATCTGCAACCCCCCACCCACCCACACACACACACACACAACTCCACCAGAACATTTCTAACATCAATTAAAGATGCCCATGGGGGATTACAACTGCATCACTTGTACTGTATACGAGAAATTTGACACCAAATATAATCCCTGAAAACCCAGCAACCCTGCTATTTAGATCCCTTCACAAATTGACTTGATCTCAAAGACCCTAATATCAAAGTCTTTTGTAAAGGGCATGTTAAAAGCTGCAACCATTTCGCATACTAAGAATCCCTTCGTGAAACTTTCTTTCATCGGTCGCACACCCATCAACATTCAATAAAATCTGATGTTCCCATTTCTACATCCATTCAATCCACTTTGTAGTTTTTGGCTGCTTAATGCTGGGATGCAGACACAGTCTCTAAAGAAGGTATGAGATGCTGGTTTATGATGAAATTGGAAATTGGAAATTGGAAATTGGAAATTGGAAATGCTACATTTGAAGGATACTCCATAAAAGGTCTTGAACAGAATTTCAGCTGGTGTATTGGTTTTGAAAAAGCCTTGCATTTCTTTCTACCAACAATAATAAATAATAGCACAAAATGCAACTTTTAGGATCTTGCCTCTATCTAAATCAATTATGTATTTCCCAGTCAACCAACTAAATTCAGAATCTCATCCATATGCCTTGAGAACCCCAGCTTTCCCAATATTGTTCACCATAGTTCTTTAGTGGTAGAGTTGAACTTATTAGATGTGTTTTACAATCTTTCTCAGTCTACTGGATAGGTTGTTTTGGATTACCTAAGTGTGTCATTGCTAAAATTGAAAAATTATTCATAGATTTTCTTTGGAAAGGTATCATAGATACTAAGATAATTTCTAGTATTGCATGGAAGGATGTATACTTGCCTAAAAAAGGAGGGCTAGGCACTAAGAGCTTGAGAGATTTTGCTAATTCTATCTTAACAAAAACAGTTTGGAATCTAATCCCCGGAAAAATAATTTTTGAACAATGTGGATAAGAGAGATATTTAAAAGACTAGTTTCTGGACACTGAAAGTACCTTGTCCAGAAACTACCTGATGATTGTTCTTGGTGACAGATATCAATGATAAAAAAGAAGAGAGTTTGTATAGATAAATTGTAAATACATTGTTGGTAATGGGAAGAAGTTCTCATTTTGGCATGATCCTTGGTTGGGCAATCGCATTCTCAAGTTAAGATTCAACCACTTTAACAAAATTCTTTCAGGTATTAAAAATGAAGACAGAGTACAGAAAATTATTGAGGACAAATGGAGATTCCCTACTACAAGAGTGAAATCAGAAGATTTGAACCAACTATGAAGAAATCTCCAAGAAGCTGAATATCCTTTAACAAACCATGAAGATATGATCATCTAAAAGCCAAACAAGAATGGGAAATTCTCCACCAGACCTGCTTGGGAAGAATTAAGAGTTTCTAAAGCTGAAGTACCATGGCACAAACTGGTTTAGAATAATACATCCATGTCTAGACATGATTTCATTGCTTAGGTGGCAGTAAGAAATAGAATGAAGACATGGGACCTTTTGGTATAGATTGAAGTGCTGAATGAGTCTTATTGCTCCCTATGTGATGCAAGAGAGGAAACTAGATCTCAATGATCTCATCTATTTTTCGATTAGCCCTTTACAAAGTTCATTTGGTTTAACATACTTCAAAGCCTTGAGATTTCAAAAAGTAGTGGTAAATGGAAAGACGAATTCAGTTGGTTAGTGATGGTGGCTAATCTTGATCATGGGATCAATGAGATTTAAAGAGTGGCTTTTGACATAAGTATTACTTCATATGGAAAGAAAGAAACCAAAGGCACTTCAAAAGAAGCAGTTCTGCTGAAAATAAAGAATATTCCAGTACATTAAAATAACCTCAGTTTGGAAAGAGGTAAACTTTGGGGCTGACACAGTTGCAAGAAGAGCTAGTAGATTGGAACCAGGCACTATAGAATGGCATATCGGCGGACCCCCTTTTCTGGAGAGAATTGAGGTTCCGGATAAGGAGTATTTTAGATTTAGTAGTTAATTTGGGGGAGCTGCAAATGATAGAAGGCTATTGGGGTGCCAACCTATTTGGGATGCCTTTAGTTTAGCCTTAGTGATGCATATGCTCCCTCCTTTTTCTTTTTAATTGTTAGCAAGCGATGTAGCGATGTAACGCTACTCTTGTACCTTTTTATTCAAAAATCAATACAAAAAAATCTGCTTACCTAGAAGAAGAAAAAAACTGAAAATCAAGAATCTTGTTATACAGAAGATTCAACTATCAAAATACCAATTCTGGAGTAAACATACACCAAGGTTTTCTTTGATTGGGGGATCAATCCAAGAATAAAACAGCCCAAGCCACCTAATAATGAAGAATGGAAGCACCATACTAAGCACCTGGTAATTCTTAATACAGCTTGTGACAAATCTAATCTTATCAAGAACTATGGAGGGGTGTTCAGACTGTCAAATGGGATACCTATAAGTGCGTATACAAATAGTGTTCAAAATGAACAAGATAGGGGAACTATATGCTTGAGGGGCTAGAACTTGCTATAAAGTTGGGAATGTTGAATATAAGAAATATGCAGAGTCAAAGCATGTTTTCATTCTCAGACCTCTAGTTAGACTTAACATTGGAGAGGTATGAAAACATTTAAAGAAATTGACAAGAGGAACAGCCAGATGCATAATCTTTCATTCATATTCAGGAAGAAAGCTTCAAACAGAACTACAATACACTTGGTTACAATTGTACAGTTGACAGCTTGTATTTTCCTTGCTCTTTTCCCTTGCGTTAGCTAGATTATGTAAAGCTGTCTCTCTAGGTGCTTCTCCTTGCAGTGTAAATTTGTTTCATGGAACTAATGAATACAGGTTTCTTTTCTCAAAAAAACAAAAAGAAGAGATTCTTTAGTGAAGGAGCATTTGAAGAAGGATGGTCTCTATTCACTTCAGGAGCTTCTCAAAAGGATCAGTATGTAGAGTCTAGCTTGTCAATGTTAACATGGAACTTTCTAGTTGTGAGTCTATTCCACAATTCTAGCCATCTGATAAAAGAATGTCTAGGCAAAGCATCTTTGTCCCAGATTACTGTGTGCCACCTTAATAGTGGTAACTTCTTCTAATAGTTTTCCAAGCTGAGTTAGTAGTGAAGCTACCATCCGTAGTCAAGGAAAAAATCTCTCTCACCACTCTAGGGTTTGTATATGGCTTGGTAATGAAGCTACCATCCATAGTCAAAAAGAAAAAACCTGTTTATCTCTCTCATCAGTCTGGGGTTTGTAGGCTTGCATTTCTTGCCAAATTCTTCCCATCTCTGCAGACATGTACCTAGTGGAAGCATGATCCATTTATCATCTTGTATTATTTCCTTTACCAATGGTTTCTTAGGTATCCTAGAAAGTATCATGTTTATTGCCTCATATTTTAAAGATGGCATACCTGCAGCCATGGATCTTTTGCCTAGGGTAATCTACTAAAGATTCTGCCACTGCCCCCAAGATACACTGGCTACGGCTCCTCTGACCAAGTCCTATCCATAGGAAATCTTTGGACGGTCCTTCAATCTTATTAGGCAAACTCTTGGGAAATCCAAAACATCCAGTCCAATAAACTGTGTTACTCTCTAACCTACTCTTAATGATTTAATGATTTAATGAGGTCCAACCTGCCCCCATTGGAAGTAGCCTATTTTTCTAGCCAGAAATCTTTTTTCTAATCTTAGAAATGAGGGGTCCAGTCCTACTCTTATTTCACCTAATGGGAGTGATATATTGCAATATAAAATATAAATTTTCTCTCAAGAACCCCAATACATTCTACAATTGCTTATGGTTCCACGTTACTGACTATATGGAAGCATACAAAGTTCCATAGTTGCAACTTTAACAGAAAACATTGAGACGCATCTCCAGATCCTCCTTGTACACAAACTTGGATTTGGTTGAACCTCACCTCAGGTATTACCTACTTCATCTCCTAATTTAGATATTTCTATTGCAGATCGCATAAATACAAGAATTTTCGCCTCAATTTGGTTCGCCACACATATGCTGCAAATGCAAGTATGACTCATTCCTAACTAATTGTACATGTTTTCTTCAACTTGCAATGCAAGTAGGATGTCTTCATAATACTTGCACATATTTATTTTTTTTCAGTTTTAGCCGTCTATTTAAAGTATATAACAGTTTGCATAGTTAACGCTTGTGATTGTGGATAAATTGCAATGCAATGCATCTAACCTGATTTCCCAACCAGTCTCTTCGTAAATTTATTTTCAAGTTGAGAGTAATCAAGTTAGTTCGACGGACGACGTATTATTCTACCAAAACCAACAACACAAAAACTTACATCAGGAACCAATCCCATTGCCTTCATCTCATCTCGAAAAAACAAAGCATCTTGCATACGCGATCCCCTCATCGTTCCCGCAATCATATTATGAAAAGAGTCTCTACTCGGCTGAACTCCATCCAAAATCATATCATCATACACATCTCTCAACAAATAAAACCTGGAAAAAAAAAAAAAAAAACTTAAAACAATTAAAGCCAAAACCTAATTTTAGCGCGAGATCAAAACATAGATTACCTTCGCTGATTAGATAGAGAGCCGAAAACATGATTGTACTCAGTGAGATTATTGGCATAATTTCGACTCGCGAGGAGTTTTTCATCGGTGGGTGAAGCGCATAAATTACGAGCTCGAAGAACTCGAATCAGTGATTTATGATGCCCTAAAAATCACCCAAATTTAAAATAAATAAAAAATTACAGTAAATTGAGCAATGAGAGATGGAATCGAAAACAGATAACTAATAATGATTTGATGTTTAAAAGATTTACCAGAGAAAATTGCTTGTACGAGCTTCATGACTGATTGAAGAAGAAATGTTGATTCTGCGATCGAAATGTTTTTAGGGATTGTGAGTTTTTTTCATTTTATTTTTTAGCGCGAGATGAAAACACAAAACCTTGTTAGAGCTAGAGCAAACGCAGAAGGGTGTGTGGGTTGAGTTGGGTTTGCACAAACCCACACTTTCGAGTCTCTCGGCAACTCTTTGGTTGTGAGTTGGGTGACTTGGCGCTACAGTAACTCAACCGAGTGTGAGAAGCTCACACTAAAAAAAAATTGAGTGTGGTTGTGCTTAGATTACCGCGCGGTGTTTTGATTACCACCGCGTTTAAATTTTTATTTTATTTTTTACTGATGTGAGAGAGATAAATAGTTATGAGGAGAAAGGAATACCGCGCGGACTAAATAAAAAATATAATAAAAAAAACTCAAACTCAACTCACACTCACTGAAGAGAATGAGTGTGAGTTGGGTTTTTTGTGGACCCCTTGTCAGAGCCTACACCCAAACTCCTACTTGCTGCTAGAGATGCTCTTAGTAGTGCTCACTGCTCAGGGAGGGGGTATAGGAGAAGAGATGTTTCTCAAGACATCTCCAGCAACCAAAGTTCCGAATCCACGCAATAATCCAGATATGGATACGGATACGGATATGGATACGGAGTAGGGCAAGACTTGCCATGGAGTAATAAGTGTTGGATAATATTGGATATTACTCTATCAGTTAATCATAAACAATGATATTGAGAGAAGAGTAGAGATTTCTTATTGATGAACGAATCTCTTTGTATCCTCAGAGGTTCTATTATTATGTATTACAGAGGATAACCCAATATGAGGTTATCTATATCTACTCAAACTCTCCCCATAAATCCTAAAGGCCTATGGTTTTGTTAGGAGTCCAGTAGGACACCCCAACCCAGTTGGGTTCCCACCTTAAGCTGGACCCAACTCCTAACATTCCCCCTTGGGGTGTTTCATACTAGGACGACTTACCTTATCAAAACCTCTGCCTAGCAAAACCCATTTAGGCAAAAAGTTGTACAGGGAAAGAGTACAATCCTATGCCCCATATGAGTTGTAGACGCATATACGTTGCCTCATCAAAACCTATAATTATTAAAATCTCCTAGGATAAAAATTGTAATATCAAGAAAAAAAGTACAACACGCATGTGTCCACGTCAGATTGGGACTACTCCCCCTGACGTCGATCTCCCCCGAGATCTATCTCCCTAAGATGTAGCCCCCTGAGATATTGATAAATAAAACTTCTGCATGCCGATTCATTGTACTAACTACTTGAACGTAAGTAGTGCAAGAATCTTCATGAATAGGTTTGCAAAGTTATCTTCTGAAATATCTTGAATAACGTCTATCTCATTCGCCTTTTATAATTCATAAGGATGGAATGGCTTCTGTGAAATGTGTTTCGTTCTATCGCCAATGACTTGAATGATGCAAGCCAAGTTGTCTTTATACATAGTCGATGTTTTATCTTGGATAGAACATGCCATAATCTTCAGTTGATGTGACGTATCTTAGAGCGCAACCATCATTCTCTGCCAACTTCATGAAGTGCAAGAATCTCCTAGTGGTTCGAGGATGTAGTTATTGCCGTCTGCTTCATCGAACTTCAAAAAATTTTATGTATCCCCATACATAAACAGATAATCCATTTGACAATGGCCTCTATGTGGGCCTGAGAAGTATTTTGTATCAGCGTACTATATACTTTTACGTTTACCATTTCAAGTATAACAGGCCCCAGTCTTTCATATCGATCAGATAGGTAGATTATGCCTATCTTTGAACTAATATTCTAGGGTACTATAGGTTGCTATCGGTGTTTATATACCTCTAAATGTTATCATGTAATATCTAATTGCACCTAGATACGTAAAACTGGTTCCTCAGACACAATTTTTTTAGAAATAAGATTAAGTCAATTCCCAATTGAGCTTTAATTATTTGTCTTTGACAATTAACTCTTATTTAGATATGACTCCTAGTCGTATTCTAAATTAGTTTTGGTTTCGTATTATTTGTGATCCCTGATTATGATAATTAATATCGTAGGGGCATACCATTAATATCATATTAGCTATCGTAAGATAATTAAATAGGTATTAATTTATTTACTTATATCCCATATAAGCGAGTCAATTTTCCAATATAAGGCACCCATTCCTAAAAAAAATTAAAAAATATATTTCATAAAAAAATAATTAAAAATGGGTCCCCCATGGGGTAGGTCTAGTCAATAGGAATTTTTTTTTAAAATTATCTTAATTGACCAAAAATTGAGCTCTCTAAAACCAATTTAGTGTCTGAACAGGTCTGGCTTGGTATGGGTTAAGGCCTGGACCGTGTTGACCGGTTTGACCAAGTAAAATTTGTGCCACGTGTTACCTCCACATAATGCTACATGTCCAAAATCTGGACTACCATGTGTCACAAATATGTGATACCACGTGTCCTAGACTACCACGTATCACAAATTTGTGATGCCACGTGTCATGCACATGGCATGCCAGTGTGTATACTACATGGCATACCACTGTCTGACACATGGCATGCCTATGACATACCACTGTCCTACCACGTGGTATGGCATGTGTCATTGACATGTATCACTACCACGTCAGCAATAGATTAGGCTAATGATATCAAATAGGATTTAAATATAAAAAAATTAAATTAAAATAATAAATAACCTAGTGACGTTAGCATGACCTAAAAACGTTGTTTTTTTTCGTGTACTGCCCAATTTCAACGCCAATTTCTCGGCGATTGGGACATCTCCCTGAGATGTGGCATATATAGATGTGATCGTTATGGAATAGGCTACGTAACAAAATTGATTGTGCGTCAAGCCGATGTCCGCAATGATCGCTATTTTTGTTTGAAAATAACCCTTTCACAAAGGTTAAAAATCACCAAAAAATAGCCTTTTAATCTGAAAATAATAAATATAATAATACTTCAATTCACGTCTAGATATCCTATATCTTAGAACAATCAAAGATTTTATAGAAATTCAAAAATTGTAAAGATTACCTCTCTACAACGTAAAAAAATCTAGAAAAACACTTATTCTAAGAGTTTTTCCCCCTTTTAATTCACTAGCTCAGCGTACTGATAACGTGTTAGATAAAATTAGATATTACTCTATCATATAATCACAAAAAATGATATTGAGATAAGAGTAAGGATTTCCTATTGATGGATGAATCTGACGTGATTACTACGAACGCAGAAGTGAGATTCGTAAGGAGATCACATTATATATGAGAGTTAGAGAAATTAAACTAGGGTTTCAACTAAACAAATTAACTTTTATTATCAAAATCAACTGAGAACAATTGAGAACCTAGCCTCCCTTTTATAGAACATAAGGGAGGTAGAAACCCTAGCTAGGAATATTTTCAAAACTAACCTAAAATTAGTAACTGCTAATAACTGACATTGGACCTCTCCAATAGAGCTTAAGCTTAAAACATAAAATAAGCATAAGTCTCACACGGTCTCACACGGGTAGACGACCCTATGAGGGATGTGCCATATCAAACCCTCTGCCTGAGAAGATTTTGTTCACAAAATCAAGGGGGCAGTGCTCCTGAGGACTCACGTACATATATAGTGAACATCCTGGTCTCTTCTTCATCTTCATCCTTCATAACATGTTAAACTGTTGCTATCACGCTCTCATGCATACCATCCATGATTATACTGACTTTCCTTGCAAATGCAGGACAATCACGTTTTTGGTTCCCCGGTTTGCCACATCCATAACAATTACCTAAGACAAAGGTACGTAGTGCAGTGGCTACTGGAATAGCTGGGACTGCTGGTGTTACTGTTGGAACTAGAGGGCGACACAGCGCGTGTAACTCATTCGTTTATTTGGCTAACTATACAATTTTAGCAAGACAAAAGACAAGTTAAAGTGTTGTTGCTTCCTGGAGTTTCTTCGTCAAACCGGACTTGTACCTACTAACCCGCTGCTGCTCAGTCTCATGGAGTCGTACACGTGCCTCAAGGAAATAATATTGATCAGTTTAATCATCAAGGTAAGAGAGACCCATTTTGAGGGACTCAAGTTTCCCAAATGCAACCTCGCCGCAGTTCATAGGGATAAATCTCTCTTTCAGCTCTCTCTGTATTTTCCACCATTCTGAAATAGGACGGTAACCCCCTGTACACCTCGCTTGTTGAATATTGTTCCACTAAGTGAGAGCAAAACCAGTAAGGCGGGATTCAATGATCATTACTTGCTTTGGGTTCCTATATTTCTTGTAGTTGAAAATACGTTCAACCTTATCTAGCCACTTGATAAAGGCATCTGCATCAAATTTTCTAGTGAACTCTAGCACTTTTAGATGAACATCATGCGTCTGTTCAGAAATAGCTCTGGCCAACGCTTCAATATCATTCCTCTTACCCTTTCGACGCAGCTGTGGTCACAGTTCTTCTTCAGAGTCTGAAATGTACTCATCGTCTTGCCAAGTCGTACCATATGGATGCCTTGGTGGACGGGGAGGTAAACCAAGTTGTTGTTGTTGGTAATGGTCACACAACGAGGTATCAATTGGGGGGGGGGGGTGGAGGTGGGGGTGAGAACCACGGCCCCGGTCTCTCCCGCTGAATTGATATTTTTTCTCTACAACTGGAATATAACAAAAACCTGCAGTTTTACGTTTCCCAATTGACTGAACACTAAACACATCATCATCTTGTGGTTCCCATCCATCAATGTAGGGCGTTCGGTATTCAAAGCTATATTTGGGGTTTACCCCCGGCGATTGCCGTTTACCGAAGTCGGTATGAGGTTTGTCACGGTATGGGTCTATCAGGAGAAAGGTTGTTCCATGTGTTCCCAACGGGGCTGTCGAGAAAGGAAGTCAGTGGTGGTTATTTCTAGTCAGTGGAGGGGCTATTGGTGGCGCTGTCGTAATTGGTAAGCCGATTTGGGATGGCCGATATGTCAGAATTTCTGGTGGAATTCTCGGGTCTAAGTCGTGGTTCGACAACCCTCTCTTTTGGTGGAAAGGTGTCCCCTCCACACCGGTTGCTCTCCTCGATGAGCATAATGGTTCATGGTTGACTGGTGTTGGTGATGTTGGTCGTTGGCTGTCGCGGAGAACGTCTACAGTACTTTGTCCAAAGGAACCCATGAAGGATCTATGTTGGTGAAGTCGGGCCCCTGCAATGAGCAGTGCAGCCCAACCCATTGAGCCCACAAGCTCTGGGTTGGGTTTTCACTAACAGCAGGTAACCCAAGTCCATGTTTGAATGGGTTGGGGTTGATAACATGATCCAACATCGAGTGGGCCTGATCTAGGTTTGGTAGCCTTAGGGTTGGGCATTGCATTTGGTAGGCTTGAATCTGCTGCTATGTAGCCCATGCTAAGAAATTTACCTTGTTGAGTGTGATCAAAGCTGTCGTCGTGATGGCCACTATCGAGGCTGAGGCCGGTAGTATTTGGCTTCGTCGATACATGTCATTGCGCGTACCACCCACGTGGTGATTGGTTGTTAACGCCGAATTCTGAACACCTGTTTGGGTATCGATTCCCTCACTTTCGTGAACCCCAGTTTCAACGTTCAAGTTCGTGAAAGGGTTATTTAGGTGGTCACTCCTCGCGGCGACGCTTCCCTCTAGAGAGAGATCTTCGGTTACGGCCAATGGAGGTTGTTAGGGGAGGGGGCCGGGCGGGGGAGGGGGGGGGAAGGCTCCTCTACCCAAAGCCTCGATAAGCTTATCAAGCCTATTTGTTACGGTTGTTATATCTTGAACTAGAGTAGGTTTCTTCGTCATAATTCTTCCACGAGACATCTTTGCTCTTGAAACTGACTACACTTAGATCTCATGTAGCTCTGGTACCAATTGAGGTAATTACTACAAACACGGAAGCGAGATTCGTTGGAAGATCACATTGTATTTGAGAGTTAGAGAAAACTAGGGTTTCAACTAAACAAATCAACTTTCATTAATCAAAATGAATTGAGAATAATTGAGAACTTAGCCTCCCTTTTATAAAGCATAAGGGAGGTGGAAACCCTAGCTAGGAATATTCTAGAAACTAACCTAAAAATAGGAACTGTTAATAACTTACATTGGACCTCTCCAATAAAGCTTAAGCTTAAAGCATAAAATAAACATAAGTCTCACATGGTCTCACACGGGCAAACACCCTATGAGGGATGTGCAATACAAAATCTTTATGTATCCTCAAAGGTTCTTTTGTTATGTATTTCAAAGGATAACCCAATATGAGGTTATCTATATTTACTTAAACTCTCCCCATAAACCTTAAAGACCTATGGGCTTGTTAGGAGTCTAGTAGGACACCCAACCCAGTTGGGTTCCCACCTTGGGCTGGACCCAACTCCTAACAAAAAGCTAAATATTTGATATTTTAGGGCAGATACAAGCGCCAAGAATCATATAGTGGAGTCCAACAATAATAAGTGAAGACTAATTAGGCGCTTCGTTGGTAGGGTTATCAATGGATTGGATATAATCCAAAATCTGATTCTTTTTAAGGATATGGATGTTATTTTTTCCAATTCGAATCCGAATAAGGAACATCCAAAATAATTTAGAATTGGATTCAGGTGGTGCCTAGTCTAATCCAATAAATATCAGATCTGAAGTTATATACCGATATGTTAATATTTTTTCAATGTTAATATTCTACAAAAATTAGAAATATATTATATACAATAAGAAAATAAATTATAACACATCTAAGTCTTTGCATCCATAATTTTATTTACCAAATAAAATTATGGTCGGATCAGATTTTGGATTCGGACCTCTGTCTGGTCCGAATCCGATCCATTGACAACCCTACATGTTGGGGGCTTAATGATTAAATGCCTGACTTTAATTTGGAGATATTCATTCAGGCCCGACCCTTGGGGTAAGCCACCAAAGCATATGCTTTGGGCTTCAAATATATAAAGGAACTCCAATAAAAAAATATCTTACTACTTGTCTCCTCTCTCTCTTTCTCCCTCTCAATACTATTTTCTTTTATTTTATAAGACTTCTTTGATAGCAGAGTCCTCTCTTTCTCTCTCACTCCAAATCGTGAACTCATCTTTCTATATGACTTCCCTCTAAAAAAAATGTACGGAGGAAGACTGAAACTTAAAAGGGGCTTCATTTTAGGGGTTTGCTTTAAACCACCTAGGGTGCCCTGGCTCCAACCCTACTTCGTATTCAGAGCTTTTAAGCACTGCTCCAGGCCGAATCTCGAGCTTACTGTTCGAGGTGATTTTGCATGTTTACTTCAAATTTGAATTTGGATTTGGATTGGGGTCTGTTGGAGATACTCAGTGTGTTGTTGCTTACTTGCTCCATGGAAGAACGGGTTAGTGGGTCAAAGCATGGGTTGAGGCAATCTAAATGGAATTTTTTTAAAAGAAACCAATCAAGTTGGCGTAATTCGGCGTTTAAAACTAAAATACTAATCTGGAAGGAAATAGTGTAGAGAGAGAGAGAATGCCAATTATTATTAGTATTAATCTCTCTCTGCATTTGTTACCCATGAGAATGCCAATTATTATTAGTATTGGTATTAAGGGGGTTTTGATTGTTACTAACATAGAGAGTTATGTTATTTTTGTGCAATTGTTCCAGCTCCTTTTACCCTAATGTTTTTGGAGTTGAAGATACAAATATTACAGAGAAAATATAGGGTTGCAAGGTATTCAAAGGGTTTTCTTAGAGAATGAGGGTAAACTGTCATTCAATACATTCGTGCGGCTGCTATGTATAAGCATGAATATATTAACATGTGTTTACTGATTAAAAGTTTTTCCTGTAGCTTTATGCTCAGTTCTGTTGCATTGATATTATCGTTTTAATATGTTACTTTGTAATGTTCATGACCTCTTTTGTACTTTCATGATTTTTTGGATACTAGAATTGATGTGAAAGATAGAAATTATAGGATATTGAAGCTAAAGATGAAAGATTACATGCCATCAAGAACCAAAGGAAAGATACATTATTAAAGGAAGTTGCTAATGTTGACAAATAAGGAGTTTGTTAATTGAGTCTGATTCATCTGCATATTGAGCTATTGAAACTTCACTAAGTTCTTTCTCAGTATGGAGAAATACAAAGGATTTATCTCACACCTGAAAGGTAATGAACAGTTCCATCGCGTTGTTGCATTTTTCATTCAAATTATGAGTTTCTGCATGTGATGCCCTACCGAACGCCAGCCAAATCTACCCAAGCGTTTTGAGTTCTAACCTTGGATATATGTTCTTTATGACTTAATATAGCTACACGCCAAGTTTCATTAAAAACATAATTTGTTAAGGCGGCGTGAAGTGCCAGTACGCTTCGTCTCACGTTTTAACGTTTCCTTTTGGAAACTAGTTATTTCCTTAGTAGCTATATTAAGGAGAAACCTTGGTCCAAACCTTCCCATGACTAAAAGAGCTTTATAGCTTGGTTATCTTGGACCCTGGCTCATAGGCTATCTACAAGGGATGGTCATGAGTTCTCCTTGGCCTAGGGAAGGCCAGGAGACATTGCCTCGCAATGCGTGCCACTTTTACAGATAGGGCTTGTATATGGCGCCACTATGCCACCGCTATTCCCCGCAAGCTATCCGAGACGCACTACCCCTATAAATGGACTATGTAACAAGTTCAGGCTCGTCGTCCCTTGAGATAATACATGTCCCATATCTGGAACCTGGCATATTGAGCTATCCTGATCCGCTGCAGGGCAGGTGTGCTTTCCGTACCTCGTGCCCAGTCCTGAGAGATTATGCAGTAGGGATTATTGAGGGAACCTTCAACATTGTTGCCTATACTGAATACTTATTCGACGCCCCCTCACGAGTATCCAGGATTATCCGGATGTTGCTTTAGCATCTGTGACTTTATTCCACTGGCACCACCGCGCTAGTGAAGAAGCCTGATACATGCCAGCCGCACGTGCATCTACGCCATACGGCTTCGTATTCTGCTGTGCTCTAGGCATTGTAGAGGCAGACCCGGGTTGAGCTATGACAGATGGTATCAGAGCAAGGCTTGTTTGGCCTTTGCTTATCAAAGTGTAGATGGGTTGTGCCTATGTCTATCAGAGTTGGTCAGAGTTGACCCAGCTTATCAGATCTTGTTGTAGCAGATCAAAGTGATGGTTCCCGAGTTGCTAATGTGGGATACCTATTTGACAGTTGTTATCTTCAGAGCTGAAGTTGCTCATTTCAGATGATCCAAGTACCATTGTGAATGCTTGTAGAGCGGGTTGCCTACATGTCAGTTGATATTAGAAGTGAGAGAAAGGCTTCATATCCGAGCGCGAGATTGCTCAAGTTAAGTGTATTTTGGACAATGACACTAAGAGGAAGGATTAATATTTAAGTTAGACGCGATGATTTATATCGTTGGTTATCTCAAGAAGGCTGGTCAGTATAGCAGATGCTCTATGAAGTACAGTAGTAGGGTGATCTAGCAGGGCATTATTTGTATTCAATCCGCATACGCACTGCGAAGCATAGCAATAGTTGTGATCAAGGACGATGCCCCTCAACAGAGATTGATATGGTCAACATTTTGTGTCGAGTACTTTTGTGTGGAGGTCGCAAAGCTCTTTTTGGTTAGAATTCCTTTGTGTCTACAGAAGATTGAAGAATCCTGGTTGATACTCATTTTGATTATCCTGAGTTGGACACAGAGATGTTCTAAAGGTGAACGTCATGATCTAAAATTGAAGCGGTGAGAAATAGAAGATGATGATATGGTTTGAGTCTCAAGTTTGCACACAGTGATTTCGTCAGTGTTAACATCGAGGGTAGAGTTTTACTTGGTTATATGAACTGTGACCCCCAAGTTGGGTTGTCGCTTATCCGCAGTTGGTCCCACAGTTATACAGGACAATGCTTTACTCACTCAAAGAATGCAAGTTGCCGAGTAATGCCTGATCTCTAGCTCCATAGTTGAATTTCAGGTTTGTCGCCGTGCGAGTGCTCTAGCCAAATTGACTCATGTTGTTCCACAAGATGGCCCTGGATCGTTTTAAGCTCAGATTGGTGAAGACTCACGTTTTCGAATCGCAGTAAGTTATGTGGTTGTCGCAAAACAGAGTTGAGCTACAATCAGCTGTGCGGGTTACCTCAGACATGATCTCAGGTGGATGAATGCTCTAGGATGAATGATCCTGAGCATAATTGGATGGTTTTTCCAATTCCTTATCACATGGTGGTTGGCGGTAGGGATCAGAGCTCACGCGCCTCGTTCCTTGTTTGTATTGATGGAGTGTCTTTAGAAGACCACATCTGAATGACCGGTAAGAGTTGGTTGCGTTTGTAGAAGATAGTCTAAGAGACAAAAAATGGCTACGCTTCAGTTTAAAGATGATTACGACAGTATGAAGGTTGATCTCCAAGTTTGATAGCAGTTGGAAGTGGCAAGCCAGCGAGCTCAGGGTGACAGGTACAGTGGTAATATTATATTCCTAAATTCCTCAAGTACTCAGGTTAGAGTAGGGATGAAGAATGGAGAAATACTTCAGTAAACAATTAATTATATGTCACAGCTTTGTCCTTGACGTGAACGCCGAGCTTATTGAGTGTGGGAAGAGAGCTATTAGTTGTGACGCAGATGTACGCAGGTTCCAGAAAGGGTCATCACCACCAAAGTTTGGCAAGTACATATGCCAGTGTTAAGTCCTCCTTGAATAGTAAGGCAGATTGGAGTCCTCCGAAGTTGAGAGACCTTGGTGATGCCGGAGTAGCGATCACCCTTCCTGCAGCTGAGTTAGGTACAGATGCCATCTATCGCTTAATAGGTTAGATGATGGGGTACCACAAAGTGGTAGAGCAAAACATGGCTGCACAGATAGATGTATCATGGTTATTCCAAGTTCACACAGGACACCTTTATGGCAGACTTTGATGGTTTAGCTGACGGTAGGGGTAAGAGTTCCCGCACCTTGATAGGCTACCACGATGGTCTTGTTGGTGGTAGGACAAAGTGTGTCTGCGCCATGATGAGAGTATGCTACCTCCTAGGAGCTACCCTCCCTTGCCCAAGCGAACAATAAGTACCAGTTCAGTTCTATACTGGTAAGGTAAGAGTGCCGCATCTTGATCTGTGTCCCCGATATTCCGTAAGAAGGGCAGACGCGGTTTGAAGACCTTTACAGACTTAGTTGAATGGGCAGTCTTATGTTTTAGAACGCGACATGTTTTCCATAGCAAATGGGGAGAGTTTACCCCTGGTTTTCAGCAGACTTTCTCCTTACCACTCGCAGAAGGAGAGTGAAGTTTGAAGCCGAGATTCACAGAAGATTGAACTCTTGAGCAACAAAGGTATTGTACAACTCGAAGGAAGAGTGCACCGGTGTGACTCAGAAGAGAGTACACCTCTTTTAGACGGGATTGTAGATATTCTCATTGGGCTATCCGAAGGAGACGTCAGGTTTATCGAGTAAAGCGACATTCCAAATGTATCAGGGGAGAAGGCATTTTATAGCAGGATACAGTGCATTTCAGAGGGTGCGATGCAAGGAAGCACCGCCCATATACATTAATTAGAAGGCTAAAGGCCGCATGACAATATCCAGAAGAGAAGGCAAAGTCCAGAGTTTAAATAAAGGTTCAGTCACCAACGCACTTCCAGTTGAAAGGCCGAAGGTCAAGATTCAGTCGTAAAGACCACAGTTGTCAGCATTGATACTAGCAGCTGGGTTCAGTATCCTCTAGTACAGAAGAAGGTATAGTACTCTGAACTAAGAGTGGGAGAGTTGTTAGTTTCTTGAAGATGCAGAAGATTGAATCCTTGCAGAGCCATGTTGAAGAAAGGTTCTCGACGAGGGTGTCGAGATTATTTTAAGTGCAAGAGGGTGCGACGCCCTACCGAACACTGGCTAAATCTATATGAGCGTTTTGAGTTCTGACCATGGATATATGTTCTCTATGACTTAATATAGCTGCACGCCAACTTTCTTTGAAAATAGAATTAGTTAAGGGGGTGAGAAGTGCAAGTATGCTTCGTTCATGTTTTAACGTTTCTTTTTGGAAACTAGTTATTTCCTTAGTAGCTATATTAAGGAGGAACCTTGGTCCAAAACTCCCCATAACTAAAAGAGCTTTATAGCTTGGTCATTTTGGACCCCGGCTCATGGGTTATCTACAAGGGATGGTCATGAGTTCTCCCTGGCCTAGGGAAGGCCAAGAGATATTGCCTCACAATGCGGGCCACTTTTACAGATAAGGCTTATACATGGCGCCGCTATGCCGTCGTTATTCCCCGTGAGCTAATCGAGACACACCACCCCTATAAATGGACTATGTAACCAGTCCAGGCTCGTCACCCCTTGAGATATACATGTCTCATATCTGGAACCCGACATATTGAGCTATCCTGATCCGCTACAGGACATGTATACTTTTTGTACCTCGTGCCCAGTCACGAGAGATTACACTATATGGATTATTGAGGGAACCTTCAACATTGTTGCCTATAACGAATACTTATTCGACGACCCCTCATGAGTATCCAGGATTATCCAAATATTGCTTTAGCATCTACGACTCTATTCCACTGCCACTGCCGCGCTAGTGAAGAAGGATGGTACATGCCAGCTGCATATGCATGTATGCCGCATGGCCTCGTATTCTGCTGTACTCTGGGTACTGTAGAGGCAGACCTTGGCTGGGCCGTGACACTGTATATGAGTATTTAACCAATATTTTTGCTAGTCGTATTTCTTAATAGTAGTTATAGATGTACCTAATATGTATTAAAAAATATACAAGTTACTACAAAAAAAAAGAAGCTTTTGGCAACACAAGGGTTAATCTTTTGGCAACGGAGAAAGTATGTTACAAACTTTCTAAAGATGAAATCCGTAGCCAAAGGTCTAAATATGTTGCCTTTACGAATCAGCGAGATAAAATTCCCGATACGTTTATTTCAATAAATTAAAAACAAAACCCGCGAAACTTCCCTTCCTCTCTCTTCTTCGATTGATTTTCCCTCCCCAAATCTTCTCATCTTTTGCCACGGTTATGCTAGAGACAGTGATCAACTTTCCCACGTTTCTCTCCAGATTCCTCCTTACCCATGATCTCCAGATTAAATTGGGATGTACTCCACTATAGTTTACGTGAGTGATGGTTCTCTCTTCCTTCTTCTGCAATTACATGTACTCAAATCAATCTCCTTATCTAATTAAAATCTTCATTCGGTCAATTCCACTTCCTGCTTCTTATTCGTCTTCTTACTTTGTAATTAGATTTACAGTTTTATACGTTGAATCTAACTTAGAGTTTTTAGATGCTTAAATGTATGAATTATCCATTGAATATAATTTGCTACCCATTGAAGTAGGTATTAAGGAAATTTGAAGTATTTGTTACCCATTAAATGTGATTTGTTCAATACTTGCTTATTAATTTGAGTTGGAGATCTTCTACGAGGGTAAAGAGATTCGTTGAAGACATCGAGATATAATTTCCTGTAGGATTTGGGCAGTTTGGCTTTGGAAATTTTCCTTTGGCTTTTGGTTAGAAGATCAGAAGGCAATAATATTATGTTATCAATTATTCATTTCTTTTGTAAGATCTAAAATTTTCTATACATACTATTGAACCTAATTTTTATTTTTAATACCTACTTATTATTGCTTATGGGTTACCTATTATAATTCAAAAGCAAAGATTTCCTTTTTATGTATTTTGTGCTAATGCGGCAAAAAATGCCTAGTTTTGAAATGAAAGAAGTCAGAGTATAACACATAATCTATATTTATGTTTAATTGCTTTATTCTCATTTTATGAATTAAGCTTAAGTTAATTTGCGTTGTGTTTACGATTGATTTTAGGCATTTTCATATGAGCCGGGGATGGAATCTGAATCGAATATGTGCCACCAATGTGTAAGAAATGATAAGAGAGAGGTTATCCAGTGCTAGTAGTGTAAAGTAAAGTGCTTTTCTTGTGCCTATAAAGTGTAAATTTTACTTTCCCTGGTTTACCTTTGATCTGACAACTATAAATTTTTTAAGATCACATTGTATATAAATTATACACTTTGGTGTTTAGTCTACTGGCCTATAGGGATGTGTATATATATAGGTTGACATAATACAGACAAATTAACAACAAATGGTGTTTATTATTGCACCGCCATGGAACAATTATGTGGAGTGCCAAATATTTTGTTATTGTACGACATATTGGGACTGTGCAGATTTGGGGACATATACGAAACTAAACTACTATAAAATTGTATTTTAAGATTTTCAAGCTTGAAATCGCTTGAATCTGGAACATGTTATTGCCTCCTCACAAAGTTTATTATTGTTTTTATGCTATTTAGTTATAATTTTGTTTATTTTTGATCTCCATTGCCAGTAGGAAATTTTAAATTGAACGAACCAACTTTTATTACTTTACCTACTCTTCATACCCGACATGTTTTCCATATAAATGAGAAGCTCTAGAATATACTTAAAGACCTAATTCATTGGCGTTTGGAGAAATATTGACCATTGCTAGCATTTCCGTCCTTTAATGTTTGAGATAAAAACTATTATCTCTAAATTTTACCACAGATGAAGTCCTCTTTATTCCGTCCTTAGATAGATAACTCCACCTTGTATTCTAATACTTTTGTTAATGCAAATAAAATGTTGCCCTATAAGTACATGTGGAAGAACACTTGAAATAGGGCCCATGAGTTTTTCTATAACATAAATTTTTTAAAACTCTTAGCTGATTTAGGCACCCTCTAAAGGTCAACCATAGTTTACCCTTCAAGCTCCCCTCCTATTCTTATGTCATGGTAACCTTTGCACAAAATTTGTCCATGGAAAATATCTTTGTTGTCCGTAGTTATTTTAATTTCTCCTCAAATTGGTATCACCTTAGTCACTGTACGCAAATATGGTATGACGTACGCAAGTCAACGTACGCAAGTTTTTCACTTCTTTTTGTGAAATACGACGCTCCAAATATACATTTTTTAAATGGAAATCAACATTAGTGACTTTTGGCCTATGGTCGACTCAACTTTGGCAAAGTTTTGCGATGGCTCGAGGGGGTATAGTTAGACTTGCATATGGCGAGTAAGTTTTGGCCGTACGCAAGTCAACGCAATGTATATTTTTGATACGACGCTCCAATGTCTTAGGAAGTAGTTAGACTTGCGTACGACGAGTGTACCTTTCCCTAAGTAGGGTGTTTACTCAACTGTTTAGCTTTTCTGACCTAGCTCCAACGTTGGGGAGGTGACTAGACTTGCGTATGGCGAGTGGACTTTAGCCTAAGTAGGGGGTTTACTCAACTTTTTTGCTACTCAATCTGTTTGTCTTGCCTTTAGCCCTTTTAAACATACGCAAGTCCAGTTTTTTACAACTCAGGTAAGGATAAATCTTGCGCTTCCAAACTATAACTCTTGATATACCTTCGGCTACTCCGTTTAATAATAGCTCAGGTTGTTCCTATTCTAGCGTTACCTTCTTCTAACTATGCTATTGACTCCCACCTCTTTAAAGAGGCCTCTGACTACCTCTTTTAATGTACGCAAGTCACACTTTAATCACTAGCTCTTTTCTTTCATCCGGCTACCTAACTCTAATCTCCAGCGCTTAGTGTGGAAGAAGTTAAGGTTTTGATCTGTGTTTGGCCGAATTTCAAACAAAAGAAATTGTTTGGTGCAGTGTAGCTTCAAATGGTAAGTAAGCTTTTGATTCTTTTTAGTTGAAATGTGTTTATTAGAAATCATAAAGCAACAATTAAGCTTTGTTATGTAAAATGTGCAAGTGTGAAATCAAAGATCACCCTCATTAGACCAATGTAGAATAAACAACTAAAGTTGCCTAGTTCACCACTAGATGATCAAACCCAAGTGGACAAAAATCGGATAACCACTAGACGATGTTATTGTGGCAACACTAAAGTTAAAGTAAGAGTGAGGGATGTTAATGTGGCACCACTTAACTTAAAGCAAGAGGACGGGAATGTGGCGAGGTTAGAAAAAGTGTGAGAAGAGGTGGGAGTTTTTATCGGATCGAGTAAAAAGTTAATTTGTATTGCGTCGAGCGAGTTCTATATCTCACATCATTATCATCCCGTCCCATTACATGTTTCTTGTTTTTTTTTTCTTCTTCAAAACTTGGCTTCTTTTTCGTTTTCTATTTAGCTCATTCTTTCCTACTATGACGATATTTGTAAAAGCAACATTTTTTTTTCTTATTCTATTAAATGACTATTATACTATTGTCCATCACTGGTTGTCTGTTTCTCTTTAATACAACTAATTCGCCATTGAGAGAGATTGTTCTTAGCTTGGGAAAACCTAAGGAAAAAACTAATTATTGAATTATGCGATAAAAATAGTAATATAAGGAGGTGGCTTAGATCAAAGTTGGTAGGAGCATACTTTCTAGTTTAAGGTAAATTATATCTAGTTGACCTGGAATATCTTAGCCATTCTATTAGGTTGTTTGCATTTATAAAATGATTGTTCTAAAGTTATTTTTTCGCTATATAAATGACTTCATTTAACTTTATGAGTTTACGTACTTGTACCGATTATACATTCTGATTGCTTGAATTTTGATTTTTCTAGGCTGCCAAAGTTAACATAATTGTAGGGTCTCATGTATGGATTGAAGACCCATCGTTAGCTTGGATAGATGGAGAAGTATCTAAGATTAATGGCAAGGATGTTGAAATCCAGACAATGAACGAGAAATCGGTATGTAGATTGCAAGTATACTAATCACTGCTAGCTATACACTATAGGTTCACGTAGCATCATGACGTTTATGCTACTATGTTATTTCAGGTTGTTGTAAATTTGTTAAAAATATTTCCAAAGGATACAGAAGCTCCTGCTGGTGGAGTAGATGACATGAAAAAGCTATCTTATTTGCACGAGCCTGGAGTTCTGCAAAATTTGTCAACTAGATATAAACTTAATGAAATTTATGTGAGTATTACTTTTCCATCCATCTTCATTTCATTTGGCATTTGGTACGCATCTATAACCCTTTATAAGTAAAGAAAATTGGGGGTGGGGGGTGGGGGGAATACGCCTAATATTTAAATATCATGGCAAATTTATATTGGGAATATATTGATTTCCATTAATCCATTCCAAAGATTGCCTCATATATGGGGTACTCACATGATGGAGCAATACAAGGGAGCACCATTTGGAGAGTTAAGCTCTCATGTTTTTGTAGTTGCAGATGTTGCTTATATGTGATCTATATTACTATTTTCATAGGGTTATGTCTGTTTAGAATAGCTTTGAACTGATTATAAGTGTTGTTCTATTAACAATTTTTAGGAAGTGCATAAAGTAAACTAATTTGGTTGTTTGACAACCATACTAAAATAATGTGAATATCCAAATTTCTTGGAAATCTCAAAGAAATAATGTGAAATGAGTAGAATTGGGTCCAAGGAAAGTGATTAGTAAGTACTAATGTGGAGTACGGATACCTTCTTCTGATAGCTACGCAACTCCAACTATTTTCTAACTACTTGCTATCGCTTTTTAAACTCTGGCTTCTAAACTACCTTTAGCCATTTAAAAATGTTGGTTTTAAAATTACTCTAGTACGCCTTTTAAAACCACCTACGGGTACCTCACTCATTTCTTTGCTGAACCTAGATTTCTTTTTAAAACCACCTCTAGCCAGCTACCAGCACCTCGCTAATGCTAAAAAGAATCAAGAGCTCTTTCTTGCCACCGGTAGGGAATTGCGGGATGTGCTTTGTTGTGTTTTGGGTGGTTTTTGATCCAGGATTAAGTAATGTGAGCTGGAAAAGTTTGGAAGATAGGCTTCTATCTGTATATCCATCATGGTCTGTTTCATTTTACTTAAATCAGCAACCAACTCGGTTCATAGCTCCGCAAGTTTATTTGTTGAAGTTTTGTTGCCTTGACCGCAAGGAACACTTACATGGTAAACATGGAAGTGGTGTTAATAGGCACTTATATGACATGTATTATGTTTACTTTGTGTTTATGTCCTCTCGAGGTCCTAATCTTGCCCTAGTTTTTTTTGTAGATGTTACTCAAGTATTGTGCGAGACCTGTTCTTCATCACAGATTGCATGTAAGATTTATTTTTCTTATATATGAATGAAGTTGTCAGATTATTAAGTTTTGAGTAAAAAAATCAGATAATATGAAGTCATAGGACATATAAATCTCCTACATAGTTGATATGTCTACAATCTATTCCATGCTATATAATTATAGTTATAGATGATAAATTATATGGCCAATTAATCTTAAATTTTCCTTTTGGCTTTAAGGAACTTTTACACACAAAACAAAGACAGAATGATACGTGTCAAAGGCTGTATTCAGTTTTAGAAGAATCGTGTATCAGTTGCAAATTACAGTCAGTAGCCCCTGAGTTTGGTTCAGCAGGGAACCTGTGCTCTTTTACCATCCATCGTCGAAAAACTATTTTCATATGAGCTGTCAGGCAAGGAAATCCATTCACATGCCTTTCATTTCATGTGAGCGGTCTGGCAAGGAAATCCATTCACCGGCTTTTCATGTGAGATGTTCTCCAGGTAAATGTTTACTATATTTTCTTAATAAATCTTCTTTTATGCTACAAGTTTTTCTCAATGAGATTGTGATGTCTGTGACCCACGTGACCATCCTTGACTCTCGACAAGTCTCTTGCCCTTTATTTGCTTGGCTCTGTGTAGATGAGCTAGTAAAGGGGTTTTAAAATCATTCTTTATACCCCACCTCCTGAACGCCCTCTTGTGGTCTTATATAAAAGCGCTTTTCAACTAATCTGAATGCTTGGCCACTTCTTTAGCAGAATAAATTTATGAGAATCCCTCACAATACCTTTTGGATCTTAGCTGCACCGCTTATTAAATAGGCAGCTGCCCTTTATCTATGGTTGTTTATGCTTTATTTATGCTTTGTCTGCTTCTTTACTTGAAGCTAACACTGAGTTCTTTTATGATTCTTAGGTCATGGATGTTGTTGTTCATATTGCCCTTTAAGAGTATTATTGTGTCTTCAATGGCATAAGGAAGAAGGAAATACTTTGTACATCATAGGTATGTAGTTGTTCCATACCTTCTTGAATATTATAGCTTCATACTATATGCATAAAAGTTTACCTAGTTCAACAAGGATTTGTTATTTGGCATTGCAGTTCAGATCGAGGAAGCCAAGTTAAATGATTTTTTTAGCTATTAGTTATAACCTAATTAGAGATAGAGAATATGACACCATCTTCTCCATTAATTGTTGGATGAAGGTCTTGAGATATTAATAAAGTTACCTGAATGCATTTTTTGTGTAATAATGTAAGTTTATGTGATATTTTTTGATGATTTCAATGTTATTATTATTTTTTAATGAAAAAAGAATTTGCGACGGACTTTGGCCATTGCCAAAGACATCTTATTAACAACATAAAATAACTTCAGCAATAGAGTTTAAGTATTGTTGTTGGCGGTGTTGCCAAACCTGTTGCAACAGACAAAACCTGTTGCTAAAAGTCTAACAACGACGACAGACTTTATCTGTCGCAGAAATTACTTTCGGCAACGGACTTTATATGTTGTAGCTCCATCCGCAATACCCCCTACGACAACACTTATGCTACCGACATAGTCCGTTGCGAAAGGCCTTTTGCAACAGATATAATCCGTTGTTAAAACCCATTTTTTGGGTGGTGAGTATATTCCAATAGATGCTGTAATAAGTTGGTGAACGCATTAAACGATATATGTCCATATACAGCGATGAATTTGTACATTATGACCTTCTATTGTATTTATATTATGTAGCTTGGGTATAATATTCGACATAGGTTCTAACCTTGGATTAACATAGGTTCTTTGATTGTGAAAAATCAATCTCAAATCTTGGTTTTAATGGGGATTATTTTAGTTACTAAAGCTAAGAGGGAAAAATAGGAGAATGCGGAAAATAACTTGAGTTTTTGTGTCATCATTTGAATGGATTCGCTTATTACCATGATGTTTTTTAGTGTTAGAAAGTAATACTTTAACAGCATAAAATTGTGGTCCAACGAAATTCTATATAACTTCAAACGAATTAGACACAAATCTATGTCTTCTCTTTGGCTATATGTTTCCTTTTAAAGGTTTTGATTGACATTGATGTATCAAAAGCAAACCCAAGAAAATTCTTGATGAAGGAGAAGGCTAAAACTTTTGGCTAGATGTTGGCCATTTGTTGTCAGGGTGTCGATTGATGCAGTTGGTGATGACAAAGAAAGTGCTAACATTTTCGACAATAGCAACTTACTACTGCTGTTGGAGGTACATCTAGATCTTTGTATTTTAGGTGAACATATATTTTAGATCTTTGTATTCAAAGTAATTCCTTGTAAGAAAGATCTTCCCTAAACCTAAGGCAAAGACTTTCCATATCTTGTAATCTCTTTGGCTATAAAATATGGAGAACATTGATCTCTCCTAACAATTGAGGAAAACACCAAACTTGCTTCTTAGTTTTTACATGGTACAAAGTAATTAGATCCTTCTTATTTTTCCCCCTATTATCCTTCTTGTTTTACCACTATGGTTACAGAAGGAGAGAACGAGAATCACTTTACCATTGATATTGAAACACCCAATACCAATACCCCCAAAACACCACTCTGATAACCCAACTGCTGTCCTAGTTACGCCTCTTCTTTCTGGTAATAATTACCCTTCATGGCATCGTGCCATTACTAAAGCCTTGAATGCCAAAAAAAAAACTTGGGTTTGTTAATGATTCTATCCAACAACCCGATTCTACATATGCGAAATCCATGCCCCAATGGGTTACGTGTAACGATCTTGCGAGTTCTTGGCTACTAAACTTAGTATCTACGGAGATTCGCGGTAGCGTTCTCTATGCTAACTCGGCAAGAGAAATATGGATCAATCTTGAGGAGATTTTATCTCAAACTAATGCTCCTAAGGCCTACCAATTGAAGCAAGCAATTGCCTCATTGAAACAAGACAATATGTCAGTTTCGGCCTACTTCACCAAGCTAAAGTTGTTATGGGATGAACTAATTTTTTTTCATGCACTTCAACCTTGTACTTGCGGTACCTGGAAAGATGTTTCTATAAGGCTCCAACAAGATCGATTTATGGAGTTCTTACAAGGTCTCTATGACCGCTTTGGTGTACTACGCAGCCAAATTCTCCTAATTGACCCTCTTTCCAATGCTACTAAGATGTACTTCCTTATTAGGCAAGAGGAAAAACAACAGGAAATACATTATCTTGCATCTTCTCTTCCAGAAGCTGCAGCTCTCAACTCCATATAATATAGAGGTGTTTCTTCACGGCTAATTACTTGAGGAAACCGCCAATCCGACAAACCTCGATATTTTTGTACACATTGCAATTGTAAAGGGGATTCTCAAGAACGATGTTTCAAAATCAATAGGTATCCACCATGCAAGCTCGATGGGATGAAACCCGCACCTAAGGGTGAACCAAAGCCTCAAAATATATCTTCACCACCTGCTTATTCACTTACAAAAGACCAATATCATAAGTTGCTGCAATGATGGCCTCAGGTAATATCGAACCAGCCACTTCTGGACTTTCAGGTATATATCTTCTAGTTTCTTAATAAATGTAATTGGATAATCGATACCGGAGCAACGAACCACATGCATTCATCTCTGTCATTATTTATATCTTATATACCATGTCTAAAACCATCTTTTGTCCAGTTACCTGATGGCTCTAATGCCCCCATTTTACATATTGAAACTGTCTCTCTTTCTAATTCCTTGTCTCAAAAATGTCTTCCATGTTCCTTTGTTCAAATTTAACTTGATGTCTATTAGTGAGATTTCTAAAGCCAATAACTGTTTCCTAATGTTCTTCCTCGGTTATTATGTGTTTCAGGACCTGCCAACGAGGAAGACGATTGGACGGGGTAGCATCCATGACAGACTTTATTACTATGAACCCAACCCAAAAGCTATGGCCATTGTTTCAACGACTACTGTAGATCCCTGACATAGGCGCTTAGGACATTTATCTTTTCGTTCTTTAGGAACTTTACTTCATAAGTTTGCATCTATTTCTTGTTCAAATAAAAACTTGTGTGACATATGTCCACAAGCTAAGTTGGGAAGATTGCATTTTCCTTCCAGTATGATTACTTCAAATAAACCTTTTTTGTTCATTCATTAGGATATTTAGGGGCCCTTCAAGCGAACTTCTATTAGTAGTTCTCATTACTTCTTAACCATCGTCGACGATTATACTAGATGCACATGGATTTTTCTAATGCATGTCAAATCTTAAACTCAAAAACTATTGAAACTATTCTTTGCTATGGTTAGAACTTAGTTTCAATCTAAGATATCTTTCATTTCTTCTAGAAATAGGTGGGGTGGGGGGGGGGGGGTGAGATTTTTTTCCCAAATCCACAAATTCAATCGGACAATGGATCTGAATTTATATCAAAAGAAATGCTCTAATTCTTTTCAGACAATGGCGTCATTCACCAAAGGAGTTGTGTTGGTACTCTGCAACAGAGTGGCGTTGTAGAATGCAAACACCACCACATCCTTGAGGTGGCAGAAGCTCTTCTTTTTCAAGTACATCTACCTTTACAATTCTCGGGTGAGAGCGTCCTAATTGCTGTCTATCTCATAAATAAAATGCCTTCCTCTTTGCTTTCGGGAAAATCACCTCATGAATTATTAATTCATTCAACGCCCAATTATACTAATTTACATACAGTTGGTTGTGTCTGCTTTGCCCGCAATGCTAATATACAACATAAATTTGATCGACGTTCCAAACTCAATATTTTGTGGGTTACCCTTATGCTCAAAAAGGGTATCACATATTTGAAATTGATTCCAAAACTATTTACACGTCTCGTGACGTTATTTTTCATGAAAGCATTTTTCCATTTTCTACTATGATAAAGCATGATAACATTGCTCCTCTCCTTGTCACTCCATTGCCAATTGAAGATACAGGTACTTTTGAGTTTATGCTTGCCGATACTGTTCCTTTGAATGAAGTATCTTCTATCACTTTCAATGAAGTACCTCCTATCAAAAATTATATATCTCCACATCATGACACACACCTCCCATTGAGTCTACAAATGTTGATAGTTCGTTGCCCATACCCATATCCAACACCAAACCAACCAGAAATCATCAACGCCCACCATACTAGAATGATTATGTATGTTCGCTCATTACTCATGAGTGCTCTCCCTCGTCATCACTTTCTAAGGTGCCAGGTATGCCTTACCCTCTTCACCAAGATAGCCGTACTGGAGAAGAATAATACTTAGAGTCTTATCCCTCTACCTACTCACAAAAAGCCGATCGATTGCAAATGGGTTTACAAAACCAAATTCAATTTAGATGGTACGGTGGAGCGCCATAAAGCAAGGTTAGTTGCTAAAGGTTACTCGCAAATTGAAGGCCTTGATTATCACGATACATTTGCCCCTGTTGCTAAGCTTGTGACAGTTAGGGCCCTCATTTCGCTTGTTGCTATTAAAGGATGATCTCTTCACCAAATGGATGTTAATAACACCTTCTTACAAGGCAATTTAGATGGAGAGGTGTAGATGAAATTGCCTCCCGGATTTACTCAAAAAAGGAAAATGCGTGTATGCCGCCTCCACAAATCTATTTATGGATTGAAGCAAGCATCTTGTCAGTAGTTTGCCAAGCTTTCTTCTGTTCTTTTGCTAGCGGGTTTCGCACAATCAAAAGCTGATTACTCCCTTTTCATTCTTCGTGAAGGTACTACGACTACTTATATAATTATTTATGTTGATGACATTATCGTTTCTCGCAACGACAATTTTGCAATTAATCGTGTCAAGCATTTCTTGGAATCCAAGTTTTTTTTATCAAAGACCTTGGTAAACTAAAATATTTTTTGGGGATTGAAGTGGCACGTTCATCTAAAGGTATTTTTTCTTTCACAATAAAAGTATGCGCTTGACATTTTTAGTGATATAGGTTTTACTGGTGGTCGGATTTCTCTATTTCCTATGGAATAATATTTCCGTTTGTCACCGGAAGATGGCACTTTGTTACCAGATCCCACTCCCTATTGATGCCTAGTGGGGTACCTCATTTATCTGACTGTTACAAGGCCTGACATTAACTATGCAGTTCATGCCTTAAGCCAATTTATGCATTCCCCACGAAGTACACATTTGGATGCTGCTCACCATTTGGTATGGTATTTAAAAGGTTCTATTGGCAAGGGCCTCATTTTCTTCACTTCTAGTACGTCTTCTTTACGCGGCTTTTGCGTTTCTGATTGGGCTGGATGCCCTTACACACACCATTCTACAACAGGCAATTATGTTTTTTTAGGTTCAAATCTAATTTCTTGGCGGACAAATAAGCAAAGTACTGTATCACGATCTTCTGCTGAAGTAGAATACAAATCTATGGCCACCTTAGCATGCAAAGTACAATGGCTGCATTATCTCTTTAAAGATCTCGGGTACACTAATTCATCTCCTATTGTGTTTTATAGTGACAATCAAGTAGCTTTGCACATTTCCAACAATCCCGTCTTCTATGAACGCACCAAACACATTGAACTTGATTGTCATTTTTTCCACAAGAAGATTCAATCCGGATTAAGTCAGCCCCACTTTGGTCCTTCTTCGGTTCAACTTGCTGACATTCTCACTAAACCATTAGGGAAAGCTGTTTTTAACTTATTTCTTTCCAAGTTGGGCGTTATTCACATACACGCTCAATCATGAAAGGAGGTGTTAACATTTTCGACAGTAGCAACTTATTATTTCTGTTGGAGGTACATCTAGATCTTTGTATTTTAGGGGAACACATATTTTAGATCTTTGTATTCAATGTAATTCCTTGTAAGAAAAATCCTGCCTAAACCTAAGGGCAAAGACTTTCCATATTTTGTAATCTCTTTGGCTATATAATATGGAGAACATTGATCTCTCCTAACAATTGAGGAAAACACTAAACTTGCTTCTTAGTTTTTACCGAAAGGACTAATATCCAATGGTGGAGAATTTCCAATTAAAGAGAAAAAAGAAACAAGAATAAGAGGGGGGATGTGTATGATAAAGTTCCTCACTCGAAAGAACTTCAAAATCTTTTCTTCAAGTATACCACTTCGGAGCAAATGTGTGGGAACTAATGGGTATAATAGTGGTATGAGTGATCTTCATGAAGTACCTTAAACGCCAAATTTTAAGTAATAGTGTCTCCTTCAAGACTGCTTGAACTAATTTTGACAATTAATGTGCTTTGAGTGACCTTAGGAGAGTACATGGGAAGTTTGAGTATTTAGAGAAAACATGGTGTAACGCCCTAGCGAACGCCAAACAAATCTACTTGAGCGTTTTGAGTTCTGATCATGGATATATGTTCTCTATTTCCTAATATAGCTACACGCCAAATTTCATTAAAAACGGAATTGGTTAAGGGGGCGAGAAGTGCCAGTATGCTTCGTCTCCACTTTTGATGTTTACTTTTGGAAACTAGCCATTTACTTAATAGCTATATTAAGGAGGAACCTTGGTTCAAACCTCCCCTTAACAAAGTAAGCGTTAAGGCTTGGTCATCTTGGACCCTGGCTCATGGGTTATCCACGAGGAATGTTCATGAGTTCTTCTTGGCCTAGGAAAGGCAAGGAGACATTGCCTCACAATACGGGCCACTTTCCCGGATAGGGCTTTATAGGGCGCCGCTATGCCCCACGAGCCAACCGAGATACACCGCCCCTTATAGATGAACTATGTAACTAGTCTAGGCTCGTCGCCCCTTTATATATGTATATTATATATCTGGAACCTGACATATTGAGCTATCCTGATCCGCTACAGGACAGGTGTGCCATCCGTACCTTGTGCCTCGTCACGAGAGATTATGCTGTAGGGATTATTGAGGGAACATTCAGCGTTGCCGCCTATACCAGATACATATTCGACGACCCCTCACGAGTATCAAAGATTATCCAGATGTCGCTCTAGCATCCATGACACTATTCTACTGGCACCATCGTGCATAGTAAAGAAGGCTTGTGCATGCTGGCCGTACGTGCATGTACGCCACACGGCTTCATATTATGTTGTACTCCGGGTGCTGTAGTGCCTGACCCGAGTTGGGCCGTGACATATAGAATTAGAGCAAGGCTTATTGTGCCTATGCTTATAAGAACTAGAATAGCTGGTCAAAGCTTAGCTCCCGAGTTGGTAGAACGAGGCCAGGTGGGCATATGCTTGTTAGAGCTAAACTAGTTTGGTCTAGGCTTGTCAGAGCCGGTCAGAGTTAACCTGGCTTATCAGATCTTGTTAGAACAGATCTGAGCGATGGCTCCCGAGTTGGTAATACGGGATACCTACTTGACAATTATTATCTTTAGAGCCGAAGTTGCTCATTACAGATGATCCAAACACCGTTATGAATGCTTGTAGAGTGGGTTGCCTACATGTTAGTTGATATTGGAAGCGAGATGAAGGCTCCATATCTGAGCGCGAGATTGCATAAGTTAAGTGTGATTTGGCCAATAAAGCTAAGAGGAAGGACTGATATTTGAGATGGACGCGGTGACCTATATCGTTAGTTGTTTCAAGAAGGCTGGTTAGTATTGCAGATGCTCTATGAAGAATAGTAGTAGGGCAATCTAGCAGGTCGTTATTTGCATTTGATCCGTATACGTACTCCGAAGTATAGTAATAGTTGTGATAAAAAACGATGCCCATCTCAGTAGAGATCGATAAGGTCAGTGTTTTATACCAAGTACTTACGTGTGCAAGCCGCGAAGCTTGGTTAGGTTGGAATTCTTTAGTGTCTACAGAAGATTGAAGAATCCTGGTTGATACTCGTTTTGATTGTCCTAAGTTGGACACAGAGATGTTTCAAAGCTGACGTCATGATTCGAATGTTGAAGTAGCGAAATGAAGATATGGTTTGAGTCTCGAGTTTACACACAGTGATTTTTATCAGTATTGGCATAGAGGGCAGAGCTTCTCTTGGTTACGCGACATGAACCGCGACAACCCAAGCCACCCCCCAAGTTGGGTTGTCGCATATTCACAGTTGGTCCCACAGTAGCACGGGACACTACTTTGCTTACTTTAAGAAGGCAAGAAGGCCGAGTGATGCTTATTCTCTGGCTCCGTAGTTAAGTTTCAGGTTTGTCGTCGTACGAGTGCTCTAGCCAAATTGATCCTTGTTGTTCCACAAGATGGTCCTGGATCATTTCAAGCTCATAGATTGGTGAAGACTCACATTTCCGAATCGCAGTAAGTTATGTGGTTGTCGCAGAACAGAGTTAAGCTACAGCCAGATGTGTGGGTTACCTCGGACATGATCTCATATGGATCAATGCTCTAGGATTAAAGATCCTAAACGAAATTGGATGGTTTTCGCAATTCTTTTTCACATGGTGGTTGGCGGTAGGGTTAAAGTTCTTGCGCTTCTTTACATTGATGGAGTGTCTTTAGAAGATCACATCCGAATGACAGGTAAGAGTTGGCTACATTTGTAGAAGGTAGTTCAGACATAGAGAATGGCTACACTTCAATTTAAAGATGATTGCAACGGTATAAAGGTTGATCTTCTTGTGGTTGATAGTAAGTTGGAAGTGGCAAGCCAACGAGCTTAGGACAACAGTTGCAGTGGCAGTATTATATTCCCAAATTCTCCAAGTCACTCAGGTTCGAGTAGAGATGAAGAAATGGAGAAACGTTTCAGCAGTCAATCAGTTATATGCAACAACACTACTAGAAAATGGACCAATAACCACGGTTTATATTAGTTTTAGCCACGGTGACAACAGTAGCTAAATACTACAAACCTAACTGTGGCCAAACCCTAAAATTTGTAGCAAAATCCATACACCTATTTGTTTTTGGTGGCACTAATTCTAGTTCGTGGCAAAACCGTTGCAAATAACTAGCTAAAACACGGGATACAAAATTTGGATTTATATTTCCCTCTGTTCAAAACTCTATCATCCCAGACTTTGTGTTTTAAGATTTATGAAGCAAATTTCTCCCAAATTTCTTCGATTATATCTTTCTCCGAATCTCTAATCTCATAAGTTTCAATTTCTGATTTCAATCTCCAATTTCTGAATCTCCACTTTGTGTTTGTAATCCTAAAAATCTTTTTAATTTCAATTTTTGATTTCTAATCCCAAAAATCTTCAGATCATCCACTTTATGCTTTAAGATCCATGACATCTCTCTCTGTGGGAGTTGCTACCTAATATCTATGAGTGAAGTTAAAACAGTTGCACCAACAGCCACTGAGAAAGCCCCAAAATTTTACCCAACTAATGATGTGAAGAAATATTTTGTGAACAAGAGGAAACACAAACCCACCAAGCTCGATCAGGTTTGATTTTTGAGAGATTTAGTTATTTTTAATGTTGGGTTGTTTTTGTTTGATTTCATTTTGATGTTTGTGGTTGTTTTTGTGTAAAATTATGGCAAGTGTTATACTTGGGACTATTTTAATTGCACTTGCTGGGAGGTTTAAGGGGAAGGGAGTTGTGTTTCTTAAGCAACTTTCATCTGGGTTGCTTTTAGTTACTGGTGAGTTGTTGCTCTTATGCTTATGTTACTATTTTTTGTTATTTTGTTAATTAGAGTAGAATTGGATTGCGAAGTATTTATGTTTAGGCCTTGTAAAGCGCTGAAATGGTTAAGAGTTATGTTTTGATATTTTTATGATTAGATGAAAGAGATACTGCTTTTACGAATGTTCGTAGGCGAATATTTTGAGTTAATCCTTAGAATATTAGCCAATGTACGCGTTGGTCAATGAATTGTAACTATTGGAAATATTTAAATTTTGGCCGATATGTTGTTCATTACATATCACGGTTCAGTACATATCATCACAAATTCAGTCCTAGATAACGATATAAAACATAAAAGTATCTTCCCTATATATGGGATTAACAAACAAATTATCAGAGTTATGTTAATAAATTTTATATTTTCGTAGAAGAGTTCCTACTAATTTATTTTCAATAGAGGTTTTGGTATTTAAACAATGGAAGTTCAGAGATTAATAATGGATTCTTCTCTCTTTTATGGCAGTCCACAGTCCCTCATCAGGCATTTTCAAACAAAGAGATCATGCAGTAGAAAGTAAAGGAGTTACAGAATATCTTCGAGCTCTTGTATCTACTAATACTATATCAGAATATCTTCCAGATGAAAAATATGGAAAGTCTTCAACTCTTCCTGCATTGGTACGTCAATACTTCTTCATTTTTGTTTTGAGTGTGCTATAGTTCATTACTAACTTCAAATATTACATATTTTAGTGCCCTAGAAATTATTATTTGTCTGTAATCTTATTATCATCTTTCGATCCATATTATTTTCAGTTCACTACATCTTTGTTTGTATAAAAAAGTTTTGATTTTTGTCCACATCATTTGATTTCTTTGCATCATCTAGTATCTTAAAAGCCACTATGACAAGTAATTGATTATTTGTGTTGACTTTTTTTATAATAGTTGCAAGAGTTGAAGCAGCGTACTTCAGGGAACATGGATGAGATACTTCTGAGCCCTGGCATATCCGAGAAGCAGCCAGTGCATGTAATAATGGTAAGAAGTATAATATGGGCACGATGTATTTATGAAGAATTTAACATTTTAATAATTCTGTAACTGTTTTTGTTACCATTACCCTTCCCAACAAGCAATGTTTCTAACAAACAAAGTCTGTTGTTTCGAAAGAAGACCAATAATTAATTTTCTTAGTCTGAACATCTGACTGGAGTGGCAAAATGATTTCATATATTGACGTCCCTTATATATGGGATTTAGTTATTTATGAAAACTTATCTTTCGGTTAAAACTGTCTTGTACTCAAAAAAGAAAAGAAGAAGATTATACATAATATTCGTGTACTCTCTTCTAAGTTTCTACTTTAATGTTCTAGTAGTATCTTGCACCTTTAACCTGTAGCACTAACAATGATATTTTTTCTGAAATCAACAAGATTTCTAGTGATTTCTGGTGGTGTTGATGTACAGGAAATATTCATGGCAACTAACTGGATCAACAGGATTGTCCATATTTATGGATTTTTTTTTGTCTATCTCTGTGCATCATGATTTCATGATTCACTTATCTTGAACATTCACTAATGTCGCCAGTACTCTTTACAAAGGTGCGTCTTAGTTATTTTATAATATTTGCATATAGCTATTTTCTGTTATGTTTTTTGGTTTTTTTATGATGTCTTGATTTGGTCATTTTACCTTATTTTGGATAATTGGAGAGAACACAGTGTAAACACGAATTTATTAGTTTAGTTTTTAATTTGTTTTTGTTACAACTCACACGTGAACATTATTGGAGATGCATTGTGTAGATATGTTGAAGCATCTGGATTCAACCCAATCTAGAAAATAGACCAACAACCACGGTCTATATTAGTTTTAGCCACAGTGACAACAGTAGCTAAATGCTACAAACGTAACCGTGGCCAAACTCCAAAATTCATGGCTAAAGATATATACCGATTTATTTTATGTGACACTAATTGTCGCCCGTGGCCAAACCGTGGCGAATGACTCTCAAAACGTGGGATATAAAATTTAGATTTTCTATTTCCTTCATTTTTAAACTCTCTCTTCCCACTTGTAAGTTTTTTGATCTAAGCAGCAAATTTCTCCCAAAATCTTCGATTATATCTTTCTCCGAATCTCCAATTTCACAGAGGTAAGTTTTAATTTATGATTGATCGATGAGATCCTTGACATCTCTCTCTGTGGAAGCAACGCTGATTATGTGAAGAAACCATTGGTGAACAAGTGGAAACGCCAACCCACCAAGCTCGATCAGGTTTAATTTTTAAGAGATTTAGTTGTTTTTGATGTTGGGTTGTTTTTGTTTGATTTGATTTTGATGTTTGTGGTTATTTTTGTGTGAAATTAGGGCAAGTATTACACCTGAGACTGTTTTAATTGTGTTTCCTGAGAGGTTTAAGGGGAAGAGAGTTGTGTTTCTTTTTTGTCCTTGAAGAGTTAGGTTCTGGTACTCGCTTCCATGATGAAGGCATTTTGAGAGGTTTTTCGAGAGTTTGGGAGGAGCTTCAATTTGGGTGGATGTATGAGATTTTGGGTAGATGTATGGAACCTCATATATGTTACTTGGAGGACGTCCGTGTGTTATATGCTAACACTGGATGCAATTTAATTTAGACCATTTTCTAAGTTCATCATTTGGCATAACAATGCTAATGATTATGGACTATAATCTATTAAGGCATCTCTATGTCAGGATATTAGTTTTATGACCTTTCTAATCGGGAGGATGGGACTAATCTGGCCTGAGCCAGCATACTGTATTTGGTTCCGAGGAGTTCCTTCAACAATCATTTTCATCATATAAAAGGTTCTATTTGGAAAAATCTTATCTGAAGATGATTATAGAAGCCTAATTTGGGGCAAGGTTAGCCCTATTCATTTAATGGGTTTGTATCTTGAATGCTGAGGGGGTTACGGTCAAGCAATTAGGTTTTCTTGGGGTACAATATTGATCACTCTATGTACTGATCCCTTTGTATATCTCTTGTTCTCATACATGGTACCTTCTCAGAAAATTGTATAGTTTAGAATACAATATATGTTTTTAACGAAATCGCCATACATGATTAAGTGGACTGACACTCCTAAAAATTCAGGCATGTCTGTTTATTTGGAGTCGGGATCTAGCGGACGGTTATCCTCTCATATGAAGCGATATTTTCAAAACCTTCTAAAGGTAATTGAAGTTAGATACCAAATATTTGTACTTCTGTTTTGAATCAGAAAGATAGAAGCACTGGTTTATCAATAAAATAGGTTTATTAGCTAACTTTAAGAAGTTGATTGCAAACTTCTAGGTCAATATGGAGGGGCCTTATGGACTGGAATGGCCGACTGAAGAGAAGGTCAAACGCAAGGAAATGGTTGCGATATATATTTGTTCGAGAAGTTAGTGAGTGTACTAACTGGATTGGGGACGGGGACCTTGTTATCGGTTTTATACATTACCACTTTATTGTAGAGGAAGAAGTACCTGCTACTTATATATATGAATTGCAGTTAGAACCTCACGTTCAACAGAAGGGTCTGCGGAGAGTCTTAATGCAATTAGTTGAGCTTATTGCTCGCAAGGTATGGATTCAATAATTGTTGTTTCCTCTATAACTAATGAAGATGACAGAAAAGTTATATATACTAGGTGATCCACATATAGTTCATTATAGTTGGCATTTATCAAATAAGATTTCTTGTAAACTCCCTACAGAATTAAAACAATAGAAGACAAACAGTAGAGTAGTGTTATAGATGTGGTATACTTGTGGTGTGTGGTGACTAGAAGATCTTTAACGGCATAATGGTTAGTATTATGTACCTTAGCTTAAAGAAGAAACTGTAGGATTTTCAAAATAGCAAAGACCATCAAATTCATGAGAAGAAAACCATTGTGTAATAAAGAAGTCAAAGTTTAATTTGGTGTAGCTCCATAATGTGGTTTTATGATTAATAAAATTTGGAACTTTTGAAATAAAATATTGGCATAGAATCTTCAAATTGGGGTATCTGAAAAAAATAATATAAACCAATTAATATGATGGTTGTAGTTAGGGTCATTATAAGTGCTTTGATTGACATGTATTGCAAATGCTCTAGTATGGGAAAAGCTAGGTAGGTTTTTGATAATGTGTTGCCTGACCTGCATGTTTCTTATTAGAATTCCATGATCACTGGATATGTCCATAGTGGTTATGAACTTGTGGACCGTAATGATTTTTGGGTATGTGCAGTTTGGGTTGCCGCTATAAGGGGTTCAGATTACCAAAAATGTCTGATTTTCTTGTAGCCATTGTGGTCTAATTGAGGAAGGGATGCAGTACTTTAAACTAATGAAGGACAAGTATGGGATTATCCCAAGGGGAGATCATTATGCATGCGTTATTGATATACTTGGACGAGCTGGGATACTCAATAAAGCATTGAGTTTGTTGAAGGAGATTAAAAATGAAGACAAAATTGGTGAACTATATAGTGGAGCAATTAGGGGTGCTGTGCTTGTAGGCTGCATGGGAATGTGGATATATGAAACAAAGTTGTTATAAAAATGTTACAAAAGGAAGAACAAGTCCTTGATACCTACATTGCACTTCCAATGTTTACGCAGAAGAGGAAATGTGGGATGAAGTGTATAGAGTTAGAGAGAGATGGAAAAATGAAAGTAGAATTGTAGGGAAGGCCGGAAAATGCACATTTATTGGAAGTCGGTTGCACTAGCTCTAGGCATGAGTTACTATTTGTTCTTTGTTTCAGCTCCAGTTTAATTAGTTGCATACGGTCATACATAGTGTAGTGAAGAAACAAAATTGAAATGTCACGAAGAAGCTAAAAATTTAGAACCTAATTAATGCTAAATCTGCTCTAAATCATGTTTAAGGTTTTTTGGTAGGATTTGCATGTAACTTATAACGATTGTTGTCATGCTACAAATTCATGAATTGATACGTCTTTTAGGATTTGATCATGAAATTAGTGAAGAGGTCGAAACAGAGATGGAGTCGGAGGAGGAACACCTTTTGATAAGTCTTGGATGGAAAGGAAAAGGATTAATCCAATCTGCTGCGGACAATGGAATTTCTAAGCCTTAAAATTCATATGGTAACTTTCACTTTATTTATCTAGAATTACTGGTAGATGCTTCACCTGCACTTTTAGTTGTTTTGTGATATGCCTTTGTGTAGTTGCATTTACATTTACAAGAGATAGCCCCTTCTACGTCAACACGTGATGGATATCATATGGTACATGCTGGGTATATTTAGAAATAACCTCAAAACATAGGGGTATCTCCAAATAGCTTATACATGTATTATATTTACAGCTTTGTCTTCTTTTTTTGCTTTTTCACTTCCATTGCATGTTATGAAATCACTTTATGCATAATATGTTATAAATAAACTAGCAATTCGTGGTTTCCTATAGGTAAGATCAGTGAGACGTCAAAGACCAAGAAGAAGGAAGGCAACTTACAATTTTATAGCCCAAAATTCAGCTATATATTCTGTGATATAGATGGTGAGCTTAGACAAAAGATGATATTTAATGTTTTTGAAAATTTTCTTTAGCTTATAAGACTTTCTTATTTAAATTTAGGCACACTGTTGAACAACAAAAGTCAAATTTATGCTACAACTGCAGCTGCATTGCGAGAGGCCATGCCAAGAGGAGTAAAGGTGGTAATAGCCATTGGAAAGGTGATGAAATGATGTAATCATTTGAAACATGCTCCAACCTTAATTTTGACTGCATATAGTACCCTAAACTTTTGAAATGCCAAAATTATTATTATTTGGCAAGGACAATCTAATGAACCGGTTTTGATTATTATGGTAGTTAAACATGCTCCAGATACCTCACTTTTTTGTATCGTTTTGGAAACAGGCGCGTCCTACCGTTGTGACAGCTTTTAAGGCATTAGATTTAGCTGGAAAAGATGATGCTCTCAAAATTTTTACTTTGGGTTTTCTTACAGGTTTATCTGCTACTCCATTATTAACTTGTTAGTTATACCCTCTCAATATTTTTTTTATTACATTTAGATATCATATGACTGAAGATTGTCTCAACTTGACCTACATAAACTCTGCTGCTCTCTCTCTCCCCCATATGATAATAACTTGAATCTTAGTAATGCCATAAGAGCTTTGTTGTGTGATATAATAGACACATTGACTAGTAAAGGAGTAGTCTAATAAACATAGACTTATAGTTTATCAGTATACCTTATGCGGCCTTGTATAATTCTTCTGCCACCTTTCTTTCTAAAATAATAAAGTCTATGTCCTTAAAAAAGAACGCTCGTCGTTTTGATATTGTACTGTTTTATATGGTGCTGATTTCATTTCAACATAGCTTACATTTTGAGTATGTTATCCCTTATTGTCAAGTATCTTTTTAAATTTTAGGGATTGCTTGTTTACGGCACACAAGGTCGGGAGATTTGCAAAATAAATTTAGACCCAAACATTTACCGAGAGATAATGTTATTTGTATACTAGATGCCAAGTAATTATTATAATGCAATATTTAAGTACAATCTTTGGCGTTGACCCCATTTGTACCACTATAACCGTCGTAGATTTAACATTGGATGAATCTGTAAGGTGCTGCTCGACTAAATTTTCTTGCTTAGTTTCTTTGAGCTAGATTTGACTGCAATGTTTACTTTAATCATCCTGAAAAAGGAAAATATAATTATTAATGCGAAAACCATTTTAAACTGTGGCAATGATTTTAATATTGCAATTAACTTCTGAAAGTGTGTTTCCTTGTCTTGTGATATCTACAAAAGCCTTAATTGGTACATTTGTTTTTGCTCTATAATTATGAATATGAAGCTCCTCCATGTACATCAAATTTGCAAGTATGAGACTCCTATTATTGAATTATTCCTCCATTCTAAATTGTAGGCATTTATGTACTATTTGGAGCCTAAAGTTGCTCTCGTTGGTTTTAGTCAGAATCGGTGCCTGACACTATTTGAGTACCCACACCCTCTAATTGACCTACTTCATGCCATATATCACGAGACAAAGGTGCACAAATTTTATACATATATAAGTTTGATGAGCGCCTTCTGCATTAGTCTAAATTTTGATTTATCTACATGCAGAAGTCATGTCTTCAGTTGAGCACCTTTTAGCCGCTGCTGAAGTACATGTATGTTGTTATCGAGCGTAGATGGCATTACATGGAAGCATATCATTTGTTGCTACACTTCATCTTTTATAAATAAGAATAATTGATCTTTAACAAGTTTATATTTGGTTATATTCTTGATGATATATTGTTTGGAATTCAAGAAATTGTTGTTCTTTGACACTGTTGAATAAGTAGCTGCTACACTGTGGCAATACTGGAAAAAGGTGATAAAAGGGCGTGTTGGTGTTGTCCAAGCTATGCCCGATAAGCGTCAGTTCTAGTTTGTTGCCAGTTGCTGCTTCTGAGGATACCACTTTAATATCAGGTTAAAGTGGTAACTATAGATGGTTTGTCTCCATGGGTTGAGGATCCTGTCAAGGAACATCTCCAAAATTTGCCGATAGTTGAGCTGCATCTGCTATATCCATGAGAATGTAAGTTTTAAACTGCTGTAGATTTGTTTTTTTGTCGTCAAATTTCAATTTATTCTTTGCAGACCAGTGTCTACGACACAGAAATAAGCTCATGTCTTTCATCTTAAGGTTGAGGCAATTTTTATCGTAGGTAGTTCCTCTTTTCGTGGGATATAGGAGCTCACGTCTATCCTCAATGATGGGTACTTCTTCGTAAACTATGACTTTCTTTTCAGTTTTATTCACTAAATTGTTATTAAACAAGATTATATAACAACTACTGTAGGAATGTCTTTATAGATGAATGGGTAAAAATTGTTATGTCTGTGAGGAAAAAGTAGAAGCGGATAATGGATAGCACGTGAAACGTCAAGGGACTACTTCAAACTCCTCATGGATATAACCTTCTCTTTTAATTTTTAATTTTGTAATTGTTTAAGCTATTTTATTATAGTGATATATATCTATATTTTTATTTCTTTGTAAAATGACTTTAGCCATGGCTAGTTTTATAGTAAATAACGATTATTAGCCATGGGACATTGCGTAGGCATGTTCGTAGCCCCACGGTTTATAACAGGGGCAGACCTATCGTTTTAGAGTAGGGGGGCTGTAGTAAAGAAAATGTGTTGGGTTAAATTGGGGGTTCAGGGGCGGAGCCCCTGAAAAATATTTTTTGGTGTTCAAGGGTATTTAAATAATTTTAAATGCTATATATAAGCCCTTTTTTGGTGTTCAAGGGGGGGGGGGGGGGGGGGGGGGGGGGGGGGGGGGCTGTAGTAAAGATGTTATGTATAGTTTTTTTTTAAATGCTATATATAAGTTTTTTTTTTTGGCAAAAATCAAGGGGGGACAGCTGCCCCCCCTTCTTAGCCTATAAATCCTCCCCTGGTTTATAATGTATCCAATGTGCATTAATAGCCACAAAGTAGCCACGGTACTACCCGTGGCTATATATGATTTATTAGCCACGATTAAGTTCGTGCTTGAACATTAGCCACACCACCAGTTGACACGACCCTGGGCATGGGTATACCTGTGGCGAATGGTATTAGCCACGGCCAGAGCAGTGGCCACTAACGCTGATTCTAGTAGTGCAACTTTATTCTCGACGAGGGTGTCGAGCTTATTAAGCGTGAGAAGAGTTGTTAGTTGTGACGCAGTTGTACGCAGATTCCAGCAGAGTAATTACCACCAAAGTTTGGAAAGGTGCGTAAGGTACCAGTGTTAAGTCCTCGTCAGAGAAGAGGTATTGAGAAGTTCTAAAGTTGAGAGACTTTGGTGATGCCAGCGTAACGATCACCTTTCCTGCAGCCAAGTTAGGTGCAAATGCCATCTATCGCTCAATAGGTTTGATGATCGGGTACCACGAAGTTTGGTAGAGCACAACGTTGCCGCACGGATATATGTCTCATGGGTTTTCCAAGTTCACACAAAACGCTTTTATGGCGGACTTCGATGGTTTTGCTGGCGGTAGGGTCAATCAGAGTTCCCGTGCCTTGGTGGGCTGCCATGATGGTTTGTTGGTGGTAGGACAAAGTGTCCGCACCTTGTAAAGAGTATGCTACCTCCTAAGAGCTACCTTCCCTCGCCCAAGTGAACAATGAGTACCAGTTCAGTTCTATACGGGTAAGGCAAGAGTGCCACATCTTGATCTTGTGTCCCAGATGTTTCGTAAGAAAGGCGGACGCGATTTGAAGACCTTTGCAGATTTAGTTAAAAGAACAGTCTTACAGTTTAAGAGTGCGGTAGGTGTTCCATAGCTGATGGGGAGAGTTTACCCCTGGTTTTTAGCAGACTTGCTTCTCAGGTTTAAAGCCAAGATTCACAGAAGATTAAAACTCTCGAGCAGCGAAGGCATTGGGTGACTCGAAGGAAGAGCGCACCGGTGCGACTCAGAAAGGAGCGCACCTTTTGGACAGGATTGCAAATATCCTCGTCAAGCTATCCAGAGGAGACGCCAGTTTTATTATGGGCGAAGGCGCTTTGGAACAGGATGCAGCGCATTTCAGAGGGCGCAATGCTAGGAAGTGCCGCCCATATACATAACAGAAGGCTAAAGGCCGCGGGACAGTATCCAGAAGAAAAGACAAACTCCAGAGTGTGAATGAAGCTCCAGTCACCGATGTACTTCAAGTTGAAAGGCCGAAGAACAAGGTTTAGTCGTGAAGACCACAGTTGTCAGCATCGAGACTAGCAGTTGGGTTCCGTAGCCTTCAGTGCAGAATAATGTGTAGTACTCTGAACTGACTACGGGAGAGTGTTAGTTTCTTGAAGATGCAGAAGATTGAATCCTTGCAGAACCGTGTTGAAGAAAGGTTCTCGACGAGGACGTTGAGATTATTTTTAGTGCCGGGGGAGAGGTGTGATGCCCTAGCAAACGTTGAGCAAATCTACCCAAGCGTTTTGAGTTTTGGCCTTGGATATATGTTCTCTATATCCTAATATAGTTGTACGTTAAGTTTTGTTAAAAACAAAATTGGTTCAGGGGGCGAGAAGTGCCAGTACGCTTCGTCTCCACTTTTGATGTTTCATTTTGGAAACGAGCTATTTACTTAGTAGCTATATTAAGGAGGAACCTTGGTCCAAACCTCCCCATGACTAAGTAAGCTTTAAGGCTTGGTCATCTTGGACCTCGACGCATGGACTATCCACGAGGGATGTTCATGAGTTCTCCTTGGCCTAGGAAAGGCAAGAAAACATTGCCTCGCAATGCGGGCCGCTTTCCCAGATAGGGCTTTATAGGGGGCTGCTATGCCCCACAAGCCAACCGAGACGCACCACCCCTTATAGATGGACTATGTAACTAGTCCAGGCTCGTCGCCCCTTTATATATGTATATCATATATCTGGAACCCGACATATTGAGCTATCTTGATCCGCTACAGGACAAGTGTGCTATCCGTACCTCGTGCCCGTCACGAGAAATTACGCTGTAGGGATTATTGAGGGAACTTTCAGCTTTGCCGCCTATACCGAATACATATTCGACGACCCCTCACGAGTATCCAGGATTATCCGGATGTCACTCTAGGATTTGTGGCTCTATTCCACTGGCGCCGCGCCGCCCAGTGAAGAAGGCTTGTGCATGCCGGGCGCACATGCATGTACGCCATACGGCCTCATATTCCGCTGTGCTCTGGGCACTGTAGTGCCTGACCCGAGCCCGGCCGTGACAGATGGTATATGTCACATGGCTGAGGAGGGCATAACTTTGATATGGTATTCAGAATTTTTAAGCGGTGCATTACAAGACTATTTTGGTACTCTAGGAGAGAATGGTTCTGTGGATTTTAATTACTATGCTGAGCAATCTTTTCTATACCTACAGATAAAGCTGAGTCTTGGACGACGAGGAAGAGATATACCAGGATGGGACTTAAGATAAGTACTGCTGATTAAAATTTTAAGTCCTCCATTATGGAAAATAAATTTGCTGTTATCAGCTTCATGAAGATTTTCTCTATTGATGTCAATGGTGAGTAGATCATCATCACCGAATGATCATGTCTTAGCCCATGTCATGCGTCTTACATTAGTATTGAAGTAGGTTTGTACTCAAAATTGTGTAAGGCATGTCGTCCCCCCAATCCCTGCTATTTGACAAATACATCCCCATGCAACCACACTCATTTTCGATCTTATCCCTGAAATCTCTTATTATGGTATTCACCCTAACTACCGCTTATTTTAGTGTCACAATTTGATTGTATAACTGCCGAAACTCTATAGCAAACAAAATATATATTTGGCAATTAGCCATGAATACGCTTGGTCCTTGGACTCACATTTATTTAGGTTGCACTTTAGGGATCTTTTTCGCATTTTGGCAATCCCAGTATAGCTATTGCTATTTTTTTGACTTTCATAATCATCAACTTTGATTTTAGAGACCAAGTTTTGGAGGAAAAACTGCACATGATATAATATTTTCTTCATGTTTTTGAATACTTTTTGTTACAATCGATCTAGAGTTCAAATATTGTATGCTAATTAAGTAGGATAACAACATTATTGTGTATATAAGTACATATTATATGTTTATTAGTGTTTTGAGGGCCCTCCCAATATTTGGAGCTCTTACGTTAGACGATTCCAAGCTTTCGCTCTGGCTTCCGATCTCGCTCTACAGTCTACGCTCTGCCGACTTAGTTCCTATTATGTTTGTATGTTGGACATTTATAAAGCACTTAGTTTACTTGCATTTTCTAGAAAACATGACCCAACTTACTCTGAGAAGAAAAAAATAGTGTTCATTTGATGCATTACGCCTTTTAACTGGACTGGCAAAAATTTAATAGAAGAAGTATACATCTAGGATCATGTGTTTGCAAAAAATTGGTACATCCGAGCGTTATTTACTATTAACCGAATGGCGGAGATTGTTGTTACTACAGCAATCAGAGAGAAAACAACAATATTTGACCAATGCCATAGTTTCTGATATTGTTTAGCCGTCTTTCCTTTAACCTGTAGAAGCATAGTATGATGATTGAGGTTTATTTCATAGTAAAGTTCTAGTTAATGTAAATGTTAATCAAAAAAATTCTCGGTTTTACCTTGATAAAAATCATACTTGGAAACACGAATGTTAGCGGAAATAATGTGAATGACCCGCATAGGTTCACAAAGTCCCCCATAAAAGGAAATGCAGCTGTTATGATGGTGATTACGGCAAAAAAGAGCATCCGCAAGATGAATCTGCTCTTTAGGTTATCCATTGACCATATCTTCTGATTTAGATTTAGAAATTTGGTGTCCAGAGCTTCGTGTATTGGTGAAATAAACATCTGAGTCCAAAAAACACTAATTAATCCAGATGTTAATCTACGTGAGTGTTTATTATATTAACAATATGTCGAACAATAGATATGAGGAAGAATAGGAAGGTAGAAAAAGGTTACTTGTTGAGAGACTATTGCTTGGAGAAATACTGCAGAGTTGATCAAGATCTTAGCCCATTTTGGTCCACTTAGATCCTTGGGTAAATATTCCGAAGCCAATGAACCGTAACCCCAATACCCAGCAATGGTCACACCATAGTAGATTAAAATCCCAGCACTGTATTGTAGATACAGGGCTTTCCTCATGTTTTTTATAGCAGGCTTATGCAGAGTAGACTTTATTTTTCGTGCAAATAGGTATTGAAATGAACGGTTAGTAATAATATATATTTATGTAAATGTTTGCTCGTCAAAGTTCGATGTAATCTTCTTACTTGAATCTCAGGTAGGAGGCCAGAGGTGTTGCAGACGACTATGGCAGCAATTGCGCCGAATGCATTGAAGATTTTGTCTTGCATGCTTCCCTTAGTATTGTAGTCAACATTTGTGTTGGAGTTTCCTATACCCAAATTGCGCATATGTTAAAGAGAGAAATTCGGGATAAGAAACGATGGTCTATTTGGATGAATTTGGTAAAGTTCGGAAATTTTTGAGGCGATTGGGATGGAGAGAAATGAAATGAGACAACTAGGTTATAGACTAAATCTTCTATCCAGTAATGATTAGGTTTTATTGAAAGTCAGATGATACGAGATAAAACTTACGGTCTTTTACCAAAATTACCGAGAGGACGGCAGTGTAAATGAAAGTGAGGAGAGCCGAAATTCCCAACCATTTTCTCATTGCCGACATTGTCGGTACCAGAAACGCAAAAACGAAAAAGATAACTCCTGTTAATATAATGTGATATTGAAGCCTCCATGGAGATCCACTAAGCTCTGAATGTATCTCCTGCATGCCATGAGACGTTTAGTGAGATTTTAGCTATGATAAGATGCAGTGTTTTTTTTTGCCATTTAATAGTATTTTAAGCTTACAAATCAATTATATTTGACTAGCAGTTGACAACTTAAGGTGAAAAAAAATAAAAATGAAAATAAGATTCTTATTTGATGAAATCAAAAATTGAACCTTATATTCTTGGATTAGGAGCTCCACACCAATTAAGCTAACTTTTTTTAATGACATTAGGACAAAGAAAAATCTATATATATATATATATATACATATATTTTCACATATACCTATATATGCATTTTTAAACAAAATTCTTAGGGCGTGGGGGTGCCTAAAATCCACCCCTGACAAGATGGGGTTTAGGTCAAAATATTGCTGGATCGATCATATCGGTAAATGTACGAATGAAATTGTAGTCCTACCTTAAGTGCTCTCCCTCCGAGTAGTATAAACCCCATGTTTCCAAGCAAAAGAGTGAAAAACTGAAGGGCCCAAGTGACGTAATACATATGACCTCCTACAGTATAATATAAATTCTTAGCCAAAAAAGTTCTACCTGATAAAACAAATATGCCATATTGATTAAATGTATTGTGCACGTGTCAGATACTCACCAAATACAAATCCCATTAGGTCTCTGTATCTTAAAAACCTTTGACCGTCAATTATATGTAATCCGGCCAATAACCAATTGGCATATGCAGTGAAAAATCCAAAAACTGTTAAGCAAAATAATCCCCATGCCCACCCCAAAGGAACTAGTATTAGGTTTGAGAAACTCAATACGTATCCACAGCTGAAGCAGGTGACTAACATTAGGCCAACTTGTAGCCAAGAATCTGCAACAAAAGATTTCAAACAAAATCAACCCACCCTCAGTGGAGATAAACCTCATGTAACTAAACCCATAGAATGGAATAATTATTGACCATTGATCTACTCATAAATGTTTAGAGAAAGGCAATTGTATATGTTAACTGTAAAATTGTCCGACTAGTTATTTATAGACCACAAGGATTTCCATCTCAGAATTTTAATTAGCATTTCTCTAAAGGTGATGGCATATCATATAAGAAACAACAAGAATGAAAATCTTTTTTAGGTGCTTCACCGTAAGAGACTAGTTTTAATCAAAGAGTTTTCACAATATAGAATGGTTGAGATTACCAGTGAAGACATAAACCCTCAAGGGTGGATGCTTCCGAAACATGGATAAACTCTTAAGGATTCAGTAGAACCCAAATGACCCAAATACATTGTTAAAATTGCAGATTAAGGCACTAGGACTGATTTGGAAAGAACCTCACACACTGAAACGTACGTTTCTGCAATGTAAAAGGTATCATTCGACTGGATCTACTTATGGTAGTCTATTATAACTTTTCACGAAGGTGTGTTAGTGTGAACCAAGGTATAACAAAAAAGGGTGTAAGGTCTAGAAAGTATGAAAGTAATAAATGCAGAGATTCAGAGTATTAACCCAGAACCAAAACTGACCATGGTCGACGGTATGAGAAGAGGTGAGATGCTGATGGTTATTTACATGACCTTCATGTTCAACACTGAAGACTTGTGTATTGCTACTGTTATTCTCTTTCTCTGATTTCTCCATTTCTTTGAGAGATAAGCCTTGCTTCATTGAAATATAAATAGTTTATTTGAGTACGAAGTCGTTATAAAGATATTAAGAGAGAGAGATGGTCTTCAAATATGTTGTAAGCACATCTGACTTTTATGTTTGTCATGCGCAGGTAACCATCCGATTATGAGGTTCCCCTACCATGATGTCTACCCTCATTTTTGGGTGTATATAGAACACCTCCCTTTGATCAATACGTGCCATTAAAACAATTTTAAAAAGAGAAATCCCTCACTCCACTAAATACTTCACCTTAATTAAAGTTCTGTCTTCACTCCACTAAATGCTTCCCCTTAATTAAAGTTCCGTGTATTGATTTTGGGGAAGAGAGAGAAATTGGAATTATTGGGAATACAGTCCAAATCTTTGAGAGATTTTTCTCTCTCCCACCTAACTTTGGTTCAAATTCTTAAGGGTGAGAGATCTTATTAAAGTTTTGTGTATTGATCAACATGTGTCATTTTTGGGTGTATATAGGACACCTCCCTTTGATTAACACGTGTCATTAAAGCTACTTCAAGAAGAGAAATCCCTCACTTCACTTCACTCCACTAAATGGTTCACCTGTTAATAATCAAAAACAATATTGAGAGAAGAGTAGGGATATCTATATTGATTATGGACGAGGGAAGTCCTGATGCCCAACCCTCCTTTATCTTTGGGGCGACAAATATTCTTCCGGCTAATGAAGTGGGTCTTGTTCGCCCTAGCACTGTTGGTACCTCACATGAATCTAGCATTGATGGAGTCAATCTTCTTACACGTCTTGATAGGAAAAGGGAATGCAGACATATGAAACGAGGGAATTGCTGAGTTAACAACTTTTATAAGGGTAATTCTACCCGCTTGAGAGAGGCTTTTAGCTTTCCAACCCTCGATATGCTTCGAGACTCTAGCTATAATATCTTGGAAGTTAAGAGTCTTTCCTATGCTCTCCACTGGCTCTTCTGGAGGGTCATCAAAGAGCCCGATCTGATTAAACGCTACTCTCCCAAAGTCTCTCCTATGCTCTCCACTCCCAAAGCCATCGATTCTTGGATATGGAAAGGGATCTTAAATGCTAGGAATAATATCTAGTCGGAGCTCATTTGGCATATCGGGGATGGTGAGAGCGTCGACTACTGGCTTGAGCTCTGGATACCGGGTATCCCCCCCGGACGTCCTCAGGGGCCGACCCCTACTCACCGTACGAATACAAAAGTTTCAACTCTTATCTGTTCTACCCAGCGCATTTGGAAGGATACACTTATAATAACTCTATTTCATCCTGAAGTAGCAAATCATATTCTGAGTATCCTGCTCAGCAAATATCCGGCCAAAGACACCCTCGGGTGGAGAAACGCTCAGAACGGTATCCTTACGGTACAATCAGCCTACCTCTCCTCCAACCAGAAGGACTTAAAGCACAAACTGGATAACGGGCAAGTTTTTGGCAACTCAACTAACTGGTCAGGCGTCTGGAAGATGGAGGTCCCTTTTCGAATTTAACTATTCCTCTGGAAAACCATCCAAAACGGTATCCCCACTAATCATAATCTCTGGCACCGAGACGCCGACTCTGTCACTTTGTGGCCTCGATGCGGTGAAGAAGATGAGACCACAACACATACCCTCTTCTTTTGTAAGAAAGTACACGATTTTTGGTATGCGTTTAACCCCTCTCTAAATTTTGATTTATGCCCCTACTTCGGCTCCCTGACTGGCATCATTCACAAGATTGCCAGACAGGGAACGGCGGCCCCGGACCCCTCAAAGTGGGGAAATATTAGCTCTATTTTGTATGTTATCTGGATGAGCGGAAACGATATGATCTTTAATAAGGTGAAATCTAATCCAGTTGTTTCTGTGAACAGGGAAAAAAATTACTACACCCCCACGAGTCACCCCTATTCCTCTACGGTCAGGCCCGGGACTACCCACCCTCCTCCCACGATTGGAGAAGGGTAGTTTTTCATTTTGGTTAACGGGGCCTGGCCAAAAAAAGACTCGCTAGGGGGCTCGGGCTTTGTCCTCAAATCTTATAATCTTTGCATTTTGGGTGCAGGTTACGACTCCTCCAGGGCAGCAGACTCCGAAGAGGCAGAGGCGGTTACAGTGATTAGAGGCATGGAGGCCGCTCTGGGGAGGGGCATTGAGAGAGTGATGGTTCTCACAGATTGCCGACGCCTCGTCAGTGCCTTCGAGACGGGATCCACTGACCTTTCTTGGGGAGCCCTCACCCTTTCTCCAGAGATGTTGCTTCTCGCTGCCCATTTTCACAAGTTTCATTTTTAGTTTATAAATAGATGTTTTAATTTTGAGGCGCATGTTTTAGCAGCCTTGGGAGCCTGTTCCCTAGCTTTTTCTCTTTTTGAGCCTAGCGGGGCCTCAGACTTCGTTAACTCGACTATTTTTATATTGCCTTTTGGGGCTTAACTTTTATTTTATTTATCGTTGCTTACAAAAAAAAGGATATCTATATTAATGAATAGTATTTCTCTGTACGTACAAAAAGGATAACCCAATACGAGGTTATCTATCTTCCTTAAACTCTCCCCATAGACTCTAAATGCATATGGGCTTGTTAGGAGTCTAGTAGGACACCCCAACCTAGTTGGGTTCCCACCTTGGGCTGGACCTAGCTGCTAACACTCCCCCTTGGGATGTTTTATACCAGGACGACTTGCCCCATCAAAACCTTTACCTAGCAAAACCCCATTGGACAAAAATTGTGTAAGGACAGAGTACAATCCTATGCCCCGTATGGGTTGTGGATACTTATACGTTACCTCATCAAAACCTCTAGTCACTAAAACCTCCTAGGATAAAAACTGCACTATCAGGAAAAAAAGTAGAACACGCATGTGTCCACGTCAGGTTGGGACTGCTCCCCCTGACGTCGATCTCCCCAGAGATCTATCACCCTGAGATATTAATAAATAAGACTTCTGCATACCAGCTGCTTGAACGTAAGTGCTACAAGAATCTTCGTGAATAGGTTTATAAAGTTGTCTTATAAAATATCTTGAATAACGCCAATCTCATTCGCCTTTTTTAATTTATAAGGAATGTGCTTCATTCTATCGCCATTGATAAAATCGCCATTGACTTGAATGATGTAAAGCAAGTTGTCTTCATACATAGTTGATGTTTTATCTTGGATAGAACATGCCACAATCTTCAGTTGATGTGATGTATATTGAAGCACAACCATCATTCTCTGCCAGCTTCATGAAGTGCAAGAATCTCCTCGTGGTTCGAAGATGTAGCTACCGCCGTCTACTTCATCGATATGCAATAATCTTTATATATCCCCGTACATAAATACATAATCCATCTGACAATGGCCTCTATGTGGGTCTGATAAGTATTATGTATCGGTATACCCTGTAATTTACCATTTACCATTTTGATTAGAACAAACCCCAGTCTTTCATACCGATCATATACCTCAGAATGTGCCTGATCTTACACCAATGTCTTTGGGTAAGAACAAAACTATGGAAAGTTAAACAATTTACTACGAATGAGTTATCAGGTTTAGTATACCCAAGTAACTATAGCAAAACACCTCTTAGTTATGACGTCATAGCCCAATGAGTTTCCCCCCATTAAGATGGTGAAAGATGTCGTTATGCACACTCAAGTGATGGATGTGCAATAAATGACTTAGCACCATGTGCTATATCCATATCAAAGTTTTAGATAACTCTTCCGATATATATTGCTTGGTGTACGAGTATGCCACTACCACGATGTTCGATATGCAAATCGAGACACTACTTAATTTCCCAATGTCTTTTATTCTGAATTCCTTCCCAAGGTATTCAATGGCTCTTACGATCTCCCCTAGAGGTTTAATGATATCCAAATCATTTAGTACATTATAATGATGTTACTGAAGCTAACTTCTGTATTCTAAATAAGAACGCATGGGCATATAAGGATATTTGCAAAGTCCCCGACCTTTAAATACTCAGTCAACTTAATTATAATGTCTAATGGGCCCTGATTGCTTCAAGTCAACAATAACTTTTCTAATTTTTATTACGTACACACCTCGTGTGTCAGGCTTAATTGCTTATAGAGGCTTATACCTCCCTGGTGGCTTCATGTAGATATCTGTATCTAATTTCCCATATAGATACGTGATACTTACATTAGACGCATGTCTAGCTTGTCCTCTATAACTTGATAAACTAATAAGTACTAAAGCGTTATAGCATCCATAACTGGGTAATAGGTCACATTACAATCGATGTCATATCTCTTAAATATATCTAGGGCAACTAGTTACCTTGACCAAATTATCTTTCAGAGTTAATCATGTTTATGTACCATTCCTATTTGTAACCGACATGCTCTTTGGTATTACTTCGCATTATGCTAGCAAGCTCTGCTCTGCTTAGATTCCAGATGCGCACTTTGGCCAATGTATAATAAGTGGTTCTGAATCCTCATCCTTGATGGCGAGTACAACACCGAATATGAATACTTTATCGATAAATCTCTACTGAACGATCCTACGTTGTGTTTATTACAGATTTTTAATAGATCGAGATCTCTTTATTATTATACGTATGTACCACCCCGGGTTTATCTCGTAATGCATCAAATGGTCGCGTTGTTACTATTGCCTCATCGATGGGTGGTTTCATCCTTAATGAACCGACTACACCATTAGTCATATTTGTCCCATATTCTGTAGGTCCCCAGCTCAGAATACTTTATTCCAACGGTGCTCCGTACTAAGCGCGAACCTCAGATTCGTTTGCGGTACTAAATCCCCTAGAACGTTCAGCTGTGTAGGTGTATTACTTGCAGGTACATACACTTACAATATTTTAATATTGTCTATGAGTGTGTCTAGCAAATCATTTGTAACCTATTAGAGATTTGTAATCCGTAGAACCTTATTATCATCTAACTTATGTATAGGGATCTAGATGAGATAATGATGCTATTTTCCAAGACCTCTTAAACACATCCTCAGCATTGACTGTCATATCTCCCCCCAATGCTGGGAATATCGTCTTATCAAAATGATAATTATCTACTCTGCTATATATACGTTGCCTATGGGTTTCAAATATCCAGTGATAAATACGAATCATAACCCGCATAATACCAGGCCGACGGTGAGGGTCCCATCTTCATATATTATGGTAGTGCGATTGACACCTATACGAAATATCTAAATGTTCATCAATGGGCGACATTGGGCTCTGGCCCAGTACTAGTCACTTTTAGGAAAACAAATTGAATTTGATGACTTGCTATGGGATGAACCCTAATCAGTGCTGTGGGAGCAGGAATGCATATCTCACACACTAGCCATAAGCTGTGATCGTAATAATAATGGCTTAATGATTATCCTGAATCGTTTGATTAGGTTCTTCGCCAATCCCGAGTTGGGTATGGTATGGGGTACTCACGATGCTCAATCATCTATCCCATTTAGCGGTAAAATAATTATCAAAAGCCTGTGAGTCACATTCCCAAACCCCCGTCAAGTCGCATCGATCAACTTTGACCAATTAATTCAGGAACTAAGCATGCGATCGAATGATCTAAGTGAGAAGTTATGTTAATATTGCATTCACAGATTTTAATAATAGATAAGCGTAAGATAATCTCTAAATGCGTCTATTATGACAATACATACTCAAGTGGGCTACTATGTAGATAGATAGGTCTACATGTGTCTCCATGGACGCGTTTGAAGGAAAGGCTAGAGATCCCACTCTACCTTGGTCATACTAGGATGAAATAATAGACTTTCCTTGAAAGCAATCGTTACACGTACACTCTCTCGATCTTCTTTTCTTTTAAGGAAAGTTGAGATGTAATCTTGATAATCCTCCTCACTATCCGAGCTCGAAGGAGTGTATTAGAACGTATTCCAATAACGTGCTATAATATTTAGATATGGAGGAAATGCACATAACCTTGTATGCCATTTTCTCTAATAGTCATTAATAGTATATAAAATGGACTAGATACTCTGTATCGTACCATTAAAGAGTAATAACGTGACGCACTCAGTCCATTCTATCATGTTGGTCGTGCCAATAATATTCGTGACATCCTCGATGCACAAGGTTAGAGAAAAGAAATAAGTTCATATCTCAAAAAGTATTGAGTGCATGATATTAATGTCGTTTAGACATATGTTGCCATTCATTCGATTATCGGTCGTGCTCAATGAGCAGACAGATCCATAAGCGGCTTGTATATAGTAGATAAACTATTATACATAGAATTTAACTACTTCCCAAGCAATAAATTTACAAAAAAACTAAAGAACAATCTCATATATAGATGGGATACCAAACCAGTGCATGTCATGAGCATTCTATTAAACTAAACATTGAAGAGTTCTGATCGATATAATAACCAACATCTTAAAGACCCGCAAGTGTACGATGTACCATTGAGTACAAGAGAAAGTGGGGCCGTATCCCAAGAGACTTGTAGGTGCGGATTATTTTCCGAGCTACTAATTTTATCCAATAAGAATGGTTTTTTATGTAAGCTTTGAAATGAAAAGAAGAAAGATGGTTGATTAGTTTCCACATTCCTCCAAATCCTAGCTATGGTCAAGCATAGGACGAAGGAATGAAGGCTTCGAACTTGAGCCCGGAGAGAAAGAAAAAATACTCAAATTAAAATTACTTCTACAACTGGGCTACATTGGGATAGAGCTTTATCTAGCCTTGACTAAGAGGTTTAACTACTCATCCCATCGATCATCGCCATATTACTATTATAACAACAAAAGTAAAAGATAAGAAGAAAAGAGAAAGAAAAACCTTTATTGCTATGAACTTTGATTTACACTGTCCAAGATGTCTCTCATGGGTGGGATTCCCCTCCCATTTATAGTGTGTAGGAGGGGTTACAAAACATCACCATTAATGTAAAATTTCTTAAAGAATGCCTTAGACCATGCATAAATATTACAACTCATGAGAATAACCTCTATATTAAATTTTCTTCCATGGCCTTCTATGGGCCTTTGGTTGACAACTTCAAATGATGATCATTGTTGGAGTGCACCACCCTTATTTTTTTATTGAATACTGAAAAAATGTACTACTTATTTATCATGTGTCGGATATCTGTAAATACAAGCAAAAATACTATTAGTAACATATTTATTTAATAAATGACTAGGTAGATATAAATTTAGAAGTTGTACGCATAAATATTGTGTGCCTATCAAATACCCTTGAAATTATATTTTGCTTGTACCTGAGCAAAAGTAAATAAAAGCCATTTTCACAGGTAACCCAGTTGTATTTAGCGTATGCAACAAGCCGTTAAACCCCGAGGTTCCCCTTGTGGGCGAGCATTGTCTCGTGAGGGTTTGAAGTGATTATACCCGCAAAAATCAAAAATGATACTTTGGCAATTATAGATTTAAATAACTTATTTTCTTTTAACTCATCCTTATTTTTTTTTATAACAAGAAAATATTATGACAAATAATTCCTTAAAACTCAATATTTTCCAAGTATACCATAAAATATCATTTTCAAAATCCAAAACTTGAAATACTACCTCATGCTTAGAAAAATATTCAAATATTTTCCTTAACTATATCTCAGTGTAGTGAAGGTAATGTTACAACACAATACATTGTATAGAATAGTTGAGTCACTGTTTGATAGTCAAGTACTTATTAAAATAAATTTATCGATTAGTTCGACAGGTGCCTTAGTCAATTTGTCTTCCTGGTATTATTTTTTTACAAGCCCTTTTTTTCTTTTCATGCATGGTTTCCTTGTGAAGCCTCCATACCAAGGGGTTTTGATCAACAATTACCGCCAGTTGGCTAAGGTTGCTAGGGTTTGGAGCCCCTTCTTGACCTAGACCCATGATTTTCACAAGTAATATTTTTCATGCTCCCTTCACATAGTACATGGTCACACTCGTGATTGGTGATAATTTTTCTTCTTTCAGTTCTTAATCATACGAGTACGCCTTGCAGCGTTAAAGTTGTAGAGCAAGTTTGGTTTTTCTTTTATACTTTCAGGAATAAACTTATTCTTAGGCAGCTGTCTCCCTTGGAGTGAATTATTCATAACATAAATGCTAAATTTTCCAAATTCTGGTCAAAAACTCTGCTGAAGGTATTGGTAATATAACTATAGTGAAGTGTAAGTTTTAAAAATATACCAAGAGCAATTTAAGTTTTTTGCTAATCACAAGGTAGTATATCGAGTTTATGAACACGATAAATAAATATTCTAGTGTACACTTGGTAAATTATTAAAGTTTTTTTGGGTTTTCCAATCAGTATATCATTTTGCCTAAATAAAATTAGTCTAAGTGCTGAAAATTTTCCAAAAGAATATCATAAATTGCCAAATAGTTATTATTTTACTCTTCATCAAAAAGTATATAAAATGTAGTTTTTTTGCCCCCAAACTTAAATAAAACATTGTAATTTCCTACGACTCCATGGGATAAACAGTTTTAACTATGAAAGGGCCGAACCAACGAAAATGTAATTTCCCAGGAAATAAATATAGCTGTGAATTATAGAGTAATACTTTTTGATTAGGCTCAAAAGTTTTGCGAATAATCAACTTATTGTAAAAAACTTTAGTTCGTTCCTCATGAAATTTTGAATTTTCATAAGCCACACGACGAAGTTTGTCAAGTTCAAAAAGTTAAAGGTTTCTATGTGATCCAACTTTATCCATTTCAAAGTTAGAGGCCTTTGTAGCCTATAGAGCCTTGTATTTCAATTCCACAGGTAAGTGGCAAGTCTTCCCAAAGACAAGTCTATAGCTTAACATACCAATCGGGGTTTTATAAGCTGTTCGATATGCCCAAAGGGCATCATCATGGCGATCAAACCAATTTTTATGATTGGTTCAAACAGTTTTTTCTAAAATTCTTTTGATCTCTCGATTGAAGACTTTGACTTGGCCACTTATTTGTGGATGGTATGGTGTGGCCATTCTATGAATAATAGAGTAATTTTTTTAAAGAGTTTGAAAGATACGGTCGCAAAAATGTTTACCACCATCATTTGTAATTGCCTGAGGGGTGCCAAAATGATTAAAAATGTTCTTCAAATTTTTTACCGCGGGATTATGGCCATTCGTTTGACATGGCACCGCCTCAACCCATTTGGAAACATAATCTACCGCAACGAGAATGTAAAGGTACCCGCGAGAGGATGGAAATTGGCCCATAATGTCAATGCCCCAAACATTAAAAAGTTCAACGATAAGGATGTTGTTCAAGGGCATCATGTTACGCTGAGAAATATTTCCGGTTCTCTGGCCCCTATCACATTCAGAACAAAAGGTATGCACGTTACACAAAATTATAGGTCAATAGAGACCAAATTGGAGGACTTTTACAGCGGTTTTCTTGGCACCAAAATGTCCTCCACAAGATAAGGTGTGGCAAAATATGAGTACATTATGGATCTCATCATTTGGGATGCATCTCCTGATCACTTGATTTGAACAAAACTTATATAGATAAGGATCGTCCCAACTAAAATGTCTAACCTCGTGCAAGAATTTGGTTTTATCATGATTTGACCAATGGTCAGGTAATCGTTCTGTAGCAAGATAATTGACAATATCGACGTACTAAGGCAGTTGTGAGATAGTCATGAGCTGTTTATTAGAAAGTGTCTCTAGGATAGGGAAAAAATCCTTAGCACCTTCAGTAAGAATTCGAGATAGATGGTCCGTAACAACGTTTTCAACACCTTTCTTATCTCGAATTTTGATATTAAATTCTTGCAGCAAAATAATTCATTAAATTAACTAAGGCTTAACATATTTTTTAGATAGTAAATACTTTGAGGCCGCATGGTCGGTGTAAATAATGATTTTGGATCCAATAAGGTATGATAAAAATTTTTCTAAGGCAAACACAATAGATAATAACTCCTTCTCCATGGTGGAGTAATTTAACTGTGCATCATTGAGCGTGCGAGTAGCGTAATAAATAATATAAGGTTTATTATCTACTCTTTGCCTTAAAACCGCTCCTACAGTGGAATCTGAAGCGTCAAACATGAGCTTGAAGAGAAGTTCCCAATTGGGAGGTTGGATGATAGGGGATAAAGTTAATAAAAGTTTGAACTTCTCAAAAGTTTTGAAACATGCATTATTAAAGTTGAATCAGTGTCCTTAGAAGTAAATTGCACAATGGCTGGAAAATTTTACTAAAATCTTTGATGAATCGGCGATAAAACCCAGTATAAGTAAAAAATGATCGAATGGCCTTAATCGTCCGAGGTGAAGGCAAAGAAGAAATAATGTCGATCTTATCCTTATCGACTTCAATCCCTTGTGTCACCATGAAGTGACACTTTTTCCAGTTTATCACTAAATTGGTTTGTGTACATTGTTCTAGCACGAGCTTTAATTGGTGTAAACATTCGTCAAAAGACGATCCAAACACTGAAAAGTCATCCATAAAGATTTTAAGAAACTTGTCAACCATATAAGAAAATATGCTCATCATACAATGCTGGAATGTAGCGGGTGCATTGCATAACCCAAATGGCATACGTCGATAGGCATATGTCTCGTAGGAACACGTGAATGTTGTCTTCTCCTGATCTTCTGGGGCAATGGGGATCTGATTGTATCCAGAATAACAATCAAGAAAATAGTAATGACTTTTTCCGGCTAAGCGTTCAAGCATTTGATTAATGAATGGAAAAGGAAAATGATCTTTCCTTGTGACCATGTTCAATTTCCTATAACCGTGTTCAATTTCCTATAGTCGATACATACACGCCACTCGGTGGTTATACAGGTGGGGATTAGGTTATTATTTTCATTCTTAACTATAGTAATCCCTAATTTCTTAGGTACAGCCTAAACGGGGTTGACCCACTTACTATCCAAAATGGAGTATATGATACCCGAGTCGAAAAGTTCAAGAACTTCCTTCTTCACTACGTCCATCATGGTGGGATTCTACTGCCGTTGCATCTTGTGAGAATTTTTAGCACCTTCCTCGAGATTTATGCGATGCATGCAGATGGCTGGGCTAATCCCATTCAAGTTTAATATAGACCACCCTAGGGTTGATTTGTATCTTCCAAGGACACCCAATAATCTACTTTCCTGGTTAACATTTAGATTGGAAGCTATGATCACCGACAGAGTTTCATAATCACCTAAAAAAGTATACTTTAGAGTCTCAGGTAATGGCTTAAGGTCTAACTTAGGTGCTTTAGCGATGGATGGAATAGGCAAAGTAGTGGACGATTTAAGAGGTTCAACATGAGGTCTACATTTGGACTTGTTAAGAATAAGTATTAAGTCAAGTAGAACATTAAGATCTTTAACAATCGTATCTTCATCAAAGTCTTCACCAAAGTTTAGAAAATATGATTCTAAGGGGTCATCAGAAAATGATTTAGGGAACGAGTTGTAAACTAGGGAGTCAATCATATTCAGCTCAACCATGTTATTAGAATGAGGGACTTGAGTATTATTGTTAAAAACATTGAGTTTGATCTTCATGTCTCCCATTGATAGTAGTAAGACCCCATTAAAGCAATTAATAATGACATGAACAGTCGCAAGGAAAGGGCTGCCTAATATGATAGGGATCTCAGAGCTAGGATTCATGACATCTTCAGTGTCCAAAATAACAAAGTCCGCAGGAAAAATGAGAGTATCAACCTTGATAAGAAAATCCTCAATGATACCATGTGGGTATCGTATTGACTTGTCAGCCAATTAAAGTGTCATACGGGTAGGTTCGAGTTCTTCAAGTCCTAATTCCTGATAGACCAAGTAAGGTAAGACATTCACACTAGCCCCCAAGTCGAGTAGCACCCTATCTACTTTGTGATCTCCAATTTTACAAGGGATGATTGGGCTTCCTGGATCTTGAAGCTTAGGAGGGGTTAATGTCTTAGTCATGAAGATTTTTTTGTGCACATTGATTTTCCTTTTCCTAATGCATGCATCCTTAAGGAATTTGGCATATGCAGGGATAAACATGATGGTATCGAGTACTGGAATATTAATAGGAACTTGCTTAAATTTATCCAATATCTCGTCAAATTGAGTCACTTTATTAACCTAAAGAAGGCGTTGTGGATAAGACATCGTTGGCTCAAAAGGTGCCTTTGGTACAGAAATGGATGAGGTAGGCAACTCCTTAGATTTCTTAGAAGGTTCATGGTTACTTACTACACCTGGTTTATTTGTACTTACCTCATCCTTAATAGAAACTAGTGTTGGCTCAACCTTAGGTATTTCAACTCGATTATCAATTTGTCTACCACTTCGAAGAGTGGTAATAGTATTAAGCTATTTTGGGATTGAGCTAGAATTAAACCCTGGCGGTCCTTTTGGATTAGATATAGGTTGGCTAGGTAGCTTACCTGGTGGTCTTTTATGTAATATATTTGTCAATTGTCATATCTGAGTCTCTAGATTAAAGATAGATTAGGATATAGAATTTTGATTCGCCAAAGTCTGTTGTTAGAATTGCATCATTTGTTGTTAAAATTGCATTCCTTATTTTTAATTTTCCCTTAATTGTTGCATGAAGAGAGCAAGGGTGTCTTCCAAAGATTGTTTAGATGATTTAAAAGATTATTGAGATGCCTAAGGATAAGATTGAGAAAGGGGATTCCTAGGAAAATTATGACCTGAGGTTTGTGGCTCTCCAAAACCCGAACTGGGTTGGCTGTTCTTCCATGAAAACTTTGGGTGGTTCTACCAAGTTGGCTTGTACGGGTCAAAGAACCTCTTGTAGGTATTATTCAAAGCATTCACTTGCTTTTGATTGTCATTCATTTCATTGAACATGGGATACATTTGAGTCACATGGGTTACATCATAACAAATGGTGCAACCCTATTGCTGAACTTGGTTTACACTACCCTTGGATTGATTCATAGCCATAGCCTCGATTTTTCTGGTAAGAGTATCTAATTGGGCTTTGATGGCCATTCCCTCACTCACTTCATATAAGCCCCCTTTCTTGGTTGTACGAACATTTCTATACAGATCAAAATCCCACTGTTGAGAGTTTTTTGCCAATGTCTCAAACTCCTCATAAGCTCTATCGAGTACAAGGTCCTGGAATTTGCCACTATGCATAGATTTTAGCCTATACCGATTCTTAGAAGTTATTCTACGATAGAAGATCTAGGCTAGATGTTGTATTTCAAAACCATGATGGGGACATTGTGAAAGAAGATCTATATATCTCTCCCATGACTCAAAAAACATTTTGCTTTCATTTTGAGCAAATTTAACAATCACATTTCTAAGAGTGAGGGGTTTTTCCATTAAAAAAACCATTTGGCTTTGAACTTGGTCTCTATTTGGTTCTATGAATTAATAGATGTCGGTGCTAATAAATTAAGCCAATGATTGGCCTTATCTTTTGGTGAAAATGGGAATAAACGAAGGTGGACGGAATCCTCAGTGAAATGTTGATATTTTAAGGGTACACAAATTTTATTAAACTCATGGACGTGCTTATAAGGGCCCTCAGAATTAAGCCCATGAAATGTAGGGACTATTGGACCACAGTGGTGAGCGATATGCCTTCGTGTATCGTGTTACCGGCCATTACAATAAACCATTATTAAACTATTGGACCACTATGCTAGATTTCATAATGGTTTATTGTAATGGTCGGTAACACGATACACGAAGGCATATCGCTCACCACTGTGGTCCAATAGTCCCTAAGAGATTTGGCGATAGCCATGAATTGGGGTTCAACTTCTAGCTCAACAATAAGTTCAATTGGGTCAACTTTAGATGAATTACCCGCCTCCAAAATTGGGAAAACTCGAGATGGATTACTTTCCTCCGAAACTGGGGCTCCTAAGTCCTCTATTGTATTGACTGGGCTAGGTAGTCGTCCTCCCCACTTAGGCTTAGGTGGTGGGCTATAAATGGGCAAAGGTTCTGGTAAGCTTCTTAAACATTTTCGTCCACGTGTCCAATTGATCATGCACAACTAATAATCAATAAAATTTGTCACCCAGTGCAGTAAACAATCAATCGAACCTAGACTCTAGCACATCAACGTTTTTTAGAAGTAATAATTAGGTCTCCCCTATATTGTTCTATGTTTAAAATGGGTAGGATGGCAAAAGGCTTTGGTTTCTATACGCCCCTACATCACTATGCTAGTACCAGCTTAAAGTTAATGTTAAGTTCTCACGCCCGAGTGAGTCGCCTTATCATACGTCAGCACTCGGAATGGTGACATTATAAACCTACAACCAGTATTTCTCGACGTTTGGCTGGGGCTATATCCTATGAACCCATGTTTGTACCCTAGTTTGGTACACCTGTCCGTTGGGTGATGAAATCCCGTGGGAATCTTGATACTATTTTTTATTATAAGTTATTTTGAGGTCCGGGACGTTCAATTTTTGTGTGATACGAATTTCTTGGTATCCCTAATGGGTGGTCCTACTTGTTAGAGAGCATTTTGGGTAATGAAATCCCGCAAGTCTCTAACAATTTTTTACTTGGAATGAAAAGAATTTAAATACAACAATAGGTCAATCCAGCCATAACAATTTTTTTATTAGAGTAGCATGTATTTGCACAACCCACATGACTTGATATATCCTTAGTACCGGGGCGGAGCGGATAGGATCCCCTTATATATGTCAAGTTTGGAAAAGTACCAACCTACGAGAAGTATTTCCCAGTGTAGCTGTGGCTGTCCCTTCACTTAGGAGACGAAAGAAGGAAGTGCCCCTTCACTTAGGGAGCACAAGAAGGAAATTGTACGAGATTGGTCGAGCTTTAAGCTTTTCGTATTTCTATTCTCCACTTCTTTTCTGCTTTCCATTATTTTGTATCACTTATCGATGCCCAAAATTATCATTAGTAGTCATTTGGTTAAGCGAGGATGGAGGAGTATTATCAGAGATTAAAGACCAAATGTATATTCCAACACAGAAAAGAAGATTAAATTAATTCCAAACAAATACTTGCATAATTAAAAAGGGCATCACCTCAGTTCCAAGTCAAACTTTAAACTTATTTAGTGGAGTCAACTTCAAATAGAAGATCATGTGGCCACAACATAAATTTAATGTTTGAAAACAAATGGTGTACTGTTGAAGTTTCCAAAATCACGTTATATGCCTTGTTTTATAAATAATTACAATAGAAAAATTTGTTGCTGTGGTACAAAGCATCATGTATAGCGAAGCTCTTATAAGATCATAGTAAAAATGGGCCACTATTCATTATACCCGAACATCCAGTTATGCTATAGTTTTGTGAAACTTTGTAATGTAAATTGAAAATCCTTCACACCTCAGACGTTAAGTACGAAAGAACATCTACCATTTGTACCTAGTGTTCTCAGGATTCAGAACAACAAAGTTTTGAAAAAGAAGAAGAAAGAGAAAAAGAAGAAGAACAAAATTAGCTTAAAATAACAACTTAAAAAGAAAACGCACATTTACAAGTCCCCGACAACGGTGCCAAAAACTTGATCAATATAAAAATCAACGTCTTAAAGACCCGCAAGTGCACGGTGTACCATTCAGTACAAGAGAAAGCGAGGTCGTATCCAAGAAGCTTGTAGGTGCGGATTATTTTTTGAGCTACTAATTTTATCCAATAAGAATGGGTGTTTTACGTAGGTTTTGAAATGAAAAGAAGAAAGAAACAAATTGTAAGATAAAATTAGAGTAGAAACCATGACATCGATTCTACTCTACTCCTTTGTAGCCCATGGCAAAGTAAGTTTAATTTTAGTACTAATTAATTCCCGTACCATGTATCCTTGGTCGGGCATACACGATACTCACAATGGATGAGAAATTAACATTTGAGAATTCTTGATAAACCACCTTACAAAACAATGGTCATGTTAAGTAAGGCTTTTGCTTCTCCATGTTCTTAACCAATCTTGTTATGGTCAAACAAGATGGTTGATTAGTTTCCTCATTCCTCCAAATCCTAGCTATGGTCAAGCATAAAACGAAGGAATGAATGATTCCAACTTGAGCCCGAAGAGAGAGAAAGAGTACTTAAAATTTAAGCTACTTCTACAACTAGGCTATAATGGGATAGAACTTCCTCTAGCCTTGGGCTAAGAGGTTTAGCTACCCATCCCTTTAACCATCGCCATATTAGTATTATAACAACAAAAGTAAAAGATAAGAAGAAAAGTGAAAAAAAACCTTTATTGCTATGAACTTTGATTTATACTGTTCAAGATGTCTCTCATGGGTAGGATTCCCCTCCTATTTATAGAGTATATGATAGGTTACAAAACATCACCATTAACATAAAATACCTTAAACATTTCCTTAAGCCATGTATAAATATTACAACTCATGAGAATAATTTCTACATTTAATTATCTTCAATGGTCTTCCATGGGACTTTGGTTGACAGCTTCAAATGAGGATCATTGTTGAAGTGCATTACCCGTGTTCTTTGTTAAAAATTAGAAAAATATTCAACTTGTTTATCATGTGTTGGATTTATGTAAATACAAGCAAAAATACTATTAGTAACACATTTATTTAATAAATGACTAGGTAGATATAGATTTAGGAGTTATACACATAAACATTACGTGTCTATCAAGTTCCTAATTCAGCCAATGATAAAACAAATAAAGCAAAACTACTACTATATAATATTTAAAGTTACTACTTGGCAATGCTGTCTAGGTGATATCATTCATCTACTGAGAATTTACTAATGTTCATTCTTAAAACTTGATCCAAAGCTGCATTTGTATCATGGGAGAAATCTATGGCCACAGACTCTGTCGTGCCGTGGTCTGCGCCAACTGTGATCATGTGATAAGTCTAGGGTTGATCTTCTTAGATTGTCAGGTTTACCTTGCAATCCTGTGCCTAGTGCCTGACTATCTTGTATCTATTTTAAAATTCTTCCTATTTCATATTTGGTAAATTGGTGAATTCTTGTTCCCCCTTGCCTCAGGTTACTGATGGCTGAAATTTAATCTGGCTGTTGTTACCAACTCTCGTCTATCCATGGTTATGACCCTATTCGCAGCTTCACCTATTAATAGACCTAACATTGTGCGACCCTGTCACATGCTTACTCTTAGTAGACATAAGCTTAAGGTTCCTAACCAGTAGCTCATTATTTTGCTAAGAAATGAGCAAAACTTGAATTAGGTCTGCGTGCACAGTGATCTGTCAAATATTGCCTGAAAAGCACAATATTTATAGTATAGAAAATATAATAGAATATTCCTAATATATCTATTTAGCTAAACTATTTCTCCATGTGAGATTATAGTGGAGTTGCACTACTAAATAAAAATTCTATAGCAGTATAGGGTAATCTATTATCAGGTCTTTCTGAATATGGAGGCGAGGGTTCAAACAAAGCTCCTACTTTGTTATGTATAAACTCATTGTTCTCAATAATAGTCTTTTCTAGATGCTGCAATAACAGATGGATTTTAGTTTCAATAGAGGTTAAGTTTATTGGTACCTGAAATGGAGTTGCAGTATGAGAGGTATGTTCTGAGTGTTGCCAATATCTATTATGTATGTAGATCAATACTAGTAGTAGTTCTTGATAAACATTTCTTGCATAAAGGCAATTCATAGTATTCAAGTCAGTGATTCCCAATCATTACTTGTAGGTGAATCGTGTTTATATCCTATTATTTATGAAATCCTATTTAAGTACATGATTTCTAATCATTACTAAATGTAATTCATAGTATTCAAGTCAGTGGTTCCTAATCATTACTTATAGGTGATCCTTGTTCATATCCTATTTACTCATGAAATTCTAGTTAAGTACATAATTACCAATCATTACTTGTGGTTCATAGTATATAACACAATGAAGTACACGATTCCCAATTATTACTTCTAAGTAAACTTTGTTCATGGCTTTATATTCATGAGATCCTATTAAGCGTCAAATCCTAATTTTGCCCCCAAAAATGGTGATCTTAACCTTAAAGTATGTTTAATAGAGTCTTAGCCAAGATAATTATTGAATACAACTAGATGTTGTATTCTTTATTCTAATAACTAGGGTGTTCTAATCCCTAAGGTTCTCTAAGGTTGGTATATTCTAGCCAAATGACCCATTTGCTATGAATATGAGGGGTATTAGATGTTTAGCTAACAAGTGGTCCTACCCCAAAGTCTAACTGGATTCACAAGATAGGTAGATTATGCATGTCTTTGAACTAACATTCGAGGGTACTATAGATTGTTATAAGTGCCTATATACCTCTAAATGTTATTATGTAACATCTAATTATACCTGGATATATAAAATTAGTTTCTTAGACACCAAGTTGTTAGAAATAAGACTAAGTTAATTCCCAATTGATCTCTAATTATTTGTCGTTGGTAATTAACTGTAATTTAGATATGACTCCTAGTCATTTTCTAAATTAGTCTTAGTTTCGTATAATATGTGATCCCTGATAATGATAATTAATATTCTAAGGGCATACCATTAATATCTTATTAGCTATCGTAAGATACTTAAATAGGTATTAATTCAGTTACTTATATCCCATATAAGTAAGTCAGTTTTTCTATATGAGGCACCCGTTTCTAAAAAAATTTAAACAATATTTTTCATAAAAAATTAAAATTGGGCCCCCCATGGGGTAGGTTCAGTCAATAGGAATTAATTTTTTTTTTTGACTCAATTTGACTAAAACTTTTAAATTTTTTAAATGTGTCTGAACCGGTTCTGGGCCGGCCTGGCTTGGTCTGGGTCAAGGCCTGGACTGGTTTGACCAAGTAAAACCTTTGTCACGTGCCACCTCCACATAATACTACGTGCCACAAATCTATGATGCCACGTATCCAAAATTTGGGCTGCCACGTGTCATGCCACTGTTTGTGCCACATGATATTCCTCATGGCATGCCCTTGGTACATTGATGCCATTGTCTTACCATGTAGCATGCCACATGTCCTTGACACGTGTCATTCCCACATCAGCAATGGATTAGGCTGAAGATGTCATAAATAGGATTTTAATAATATTATTTAAAAAGTAATTAGAAATAAAATAATAAATAACCTAATGACGTCAGCATGACCTAAAAATGTGGGTTTTTTAGCCGTAAACTGCCCTGTTTCAACACCAATTTCCTGACAATTGGTACTTCTCCCTGAAATGTGCCATATACCGATGTGATCATGGTGGGATAGGCTACACAATAAAATGGGTTGTGCATCAATCTGATGTCCATAACGATCGCTATTTTGGTTTGAAAACTATTCTTTCACAAGGGCTAAAATTCACCAAAAATAACCTTTCATGTCTAGATATCCTATATCATAGATTATGTAAAAATTATATAGAAATTCAAAAATAGTAAAAAATACCTCTCCATAAAATAAATCTAGAAAATGCTGATTCTGAAAGTTATTTTCCCCTTCTGATCTACTAGCTCTACGTGTTGGATAATAATACATACTACTCAATCCGATAATCAAAAGCAATATTGAGAGAAGAGTAGGGATATCTATATTGATGAATAATATCTCTCTGTATGTACAAAAAGTTCAACCCAATATGAGGTTATCTATCTCTCTTAAACTCTCCCCATAAACCCTAAAGGCCTATGGGCTTGTTAGGAGTCCAGTAGGATACCCCAACCCAGTCGGGTTCCCACCTTGGGCTTGACCCAACTCCCAACATCACCTTAATTAAAATTCCATCTTCACTCCACTAAATACTTCACTTTTATTAAAGTTCCGTATATTGATTTTGGGCAGGAAGAGAGATAAATTGGAATTATTGGGAATATAGTCCCAAATTTTTGGGAGAATTTTCTCTCTCTTCTAACTTTGGTTCAGATTCTTAAGGGTGAGAGATCTTATTAATGATGGCTCATGTTAATTATTAGGAACAAGATAGTAGATGAGATGAAGAGAATCAAGGAGGTTGCCTTAGTAATAGGGTAATTATGGTATACTGAAAAGGTATAAATTAAATATGAGAGAATGAGAGGAGGAAGTTATTGAGCCATGTGTTGATTAAGGCGGAGCATCCCCATTTTTTTTTGCCAATTTCCTTCTTATATACCTACAACCAAAAATTAAATAAAAATAGTAGTAGCTAGCTCCATCCAAGTCCATTTGTGTTAATGGGCTTTAAGAGTTGAATCCCACAAGTGAATATGCATTTGAAAATTTGTTTAAGTAAAGTTATCAAATACCCCCAGCACCCCAGTCCTAAATCTCTGCCTCTGCCCCTGATTAAAGGAAGAGACCCTATACATCCTAAAATGAGGGTAGACCTTACAGTAGGAGAACCCCTTATCAAACTGGAAGATGATCCGTCTTAAAAGCTAGCGCATCTTAAACCAAGTTGATACTCACATTTAACTTACACTGCATGATTCGAGATTCTCAGCTAAAATGAAACTCACAGTTACGAACATTCTAGAACCGCGAGGTAATCATTTCGAGGTAATCATATCGTAATACAAATTTGGATGACTTTTGGTGTTACTATTATGGCGACAAATAAAGATGTGTTCTTTACAAGATAATATTATTAATCCGCATTAGGCGATTTTTATTAAGTTCTTCTAAAGCTAATTTTACAAATCTAATTTGATTGTAATTGAATATATTTTTATCAATAGAATATCCTTTTCCCTTGGACAAACTCAAATTGGGGATCTTGGAGTGGATCCTTTATTTTGAGCTGCTACTTACTTTTATTTTTATTTTTATGTAAAATGAAAGTAGATTAACACCATTTCTACTGTTACAACAAAGGTTAGAATGTATTATTGACCATGTCGATTTAATTCCTTTTGAATCACCACTGCTAACTGCTCTTTGTCAGTGCTTAGGTAATAAAACTAATTTATTGTTCACTGATGCATCATGAAATCACTACACAAAAACTACAGGGCAGGGTTTTGTTCTATTTGATCCAACTATTATTAATTATATATTGGCAGGGAGCAAGGGCAGCTCTGCAGAAATAAAATAGGAAGCACAAGGACAAGCCATCAAAGAGGGATCGAGCAAGTGAAAGAAGTCAGAAGGAATTTTTTTTGGGATCTCAAATTGTACAGTAGTTGTGATCGATTATAAACCGATGTCTTAAAAGACCCGTAAGCGCACGATGTACCGTTAAGTACAAGGGTAAGCGGGGTTGTATCCCAAGAGACTTGTGGTGCGAATTATACTTCGAGCTATAAGTTTAATCCAATAACAATGAGTTTGTGAAGGTTTTGAAATAAAAAGTAGAATGAAACAAATTACAAAATAAATTAAAGTGGAAACCAAGGCATCGATTCCACTCTATCCGTTGTAGCCTTGAGATAGTGTACCTAGTTAGAGTATTTATGAATTCCCGTATCGCATATCTTTGGCCGGGCATATTCAATACATCAAAAGATAAAATAGATTTAGTGATTGGGAACTACCCATAAGAAAACTTACTCAACCATGGTACGGTTGATAAGTATGGATTATATTCTCTTCACCATGTTCCTAACCTATCTTATTATGGTCAAACAAGATGGTAACTTAAATTCATTACTCCTCCTAATCCTAGCAATGGTCAAGCATAGGACGAAGGAATACGAATATGTAATATTCTGGGATAAAAAGAGAGTAATTACTCTAACTAAGCTACACAATCTATACTAAGGCTACATTGGGTAGAGCTTCCTCTAGTCCTAAAATATATATATATTTTTTTATCTTTTGTAAGCCTTTTCTTTTGAGTACTTTATTTCTTAGTGAAGCCTCCGTAACAAGGAGTTTTCGGTCGACAATCCCTTCCAGTTGGCTAAGGTTACCGGGGTGTGGTGCCCCATCATGACCTAGACTCAGAATTCTCACAAGTATCATTTTCTTATGCTCCTTTCACATAGTTCATGGTTAAACTCGAGATTGGTGATAATTTTTCCTCTTTCAGTTCTTAATCATGCAAGTAGCCTTGCAGCGTAAAAGATTTTAGAACACTTTTGGCTTATTAAATTTTTTATTCCTAGGAATGAACTTATTCTTAGGCAGTTGTTTCCCTTGTAGTAAACTATTCCTAACATAAATGTTAAATTTCCCTTATACTGAGCAAAACTCTATTGAAGGTATTAATTGCAAAACTATTATGAAGTGCATATTTTCAAAATATGCCAAGTTAACTTGAATTAGTCGCTAATAAAAAGATTATACATCTAGCTTAAGATATTCCAAAATAGTATAGTGCATACTTGGTACAATTTCAAAATTTAGGTTTTTCCATAATATTTATGTCAAGGTAAAATCAGTTTAAGTGTTTAGAAATTCGTCAAAAATATATTATAAATTACAAAAGTGTCATTATTTCACTTTTCTTCAAAAACAATATCAAGAAACGGCTTTCTACCCCCAAACTTAAATAAAACATTGCCTTTAATGTTGGAGAACAAGAAAATAAATGGAAGAGGAAAATTAAAATGTCTCACCTGAATATGTTAAGGGTTACCTCCCAAGAAGCGCTAAGTTTACCGTCTTCAGCCAGACGAATGCACCCGCATACTTAAATGATTTATAATGGTACTATAGGGGTACATAATATCAGCTCTGATATACTGGATCATTTAGAAATGTTATCTCTTCATAAAAAATGTAGAACTCAAAGTATGGTTTTAATCATTGGCCATTGACCTTTAAAATATTTCCGTTCTTAGGATCCTCCACCTCTACGGCTCCATGAGGATAAACAGTTTTAACAACAAAAGGGCCGTACCAACGAAAATGTAATTTCCCAGGAAATAAACGTAGCTATGAATTGTAGAGTAACACTTTTTAATTAGGGTCAAAAGTTTTGTGAACAATCGATTTATCATGAAAAGCTTTAGTTCGTTTCTTGTAAATTTTTTCATTTTCATAAGCCTCGCGACGAAGTTCATCAAGTTCAGAAAGTTAAAGTTTTCTATGTGGTCCCGCTTTATCCATTACAAAGTTGAAGACCTTTGTAGCCCAGAGAGCATTATATTTTAATTCCACAGGTAAGTGGCAAGCCTTCCCAAAGACAAGTCTATAGGGTGACATACCCATCGGGGTTTATAAGCTAATCGATATGCCCAAAGGGCATAATCAAGGCGATCAGACCAATCTTTACGATCGGTTCGAACAGTTTATTCTTAAATTCTTTTGATTTCCCGATTGGATACTTCGACTTGACCACTTATTTGTGGATGATAAGGTGTGGCAACTTTATGAGTGATGAAGTAAGATTTCAAAAGATTTTGAAAGACACGGTTCCAAAAATGTTTACCACCATCACTAATAATTGCTTGAGGCGTGCCAAAACGATTAAAAATGGTTTTCAAAAATTTTACCACAGATTTATGGTCATTCGTTTGACATGGCACTACCTCAGCCCATTTAGAAACATAATCGACTACAACTAGAATGTAAAAGTAACCGCGAGAAGAAAGAAATGGGCCCATAAAGTCAATGCCGCAAACATCAAATAGTTCAGCAATAATGATGTTGTTCAAGGGCATCATGTTTCGATGAGAAATATTCCTGGTCCTTTGACACCTATCACATTCAGAACAAAAGGTATGTGCGTCACGAAAAAGGTAGGCTAATAAAGACCAGATTGAAAGACTTTTGCTGCAGTTTTCTTGGTTCCAAAATGTCCTTCGCAAACTAAGGAATGGCAAAATGCAAGTACACTATGGAACTCATCATTTGGGATGCATCTCCTAATCACTTAGTCGGAACAAAACTTATAAAGATAAGAATCGTCCAAACTAAAATGTCTAACCTCGTACACGAATTTGGTTCTATCTTGCTTTGACCAATGGGCAGGTAATCGTTGGGTTGTAGATAATTGACAATATCGGCGTAACAAGGCAGTTGTGAGACAACCATGAGCTGTTTATCAGGAAATGTCTCTAAGATAGGAATAAAATCTTCAGCACCCTCAGTGAGAATTCGAGATAGATGATCCGCAACCACATTCTCAACACCATTCTTATCTCAAATTTCGATATCAAATTCTTGCTACAAAATAATCCATCTGACTAACCGAGGCTTAACGTCTTTTTAAGATAGTAAATACTTTAAGGCCACACGGTCAGTATAAATAATGATTTTGGATCCAACAAGGTATGATCAAAATTTCTCCAAGGCAAACACAATGGTTAATAAATCCATCTCCGTGGTGGAGTAATTTAACTGTGCGTCATTGAGCGTGAACTAGCATTGTAAATAACATGAGGTTTATTATCTATTCTTTTTCCCTAAAACCGCTTCAACAGCGTAATCTGAAGTGTCACACATGGGCTTGAAGGGAAGTTCCCAATTAGGAGGTTGGATGATATGGGCTGAAGTTAATAAAAGTTTGAGCTTCTCAAAAGCTCTTGAACATGCGTCATCAAAGTTGAAATCAGTGTCCTCAGCAAGTAAATTGCACAAGGGCTGAGAAATTTTACTAAAATCTTTGATGAACCGGAGATAAAACCCAGCATGCCCCAAAAATGATCAAATGGCCTTAACCGTCCGAGGTGGAGGTAAAGAAGAAATAATGTCGATCTTGGCCTTATCGACTTCAATCCCTTTGTTGGAGATAATATGTCCAAGAACTATCCCTTGTGTCACCATGAAGTGATACTTTTCCCAGTTTAACACCAAATTGGTTTGTGTACATCGTTCTAGCACGAGCTCTAAAGGGTGTAATCATTTGTCAAAAGATGATCCATACATTACAAAATAGCAATGATGAGCATATTTTATGATATTTTCTGATATGGCTTAACCCTAGGCATTTTTGATATGGTGCAAATAAATAGTTCACTCGTACCGACCTTATCCTCAACAGCAACGGGTACTGGCTCAACCCTAGACATTTCAGCTCGATTATCAATTTGTCTACCACTTCGAAGAGTTGTAGTGGCATTAACATATTTTAGGAATGAGCTAGAATCATACCCCGGTGGTCCTTTTGGAATAGATACAGGTTGGCCAGGTAGCGTACCTGGTGGTCTCTCATGCAATGCATTTGCCAATTGTCCTATCTGTGTCTCAAGATTAGAGATAGATTGGGATGTAGAATTTTGATTCACCAAAGTCTGTTGCTAAAATTGCATCATTTGTTGCTGAAATTGTAACGCTTGGTTTTGGCTTTCCATTGATTATTGTATGAAGAAAGCAAGGATATCTTCCAAAGATGGTTTGGGTTGTGCGGGTGGGAACTGTTTGGACGACTGAATGGATTGCTGAGATACCTAAGGATAAGATTGAGAAAGGGGATTCTTTGGCAAATTATGATTGGAGGTTTGTGGCTCTCCTAAACTTGAACTGGGTTGGTTGTTCTTCCACGAAAAATTTGGGCGGTTCTGCCAAGTTGGCTTATACGGGTCAAAGGGCCTCTTGTAGGTATTATTCAAAGTATTTATTTGCTCTTGATTGTCATTCATTTTATTTAGCATAGGGCACATTTGAGTCAAATGGGTTACATCATAACAAATGGTGCAACCCTGTTGCTTAACCTGGTTCACACTACCCTTAGATTGATTTGTAGCCATAGCCTTAATTTTTCAGGAAAGAGTATCTAATTGGGCTTTGATGGCCGTTCCCTCACTCATTTCCTATAAGCCACCTTTCTTGGTTGTACAAATATTTCTATGTGAATCAAAATCCCACTGCTGAGAGTTCTCAGCCAATGTCTCAAACTTCTCATAAGCTCTATCAGGTTCAAGGTCCTGAAATTTGCCACTATGCATGGATTCTAGTCTATAATGATTCTCAGAAGTTATTCCACGATAGAAAATCTAGGCTAGATGTTGCTTCTCAAAACCATGATGGGGACATTGGGAAAGAAGATCTTTATACCTCTCTCATACCTCGTAAAACATTTCACTCTCATTTTGAATAAATTCTACAACTGCATTTCTAAGAGCGAGGGTTTTTCCAATAGAAAACTATTTGGCTTTGAACTTAGTCTCCATTTGATCCCATAAATTAATAGATGCTGGTGCCAATGAATCAAACCAATGACTCGCCTTGTCTTTTAGTGAGAATGGGAATAAACAATGGCAGACGGAATCCTCAGTTAAATATTGGTATTTGGAGACTGCACAGATTTTCTTAAAATCGAGGACGTGCTTATAAGGGCTCTGAGAATCAAGCCCACGAAATGTAGGTAACATTTGGATCACACTAGGCTTAATTTCATAGTGGTTTATCGTGATAACTGGGAACACAATACATGAAGGCATATCACTCACCACTGGGGTCCAATAGTCCCTAAGGGATTTGGCAGTAGCCATAATTGGAGGTTCAACTTATAGCTCGACAATAAGTTCAATTGGTCAACTCTAGATGAATTACCCTCCTCCGAAATTGCAAAAACTCGAGATGAATCACTATCCTCCGAAACTAGTGCTCCTAAGTCCTCTATTGTATTGACTGGCGAGGTGGTTGCCCTCTCCGCTTTGGCTGAGGTGGTGGCCCGAAAAGGGACAAAGGTTCCGGTAAGCTTCCTAAACGTTTTCCTTCACGTATCCAATTGAACATGCACAACTAATAATCAATAAAATTCAGTACTAGGTGCAGTAAATAATCAATCAAACCTAGATTCTACCACATTAACATTTTTTAGAAGTAATAATTTGGTCTCCCCTATATTCTTCAATGCTTAAAATGGGTACGATGGCAAAAGGTTTTGGTTCCGATACTCTCCAGCATCACTATGCTAGTACTAGCTTAAAGTAGATGTTGAGTCCTCACGCCTGAGCCAGTCGCCTTATCGTATGTCAACACTCTAAACGGTGTCGTCGTAAACCTAGAACCAGTGTTTCGTGACGCTAGGCTGGGTCGTATCCTATGAACCCGTGTTTGTACCCCGATCCGGTACACCTATTCGTTAGGTGATGAAATCCAGCGAGAATCTTGCTACTTTTTTATTAACAGTTATTTTGAGGTCTGGGACGTTCAATTTTCGTATGATACAAATTTCTTCGTATCCCTAATGGGTGGTCCCACTTGTTGAAGAATTTTTTTGGTGATGAAATCCCGCAAGTCTCTAACAGTTTTTATCTTTACTAATGTTGGAATGAAAAAGAATATTAAATACAACAATAGGTCAATTCGACCACAACAATTTTTTTATTAGAGCAGCGTGTATTTGCACAGTCCACACGATTTTATATGTTCTAGTACCGGGGCGTAGCGGATATGTACCCCTTATAGATGTTAATTAGAGAAGTACCAACTTGCGGGAAGTGTTTCCCGGTGTAGCTGTGGCTGCCCCTTCACTTTGGGGGCGAAAGAAAAAAGTGCCCCTTCACTTAGGGGGCACAAAAAGGATTTTTTTTTTAAATTTCTCCCGCTTTAAGCTTTTCGTATTCCACCTTCAAAATTTTCTGCACTTTCGTCAAAGTGTAATCGGCTTTTGTTTGATCGACAACGGAGAGTAATAATCAAGATTAGCAATAAATGATGTCTTTTAGCACAATTCAAATAAAATTCACAAAAGCAACTCGTGTTCAAGCTCGTTAAACTTTTTGTGTCGGTCAAGAAAAACTAATTCGTGCTTATAACAAAAGCAACTCTTAATAAAAGGATTTAAGGTCCACAAAATAGTTGGTGGGAAACCAAACGAGTTTGAATTAAGAGCCCCACAAAACAACAGAAAAACCAAAGCTCGTTACCAAAAGAATTAAGGCTCACAAACAGTTCGTGCTGAAATTTAAAAACGGTTTGTGCAAAAGCTGTTTGTGCTAAAATAGTTTACAAAAGAAAAACAGTTCGTGCTCACGATAAGAATTAAGGCCCACAAACAGTTTGTGCTTTTCAGGTCGTGCTTAAATTCTAAAAATAGTTTGTGCAAAAATAGTTTGTGCTGAACAGTTTGTTTGCAAAATCAGTTTGTGCTAAAACAGTTTGTTTGCAAAAACAGTTCATGCTTAAACATATAAACCAACTTGTACACAGTAGGTAAACCACATCAAGCTTGCACAAACTTATAAAATAATGTGGTGCTGTTGCTACACCATATGCCTCAAATAGTAAACTATACTTACTGTTTGCACCAAGTTGTTGCAAAAAGAAAGAAAAAGAAAAGAAATAGAAAGAGAGAAGGGGAAAAATGATAAAATCGGCTTAAAAATAACAACTCAAAAAAAATAAAGCGCACCTTAGTTCCCGGCAACGGCGCCATAAACTTGATCGATTATAAACCAACGTCTTAAAAGACCCTTAAGCGCATGGTGTACCGTTAGATACAAGGGTAAGTGGGGTCGTATCCCAAGAGACTTGTGGTGCGAATTATACTTTGAGCTACTTGTTTTTTCTAATAACAGTGAGTTTGTGTAGGTTTTGAAATAAAAAGAAGAACGAAACAAATTACAAGATAAATTGGAGTGGAAACCAAGGCATCGATTTCACTCTATCCGTTGTAACCTTAAGATAGTGTACCTAGTTAGAGTATTCACGAATTCCCGTATCGCATATCTTTGGTCGGGCATATGCAATACATCAAAAGATAAAAGAGATTTAGTGATTGGGAACTACCTATAAACCAACTTACTCAACCGTGGTCCAGTTGATAAGTATGAATTATGTTTTCTTCTCCATGTTCCTAACCTATCTTGTTATTGTCAAACAAGATAGTTACTTAAATTCATTACTCCTCCTAATCCTAGCTATGGTAAAGCATAGGAAAAGGAATACGAATATGCAATATTCTAGGATAAAGAGAGAGTAATTACTCTAACTAAGCTACACAATTTACACTAAGGCTACATTGGGTCGAGCTTCCTCTAGCCTTGGCTAAAAAGATTAGCTACTCATCCCTTTGATCATTGCCATACTACTATTACTACGATAATAGTAAACGACAAGAAAAAGAGAGAAATAATAACCTTTATTGCTATGAACTTTATTTTACACTCTCCAAGATGATCTCTCTTGGGTGAGATTCCCCTCCTATTTATAGAGTATAGGAAGTGTTTCAAAATATCACCATTAATATAAAATCCCCTAAGCAATGCCTAAAGTCATGCATAGATATTACAACTCCTGAGTATAATATATACATTTAATTCTATTTAATGGGCTTCCATGTCCATGGACCTTTGGTTGACAACTTCACATGAGAATCATTGTTGGAGTGCATCACCCTTGTTCTTTGTTGAAAACTGGAAAAATGTACGACTTGTTAATCATGTGACCGATTTCTGTAAATACAAACAAAAGTACTATTAGTGTTACATTTATTTAATAAATGACTAGGTAGATATAAATTTAGGAGTTGTACACGTAAATATTACGTGTCTATCAGTAGCCCATTACACTACCCCTGAATCACCATAGAAAAACAAAATTTGCGAACATCATAATCGAACTTATCAGATTTTTTACGAACATCCCAACCCCGGATCGGATCAAGATTAAAAACATTAAGTTATAGAGTTTTTTAGATCAAGCTAAACATCCATATAAATTTAATTTTTACATATCCTAATATAAGTCTTTAGTTCATGCAGCTATGGACCCTATGATCCAGAACTAACTAACTAATATTGTGACCTTGATGGAGTTTAACTACTCTGACTGGAAGCTCAAAATCTAGATTGCCCAATGCTTCCTTTATTTTGACTTAACTCTTAATGGAGCCAAACCCGTGAATCTCACGGCTACCTCTTATGATGCTAAAAAAGTGGCTCACACTAAATGGGTCAAAGCCACTAAAATGGCCAATCTCATCATTAATTCTTTTATCGATCCTATTATGCTAGGTAGTATCACTGAGAAAGGTACCGCAAAAGAACTGCTTGATGTCATTAAGAAACAGTTTGAGGGTCCATCAAGGGAAGGCTGTACAACAACTTATCTCAGCTTCTATTACTGAAGTATGACGGCAATGGAAATGTGCGCTCACACATTCTTAAGATCTCTAAGTTGTTCTTACTTTGAAAGAACTCGGTCTCACCATTGATGATACGCTGATGGTTCACTTGGCAGTTTGATATCTTCCAAAAAGTCTTGTGATGCTTCAGGTTTATTGCCAGAATCAAGATAAGACTTGGGAAATGAATGAGTTGATTGCAACGTTGTCTCTGAGGAAAAACGACAAAAGAAAGGTAAAACGGAATTGGTTCATTTGACTACGTCCATGATGAGTCTGTCCATCAATTCTTAGGCAAGGAAGAAGTTTAGGAATCATTGTTCTGCGAAGAAGAAAGGTTCTAAGTCTGGTTTAGGGCAGAGTTCTCGTTTAGAGAATAGGAATGGGATGTAGAATACGACTTTGTTAGTGACTACTTTATCAGTTATAAAATGTATCTTTTATAAGAAGAAAGGTTATATAACGCTGGATTGTTGTTCTTACAAAAACTAGTTGACCAAGCAAGGAGGTATTAACTCTGTTTATGTTTGCTTTGAATCTAATTTGGGTGATGCTCCCACCAATTCTTGCTGATTAGATTCTAGGGCAACTGTTCATATTTTGAATTCTCCACAGGGGTTCATCAATAGGCGGCTGATAAGGCCTGAGGAGCAGGTTTTCTCTGGAGATGGTAGACACCTTTCCATTGAATTTATTGACACTTTTCGCTTAGTTTTAGACACGTGTGTTACTTTGGATTTGACAGACACCTTTTATGTTCCATCGATGAGATGATCTCTAGTTCTATTTTCTCGGTTGCACTCTTTCAGTAATTTTTTTAATTTTAGACATGGCGGCTTTGATATTATTCATCAAAATTCTATTATTGGTTTTGGTTTACTAGTTGATGGGCTATAATGTCTATCTATTGATCATTCATTTATGAGATCACTATAATATTTATATGCTGAGGCTAGTACTTATTCTAGTTTTAAATGTTCTAGAGTGTTTGAGCAATCTTCGATGTTATGGCACAAACGACTATGTTATATTCCTAGGAAGTGGTTTGAGATTATGGTTCGAGATGGGGTTCTCGGGTCTTTAGACATTTTTAATTTCCAGACTTGTATCGATTGCTTTCGTGGAAAATTGACAAAGATTAAGAAATTTGATTTTACTCGTAGCACAGATCTTCTACAGCTGATTCGTACAAATATATGTAAAACTTTTCCTACTCCGTCCCATGGCGGTCATTAGTATTTTATCATTTTCATTAATGACTTCTTTCGTTATACTTACGTTTTTTAATTTATCAGAAGTCTGAATCACTTAATGTATTCAAGACTTTCCAGTTAGAGGTTGAAAAGTAGTTAGATCGAAAGATTAAGATTGTTTGGTCAGATTGAGGTGGCGAGTATTATGGTAAGATCAATCAAAGCGGTCAACATTTGGGACCATTTTATCTGTATATAAAGGATTAAGGTATTGTAGCTGATCGATTATAAACTGACGTCTTAAATGACCTGCAAGTGTACAGTGTACCGTTAAGTACAATGGTAAACGGGGTCGTATCCCAAGAGACTTGTGGTGCGAATTATGTTTCGAGCTACTAATTTTATCAAATTAGAATGAGCTTTGAGGTTTTATAAGTAAATAAATTAAAATAAAACACAAACTAGTAAAGGTATTGATTCGATTGAAGAGGAAACCAATGTGTGATTCTACTCCATCCGTTGTAACCTTGAGATAGTATACCTAGTTAGAGTATTCACGAATTCCTGTATCGCATATCCTTGGTCGGGTATATGTAATACATCATGAGATAAAATAATTATTGATTAGGAACTACCCATAAACCAACTTATTCAACCATGGTCCGGTTGATAAGCATGGATTATGTTTTATTCTCCACGTTCCTAACCTATCTTGTTATGGTCAAATAAGATGGTTACTTATATTCCTTATTCCTCCTAATCCTAGCTATGGTCAAGCATAGGACAAAGGAATACGAATATGCAATATTCCGGGATAAAGAGAAAGTAGTTACTCTAACTAAGCTACACAATCTATACTGAGGCTACATTGGGTGGAGTTTCTTTTAGCCTTAGCTAAGAAGATTAGCTAGTCATCCCTTTGATCATTGCCATACTACTATTACTATGATAAATGTAAAAGACAAGAAAAAGAGAAGAACAAGAATTTTATTACTTATTGAACCTTGATATTTTCACTCTCCAAGATGATCCCTCATGGGTGGGATTCCCCTCCTATTTATAGAGTATAGGAAGGGTTACTAAATATCACCATTAATATAAAATCCCCTAAACAATACCTAAAATCGTGCATAGATATTGCAACTCATGAGAATAGTATCTATTTTTAATTCTCTTCAATGGGCTTCCATGCATGGGACTTTGGTTGACAACTTTAAATGAGAATCATTGATGGAGTGCATCACCCTTGTTCTTCGTTAAATACCGGAAAAATGTATGACTTGTTTATCATGTGACCGATTTCTGTAAATACAAACAAAAGTACTATTAGTGTCACATTTATTTAATAAATGATTAGGTAGATTTAAATTTAGGAGTTGTACATGTAAATATTACGTGTTTATCAGTAGCCCATTACACTACCCCTGAATCATCATAGATTTTTTTTTTATGAACATCATAATCGAACTTATCAGAATATGGTTTACAACATGTTATTTCATACTAATTTACCTATAAATTTATAGGGAGCGTGCTTATATTATTCAGTCTATATTCAGAATCGACTTCCTTCTCGTTCTATTCCAGTCTATATCCTTATCATTTATGAACTGGGAAAAATCCTAGTCTTAAATCAGTTATGAGTTTGGGGTTGTCCTGAATATGCAAAATTGTTTAACCTGAATATCGGGAAGTTAGATTCAAGGACTGTTAGTTGTTCTTCATTTATTTCCCAAAGAGATCAAAAAGTTTTAGGTTTTATTATCCTTCTCGACTCATGATAATTATTGAGTGTGCTCAGGCTCATTTCATAGAAGAGGGAGATCAATTTACCAGTACTAATCATAGAGAGGTTGTCTTTAAGGAGGGTTATGAGAATCAGAGTCTAACTACTATTTCGATCGGTGTTGCTATGCTTCTGCGTTTATATGATATTGACACTATGATGAGTACAGCTCTAGACCCATCTATTGTTCCAGACCCCATGATAGAACCTGTTCTCCCTCAAATATTTCCTCTACCAAATCCTGTTCAGCTTCCTATCATTCCACTTCCAGTCCAGCCTCTTGCTCCTACTTGGAGATCCTCAAGAGAAAAGCGTTCAACTATTTTCTTTGGTTACTATCTTTATTCAGTTGAAGGGGATTTATTTGATTTCGAGGGTCCAATATCTTTTAGTGTGGATATGGCTAGTAGTTTTATAGATCAATAGCTTAATGACATGATGAATGAGATAGATTCTACGTCTCACAACTCTTATAGAAGTTGACACCTTTACTTGAAAGGTTTAAGGAAGTTGAATGCAAATAGATCTTTAAGACTAAACGTGATTATGAAGAGAAGGTTGAGCCTTTTAAAGTAAGACTTGTTGCGAAGGGCTTCATACAATGTCCAAGAATTGACTTTGATGAGACTTTCTCACCAGTTTCGTAGAAGGATTCCTTGTGTATTATTTTGGCTACTACAATGCATTTTGACTTGGAGCTTCATCATATGGACTTTAAGACAACTTTTCTTAATGAACATTTCAACGAGGTGATTTATATGCACCAACCCAAAGGTTTTGAGACCGAAGGGAAGTTGCAACTATTCTGTAAACTTAATCGCTCTATTTATGGTCTTAAGCAATTTATTTCTTAGCTAAAGGTTGTTGATTCAATTTCTAGACAGTTACAAGTATTTTGTGACAATGAAAGGCTGTTGTTAAGTATGTTAAAAATGATAACGTGACTAGGGATTAATGTATATTGACATTAAGTATCACGTTATCATTGATAAAGTACAGAACCAGATTGTCGAGATTCCTCATTTGTCGACACTAAAGATGATTGTTGATCCGCTTATTAAGGGACATCCGATACTAGTCTTTAGGTGACATACGCGTATGGGATTGCTAAAGTCTATTTGAGGATCACTCTTTTATGTGAGAGTAGTTATGTATTTATTTTATTTACTATTACTACATTAGGATTCTTTATCCATGTGGGAGTTATTCCTGGCTATTATTTTTGTCAATATTTTCTTTTGACCTTGATTATTTAATTGCTATTATATTTATATCCGTTATTATATGTACACACATTCAATCATTATTACAGTCATGCAATTGCAATAAAGTTTTAGATACAAGATATTTTTTCACATAACAGTTATCTAAGTACTAAGTGCCTATGGAGAATACTAAAAGGTTTCTAAACTTTGCTTGAGCTAGATATGAGTAGGCTCTACATCCTTTGGCCTTCATTTCGATGGTTTTTGCATGACGATTTGTCTAAGTATTGGAATTGGAATGACATGTGTCTAGTAAACACATGTTGTAGAACACTAATGAAAATTTACTAGCACATCATTAAAGCGTACATTTGCCATTCACACACTAAACTCCACGATTAAAGAAATTCTACTTGAAAGCTATTAAGGATGCTAGCCCAACATCCAAGCTATGAATTAGGCATGTGCTCAAAGGCCTGACCAAAATTTGTCTCTGAATCATGTTAGCCATCTTTTTAGCCGTAGAGTGACAGTCAACTTCGGTGTAATATTGCCTTCGACAAATTATCATCTGTGGTTTTAAAAACAAAGGATAACCATCCGCTTTTCATAAAAAACTATGAATCAGGCTAAAAAAGAGGTTCACGAGCACACATGTTAATAGGTCGTATAGGTGTTATTGGCTGTGTCCAATTGTTATACTAAGTTAAGGTTGGTGGGACTAGTGTTACTTTTTATTAATAAATATCCACGCTATACACAAGGGACATTGGGGGGTGCACTGATAAAAAGGCTCAAGTGAAACACATGTAGAGAAAGATAATCGTTCTCAGAAAAGACACAAGTAAAATGCATTTAAAGCTAATTTAGAATAAAAAAAATTCCCCGACCAAAATAATTTATATTAATTATTTAATGATTTTATTAAGAAAATTAATTAAAATTATTAATAAATAAATATTTATTTTTCTTTATTGTGCTTGTGAGTCCTAGGAGACTCCCTCAAAAAATCCCCATGGCATGGGGAGATAATGCAAAAAACCACCTAAAATCCCCCCAATGACCCTATAGAGAGGCTATCTAAGCAGCCAAAATGGAAATACTAGCAGGAAGAAAAGGGTAGTACTACCCGTGGCCTAGCCGCCCAAAAGGGCATCGTCAGAAAGGGAAACTCTAACAGTGAGACCCGTTATTCATAGGGACCACTTAGTCCAAGTGATGAGAAACACTACTAGTCAGAAAAGGGAATCACTAACCATGACTAAGATGATCAGAAGGGTAGCACTAACCATTAGTAAAGGAAACTCTAACAGTGAGACCAATTATTTATGGGGATCACTTAGTCCAATTGATAGGAAATATTAAGAGTCAGAAAATGTACTAATCGTGACATAGAGGGCCAAAAGGGTAGTACTAGATACAACATTAATAACCCAAAATAAGGCATTAATAATTTCTAAAAAAGACATTAATAATCATTATGTTTGGTGGCTAAAATACCCTTTAAAATCTTAAAAATAACTTCATGCTCCAAGTGCAATGTGACGCTCTATATGATGAGAAAAATGTGAGGAGAGTTCTCCATCCTCCAAATTCCTTACATTTCATATAAAAGTATAGATGGTAAACTAAATATGCTGATTATAGTGGCATAGTCTAATCAAAATCCTTCTTAGAGAATTAATATAGTAAAGGGAAAGTAAGTTGTCAATCTATGGAGAGGTACGTTATTCTAGGGTAAACTAAAATCTAGGGGAAAATGAGTTTTGTTTTGTCGAAAATCTACGTTAACTAGGTGTTGAAAATTTGAATATTAAGGTTAGCTAAGCCTTCAGATTCTACTCTATATTAGTATATTAGGGTTTAATTTAATCAATTTTTGGTATTCTCTTCGTTTTTTCTCTTTTGCATCGAATTTGAGGGGTTTAAAATTCTTTTCTAATTTCTCTGCGAAGAGAAAATCTAATTGATCTCTTATATCAGTAATGAGTTTAGTTTTTTATAGATCCCAACTATTCCAATTCTAATTAAAACTGATCTGCTAAACTATTGGAGGACGTTAGTGTGGTTCTGTTATCATTTTAGCTCTTATTTGGCCATTTTCTTGCCAAATTGACCCGAGTATAGTAGAGAACCTAAAAATGAGGTAAGTAGGAAATACTTAGACCAAAAAGAGTTTCAGGATGACCAAAAATACCTATAAAAGGGGTTGAAATTCTTCACAAAAATGTGCTTATTATTCTCCCCTTCTCTCAACTGTCTTTCTCATTCTCATAGTGAGCACAATTTTAGCTGAAGTTGAATTAAATTGGGAGAAAAATTAAACCAAAATTTATGGTTTCATTGTTATAAATGTGGTTTCATATTGATTTCATTTGCCCATTAAGATCTTTAGTTGTAATATCTGGATTAATTTCAAAAATGGAAATGGAAGAATTATAAGCTAGACACGGAAGAATCGGGCTCTGGGCGCGGGACCATAAGGTTCCGAGACAATCCAAAGAGATCATCCCCGACCTTATCACGTGACTACGGCTGAGGTTAACATTGCAACTGTAGAGTTGAATTGAAGCCACATTTCTTCCAAGATACTTATACAATTTTGGATTTTGTCCAAAAGTGATTTGTTGCAGAGTCTCAATAGATGAGTAATGACACTTAAAAGAGTGTTACCATGTAATAACTTTGCTTGTTGTGAGTAGTAGTTTAACTTCATTAGTACTACTTTTGATTGAGTTAAAACTCTTTGCTTGTTAGCTTCTTCAAATGCTCTTGACATGCACTAGGTATCACATCAATGAGATCCCTTTTTGTTCTATGATTATGTTTGAATTTATTACTTCATAAATAGTTAAATTCTACGTATGATAGTTGATCTACTACATACAACATGCCTTAAGGATCTCTCTACTCATAAAGCATTATATGATTATAGAGCATTTATCGATAATCGGATGAGTAACGAGCACATGCCTCAAAGATAGTAGTACCACACACTCGTTCTTTTTAAAATATGCAAAATTGTATTTTCTTTGAACTTGTACATTTTAGATGTCTCCAATGTCACTGGCCAGACCAACGTGATGGGAGGCACTGAAAGTGCCATGCTATTACTCCCTAATGATAGGATATATCATATCCACTTTATATACTAATAAGTCCAATGGTGATTGGCTAAGTTTTAGGAATATACATGATAATGGTAGCCATGTTTTAGGAATATATATATATGTACTTATGACGGTTAGGAATATACAAGTTTTAGGAATATACATAATCAGATGGTTATCAAGTACCTTCATGCTAATGGTTATCAAGAAGAAAACGATAAGAGAAAATGATAGCCATGTTTCCAATTGTGATTGGCTAAGTTTTAGAATATACATGATAATGGTTATCAAGTAGAAGATGATAAAAGAAAATGACAACCATATTTTGTGTATTATATCCACGTTAAAAGGTTAGACAACGATATTGGAATGACTTCCAATACACTCCTCTGTGCTAGTATTATGAGGAGGATTACCAAAAATACTTTTTGAGTTTTCTTTAAAGGGGAGGAGATCTAGTGAGTGTCTGTATAACAATTACTCTCAAGGAAAGTCTAGTATTCATCCTAGTATGACCAAGGTGGAGTGACATCTCCAACCTTTTCTTCAGCGTATTCATGAAGACACATGTGGACTTATCCATCCGTATAGTGACCCTTTGAGTATTTATGGTCATATTAGATGCATCTTGGAAATGGTCTTACGTTTGTCTACCTATTGTTAACAGCTAGGAATACAATGTCAAAATGACTTTTCATTAAGATCATTAGATTGTAGGCTCAGTTCTTCGATTGATCGATCAAGTCAATTTAACTTGACAGAGTTGGTGAGTTTACCTCCCGTACGACTAATGATTATTATACCGCTAATGGGATAGATGATTGAATATCGAGAGTACCCCATTTTTACACCCAGTTCGGGTCAGCAAACCTAATCTAGTAATTGGAATTAATGATCTTTTATTAGAATCAACCTTTTCATATCCAAGCCCCCATTTTTCATTTTCAGATTTGCCCATACTTTGCTTTTTATCAATGTTTATCGCCCTAGGACATAACATTTGAAATTTTTGTTCAGATGAGACTAAATCAAGCTTGGCCTTATCAAGTTCATCTATGGTTGATTTAATACTCTCCTGAGCAGTATGAACTTTCTTTTCTAAATTGTTTATTTTGTATAAGAGCTCATGTTTCTTACATTTAAGTCTTTTAAGCTGAAGATTTATATTTTTGGCATTTTTCTTCAGTTTTAGTGTGAGCGCATTTACTTGTAATTTTAAGCCTTTGATAATTTTCTAAAGTTCAACATACTCCTTAATTGACTGAGTACACAATTCTTAAAGATTAAAATTATCATGTTCACCATATTCATGATTACTCTGACTTTTAGGACCACTTTCTAATGCAAAGGGGTCAAAACAATTATTACTAGGGTTAATCTAGCAGGATATGCGCAATAGTTACCATTTTCATATTCTTAGAAATGATCGTTATTAGCGCCATTTTCATTATCATTTTCATCCCAAGTAATATTGATATTCATAACATTATTATTACTGCCAAATCTTTTATTGAGACAACTATGCGCTTAGTGAAAAAACTTATGATACTTATAACATTCAACTTTACTGAGGTCAGTGTCAGGGTTGGTCTGCCGATTATTTACTTTGATATTGCCATGAGATTGTTACTTATGATTAAAAAATTGCCCTTGGTTTTCAACTTGCATATTTCATAATTTTTTGCAATTGTTAACCAATGTAAGCAATTTTTGAATCAATGTCTGACCTTTCATTATTATCTGCAATATTTGGATAATCAACTTCTTTTGTACCCTTAGAAGACAAAGAGGTAGGTGAAGATTTAAAAGCAACACTTTTATTCTTCTGAGGATTTTCTATTTGCATCTCGAGTTCAAATTTTCTCAATTTTCCAGCTAGCGTGCCTGGTTTCATTTTCTTAAGATCTTGAACTTCCTCTAAAATATCACACTTGGATCTAAAACTCTTAGGAAGAAACCTCAAGATTTTGTGAACGATTTGAATGTCGGAATAAGCTGCGCCTAATATGGTATTAGTATTACCAATATTACATAGAACTCATTAAAAGGTTCATTATCACTCATTCAAATATTCTTGAATTAGGAAGTAAGCATTTGCAACTTGATTTCTTTGACTGCATCATTGTCTTTATGAGTTTGAACTAATATTTCTCATACTTCTTTCAAAGTACTACATGTAGGGATGTGAAAGAATACACTAGGACTAATAGCCATACAAATTGTATTATGACTTTTATTGTTATAACAAACATTTTCCTTTTCATCCTTGAACCATTGATTTTTTGGTTTAAGAACTTCTTCAGTATTATCACCCATTGCATTCATCATGGTAGGGTATGTCCATCCATCCTTGATAGAAATCCAGACATCTTTTCCGTATGATTGTAAGAATACAACCATTCAGACTTTCCAATAAGATAGTCTTCACCATCGAAGATAAGCAAATGATTTATGGGACTTCCAAATATTTCAGAATCCATTAATCTCGAATACGCGAGTTAGGATCCATACTCAGGTTGTTAAGCCTTCGAGTGTGACTACTCTGATACAAATTAAAAATTTTAGGTATTTGAAATTGATCGATTATGAACAATTAGGTAAAATTGGCTAGATTGATAATTCTTTATATTAATTTTCCAATAATGAGACCCTAACCTAATTTAATTCAATTCTATAATTTTGTGTCAACAAACAATTAATCAAATAACATAGGAACACACAATATTAACCCTATGGGAAACCCATAGGTCATTGTCGAATCCTCGGCAACTAAATTCCACTATAAAAAAATAAATTACAAGAATATTAATCATTTATAGATTCGATAAATGGATCACGTGGTTACCTATCTATAATCACTTTTTTTGTAATCAATTCTCCATTTTCATAATGCCTTTCGTTCTCGTAATACCTCACTTTGAATCATGCACCAAAGCTGCCAAGCTTGAATCCCTCAAGCTGTCAAATATCAAATTGACTATTTGGGAAGTAATTAACAACTCTTTGAGATTAAGATTTTGGGTTCAATGTTATCCCTTTCAATCTCTGAAAGTTACTCTTGGTATGAGTTTCAAAACCTTCAAAAACAAAGTCAGTAAACTAATTGAGAATACTGAGGTTTTATTAAAATTTTGCCCGAAATTCCCATTATGATCAAACATGGTCAAAACATGTTCTAACATGAGCTGAAAATTCAACTCAGAACAAACATGTTCAAACATGGAAAAAACATGTTCGAACAAGGAAGAATCATGTTCAAACATGATAGCTTTTTTCATCTTAAATGGAACATGTTCGAACATGGGAAAAACATGTTCGATATATTTTGAAATCAAAACTTCTTATTTATATTTATAAACTCATACCAAGGTCATATTAAGTCATACTTACCGAGTCCAGCTGTAGTTGATCCACCAAATAGTCTTTGACGAGGATGAACCACCGGATAAACTCTGACATACTAGGACCACTCTAAACTAGTTTTGACACAAAATTAAGCCAACTCAAAATAGATGTTTCAGAAGGTCTTTGGATACCCAAATATAAGTTACTTTTCTACTTATTCAAGTTAAAAAGTAACAACAATGAGAAGCCCAAAAAAGAAGCTTATGTCTTCGACCTAAAGCACTCCCACAGCCTTAAATTTACTCGTAAAAATTTATCATTTTCTAGCCAAAGTACGGTTGTCGAATTGTAGTACAGATGATTGAGATCGAATCCACAGGGAGGTTTAGGAAAATAAATACTTTCTAGGCCGAATTACGGTTTTGCAAAAGTTTGATGAAAATAAATAAACTAAAGCAACAATTATCAAGAGAATAGCTACGACTAGAATTCAACCCAACTAAAGCAATAATAAAAATCATGAAGTTTTACTAGGCGGATTATTCATGTCAGAAATCCTTGGTAAAACATTTTTAATGACAAAATTAACCCTAAATCCATGGTTAGGCATCCAGGGTTTGGTCATATTTGGTTTTACTAAATCTGATGTGTTAGAGTGATTCTTCCAACTATGGCTAAGTTTGGCTAAATATCTCCTGCAACTTCTCTTTATTTTTGCCCAAAAATCTGGTTTAATGGTTATAACACTGGATTTTGGCTAAATAGTCTAATAAACTTACTAGCTATGGTTAAGCCTTGAAGTATGATTATAACTATTTTAAAATATAAGTATAAAGAGAACTACTCCTAGAAACTGCACAATAATTATTGTTACTTGGGTAAGGGCTTCCTTCTAGTCATTGCTAGAAGGGATTATCTATTTATCATTCCCAAGATCATTGCATAACTATGTTATTTACAAAATAAAAAGAAGAGAAAAGATAAAACTAAACTTCATTTCTTTTAAACTTGCTCTAATATGATATCCAAATTACAATGGGCGAGGGTTCCTTTTATAGGTGAAGGAACTCAATCTTTAACAATATTACACATATCTAGAATATTACAATATATATTATTACAATCAATTACTAAGATATATGAGAACATCTTTATATCCTTTCCTTGTTGAGTAGAGAAATCATCTAACCATGTAAATTCTTGAATATAATTTTTTTTGTAGAATATCTCCTCATTAAAATTCTTGGATTTTGAATGTAATATCCCTTTATATTATACTCCAAATATATTTGTGTAAATATTTCCTATCTCTTGGATATCCTTTGCTAAAGAACAACAGGAGATACTTTTCTATGACTTTAAGTGCCCAGTTTCAAATACGTATATGTACCCAAAATTAAATATAATAGACGAATAAAATGGATGTTCATGTATAATAAAAATGTCATAATTATTCTCTCATCAGTCCTTAAAGATACCTTTTGAAGGAGTCAATTGACAATACTCACTTGTATCCATTTTTCTGATTCATCAAGTAGTTTATACAACTCTTTAAGAGTAAAAGGCTTTACTTCTTTATCTTCATAGTATTGCACTTACTATAAGGTTCTTGCAATTTTTTTTACCATATCAAACATGTTTATCATAGTGGAGAATCTGTAATGGCGTGTTTTCTGGGAGAATAATCTTCACCAATATTTTAGTTAGGATTATGCAATAATTAGCTTAAACACACAAGATTTTATGTAGAAACTCAGTAATGTCTAAGAAAAGCCATGACCTCGAGGAGGGTTTTGATGAAAAATCTAATAAGTTGCAAGTTATTGTAATTGCTGTTTGGTAAGAAAGTAAGAATAAATGAATAGTAGAGTTATAGATTTGGAATAATACGTTATCTGCCTGTTTTTATAGTAGATACAAGAAGTTTACAAAAAGAAAAATAATTTCTTGTTTTGGTGGTTAATGGGTAAACTTTGCAGATCTCCCAACGGCTCTATTTGACCAAGCATAATGGCTACTTTGGTGGATCTAGAACTGTGGTCGTAGGCGGAACATATTCTCGAATGATAGAATGTCTTCGAATAAATTATGTTAGCTTCTCTTTATCAAATTTGGGAAATATGCTACTACAATTGACCCATTCTCGACATAAGTACTTGTTGTTGTGTCGAAAAGAACATTGGGATGTGAACAGTTTGTCGAATGTCATAAAAGTCTGTATTCTATCATTTCTAAGGTGAAAGTCAAATGAATCTGGTCATATTAGTTTCCTGAGGAACATTTATGGCAGAACGGTGAGGTTATAAATAGGGGGAGAAATGAGTTATTTGCTTGATAGTTTTATGAAGGTTGAGTATGCTGTGATGGTGATGACGCGGCTGTAGACGTTGCATAACAATTTCCTTGGCTATGTTGACGTTAAGTATGGGGAGTTTAAGGAATTGGACTTCGGCTGGATGTCGCTTTTTTCTTATTATTCAAAGTCGGTAGAGCCGATATTTGAGGGAATGATGGAGTTGGATGCGTAGATTGGTAAGGTGGAGTCTTTCTTCTAGTCCCAATTTTATTGGGTGTTACCGACGGTCTCGAAGCGCATTTAACGTTTGGAGAAGTGACCACTACCCATATTAAAGATGATGATGCTAAGGCGGGCAGGTCTTCTTGTGGTGGTTTCTTCAGTTGTTGTTGTCACTGTAACCCCCTGGGGTTATAAGCTTGTTGTTGTTTAAGAGGAGGAGGGTGGCCATATTTTCTTCGCTGGAGGATATGCCAAATTCTGGTGAAAAGAAGCATGTAGCTTTGAGTAATTCATGTCGAAGGACCACATATAACTGGTAGCTTATTGTAATGTAATTGAAGGAAAGAATTGTCGAATGTAAAATGTAACAGTTAGCATATGAATAAACTTTTATTTTTCAATTTGCATCGAATAAATATATGGTGATCTCGAATGAAATGGAAATCTATTATCCAAAGATAATTTGTCGAGTTGTGTTGACATAGTTAGTTGTGTCGAACTGTAGGGAAATATTTAGTGCAATGGTCATGGTAATATGATCTCGAATCGAAATTTGTTGACTATGTGGGGCCCGTAAATGGTTTCCTAGGAGGTTTGACTTGACTCGAATGTTCAGAGTTCCTATACAAATTAAAGTTGGATTGGATTGTTGGTGGTTGCGTAGTCTGATTTGTGTATATAAATACCGTGGTAATCTAAAAAGTTATTTGTTGGATTGGAGATGGTGAGGATGAGAGCTCAAGTTTGGGAGGACGAGCATTTTAACCGGGTGCATGCTAAGTATTATGAGTTGCTTGATCGGTACTTCAGTAGGAACTATGTAAACGGGCAACCGTTGGTGCCAGTGGAGCCCATGCATGAAGAGATGAGTAAATTGGAGGTCAAGGAGGTGGACGAGGAGTATGCATTTCATTCTAATTTGCAATTGTTGAGTCCCCCGGAACGCGTTAGTAAGATAAGGAATCGAGCCAAGGCTTTGGTAAAGAAAGAAGATGATGTGGCCGGTTGAAGAGTTGTATAGTGTTGGTCATGAAATAAATGAATTTATTTGTGTTGCTATCGATGTGTGTGATGATAAATGTTCTCGAATATGATGTGATATGTTGAATGAATAAAGATTTATTGATATAAAATTGTTATCTTGGGTATATGAATATATGATTTCTCGACGTCCGAGTAGTATTTTTGTCGAATAATGTTTAAAATTTGAATTATAAATTTCCTAAGAATATAGGAGAAGATTTAAATAAGGAAAGATATGTTGAGGATATTGGAAAAAAATGGCTAGGTGTTCTCCTGTGGGTAATATTTTAAGGTACTAGGAATTTGATGTACAATCTCTATTTGATAATATAAGAGTTACTTTGGTGAGAATGAATATATTAGAGGAGTTAAAAGGAGATATGGAAGGGTTGAAGCAACAGTGCATGGGCTTGTTGGCATTTAGGAGGCGAAGGATCAAAGACTCTGTGAAGAAGTGATTAAGGTATTACGTTTGAGTACTCGAACGGTCGCGAAGGGGTGTGATGAACAGTCCCGTGGGGCCTATAAATAGCTCCGCAGTCGACGACTGTTCACACACCACTATTTCTAATTTTTTTTCTTCAAGAGCTGATTCTTTTTGCTCGTCTCTTGCATCATTGTCGACCATTGGGAAGGAGGAGATAAGTGGGTTGATTGCAATGCAAAGGGATACCGAAGAGGCGGGATTCCAAGGTTAGTGATTGTTATCAATTTTTTTTGTAATTGCTTGATGTATAATGATTCTTTAAAAACCCTTTGTAGATGTAGACATGGTGGAGATAGTGTAAGAAGTAACTGTTATTTAAATGTGTGTATTGGAAGTATTCAAAAAAGTAGAGATTTAGGGTTTTGAATAAAATTTCTGTGATATCGTTTGTATGGTGGTATGAATGATGGTGTAATGGTGTCGAAAAAGATTAAGGGAGGTGTTAGAAGGAAGTGTTGAGGGTAAGGATTGAAGATGAAGGGAGAGAGTGTGTTTTTTGTTGGCACTGTGACTACGGCGTGACTTTGGTTGGTATGATGTGATATGAGTGTTGGATGCTATCGAAGCCGTGAGAGCGCCGTATTTCTTGCTAAACGACTGGATTTTATGCTGGAGAGTACGTAAATTTAAAAATTTTTGAACTCGGTTTTGAATGGCGGGAAATCTCGGTACTGTCGAAGTGTCTTCGAAAAGCTAGGGATCCTGTACTTCAATTAGAAGATGTTATTGACAGATACATAGTTGTCGATGTTATGACTTAATAAATACCTAATAACTCCTTTATCGAGAACTGAATGTAGTAATTGTGTATCAGATAGTAATGTAAAGAATGACGTGTTGGAGATGAAATTCATCAATAATACTAATATTATTACATGAACGTATATAATATATCAGATATGATAATATACTAACTTAAAAAAGGGAATCTAATTTTTAGGTTCATTAAAATGGCTGAACCTATCCAAATTGATGATAAATAAATCTTTGAGGACCTTGCAGATGTAGAGCCTCTTCTAATCGATGTGACACCTGTGTCCAAAAGTTAGGTGGGAGGTATAAGGTTGCGTTGAGTAGTACAGACGTGGCAAGTGTCGACCAGCATAAGGTGGCACCTAGGGTTGTGGCAGTTTCGGATGAGGAGGGTACCGAGACAGACATGGATCATGAGCCACAGGCAGGTGATCGAGATGGTAGTGGTAGTGGTGGTGGGGGGGGGGGGGGGGTGGAGGAAGATATCTAAGGGAAAGAAGGGGAGTGTTATGGTGAGGCCCTTGAAATAACCAAAATTCTATGTTTTCAAGTGAAGTATAGTATTCCTAAGGATATTAGGTTAGAGGAATACCATTATGAGATGATAGATTAAGACACTCCTCTCGATGGGATTCTGGTCCATCAAGAGTAGATAAGAAAGATGTTAAAGTTGCCTCTTCAAGCTGACCAAAAGAAGTTGATGAATTTTTTCGATGGGGCAACTGGTCAGTTAAATCTCAATATGTATGATCTCTTCCGTGTGGTGGGAGTGATTAATATTCAATTAAAGGAGAGAGGGGAGGAGCTTACCATAGTGGATGATCTTTGTGTGTACTGCATGTAATGGCTTAATTCTGTAAGCCTGAGATGGGTCAAAATTAGCTCTTCCACCAATGTTCCTATGATATAAACTAATGTAAAGTAAGAAATGGCATAGGTGATTTAGCGTGGAAAGCCTTTGAATAGGTAAAAAACCATGACCTCAAGTTGAAAGTTTTAGTAACAGTGACTTTTATTGCTTGAGGCTGATATCTTATTACAAGTTATCTCTCGAACTAGAAATACTTGATCTTGTAAATAAGAAGTTTGGTATTTGAGAATCTAGAAAATATGGTTTCTTGGTAATTTCTTGTATATTTTCTGGTCCTTGTCTTTTTTGGAACTTTTTCTTTATATAGACCTTGCTCGCAATTTGTTATCGAGCTGAACCACTCTCTCCAAATAATGTGGTAAGTGGTGGAAGAATGAATAACTGTTAAGTTCATGAGAGACAGGTGTCTTTGACTTGTTCATGCTTTTCTATTGTACTCAACCCATGTTCTTCATCAGTTCGTGGCATAGGTGTCAATGCTGACTGTTTATGTCACATGTAAAATGCGCGAGTCTAATATGGAGGTAGTTCGAATTAGAAATAGTTCTAATTGGGTTTAATCGAGGGATAGGTCCTTACAATCGCCCCCTCGCAACTGAAGTCATTAGTAGCTTTGGTTGAGAAAAAATTTATGGCTATATGGGTTTTGGAAGTTAAAAAGAAAGGATGTATTAAAGTGGACTTGAGTGTATGGAAAATGTATATATTTTTATGGGGGGATGTTTTTGTATTGAATAATGATGAGAATATTGATATACGCGACGCTTGGGGTTTTGAGAGTTCTTTTGTTTTAAATAATGCGCTTGAGGTTTTGAGGACATCTGGTGAATTCCAATGCCTGCTTTGCTTTAGAAGATTCTTGGAGTGAAACATCAATAAAGTAAGATGAACTGACTTGCCTTTGTCCAAGTATCAGTTTGATGGTTTAAACTAGATGGGCAGGGAACTTGAGTTTGGACGTCACTTCTGCAAGGAGCTATTTCGGAAAGTGATTATAGAACCTTCGGCTCGAGAAATGGCTGTGAGATTAATTTCTGAAAAAGAGATGGAATTGAAAGATGTGAGAATTAATGGAGGCAAACTAATCCAGTGTGGCTTCCCAGGACATCTTGGATGCCTTAGGTGTAATTATATAAGAGGAAATGAATTGTATGAGTTTGAATAATTGTAAAAGAAATATAAAAAGAATGATGTTTGAATCTGTCGTCTTTTGTTGTAAATATTGTTGTTGACTGTTGTGAAAAATGAATTTGAATTTTGGAAATGACATTAGTACTTCTATAAGTAGAAGAAAAAAAATAGAAAAAATAGGTAGCTTTTGATTTTCTTTATGGTGTAATTGTAGGGAAAGTTTGATTGCGTGTAAGTGTTGAGTAATCATGAGTGTAGGGAGGTCAGAGGGAGATTTGGGTAAGAGAAATGAAAATATATTAAAATATAGGGGAGAGGGCAATGATGGGGAGGTATTTTCACAGAAAAGGTGTAAAACGTCTGACATTAATTGTAGAAGGGTTTCTGCGGCTCCAAAACCGAGGACGACTTGTGCGAGGCACAATAGCTGCCAGCAGTTTGAGAGAGAAAATATAAATAATGCTTCAGCTTCTTCATTCAAAGGTTTATAACCTTTTGAAAAATTAAAGAACAGTGAGAGTGAAAAGTGAAAAAATAGTAGAAAATTTAATGAGAAATTAATTGAGAGTGATCAACAATCAAAGTGAGAGAGAGTTGTAGAGACTGAGTCACGAAGGTGGTTATATAGCAGCGCTGTGAGGAAAGGATTTGTCCCTACGTCAGATTTATACTCATACATTGAAAATTAGTAAACGATTTGTGATACTGTGAATGTGTTTCTTTTAAAAGTTTATTATTTTTTGTGGTATTTAAACCTTAAAATTACTATTTATAGTAACATATAAAAATTTATTCAATATATTTGCAAAAAGAGATACGAATGATATATGTATCTGGGTGATGTATATGTAAAAGATAATGATAGAATACCTAGACCTGTATGTAGGTCGAACGTGAGGAGTTTTGTGTAGAATCAAATCTCATATGTAGAGTTGTAGTTGATATGGAGACTTCACCTGTTCTAGAGGCCTCGACCTCCGGTCGTTCGGCTGAGTCCGAAAGTGTAACATCCGATAGGGAGGACGGAGTAGAAGTTATTCAATTTCCAAATTTCCCTGGAAAATTGGCATTATATTCTTCAAACTCTGGCGTATTTAGAGAGTTTTGTAAAACCAAAGCTCTTATAGGGAAGATGGGGCAATTTCATAGAATAGCCGATAAGCCGTTTAAAAGTTGTATGGTAGGATCTGCAGATTAACATTTCTTTTTGTTGGATGATTTAGAGTAAGAGAAATTAGATAGGGGGTTAGACAAATCAATCTCCTTGGAGTATTGTGATGGAAATGTTCAGGGTGACTTGGAAGAAGGTTTTCTGTGTTATCTCAATTGAAGTATGGGCTGAGTCTGTCCCTTAACAATCTTGCAAAAAGGATTATGAATATCATTGGGGTATGTCCTGCTCAGTTGAACGGGAACATGTGGGAGGTGATAAATGTTTGTAAATTTTTAAATAAGTTATAGGAGGAGAACGAGGCTGAGAGGAAAATATCTCCTGAAGATGTTTTACAGTTTTATGGTGTGAAAAAATATTTTACATGTAGAGGGGAATACTTTTTTGCGAGTTTTATGTGTGAAGGGTGATTGCCTTCCGAGAGATGATGAAGAACCCATGGAACTTCTGTGCAGAACTGTGAAGCAAAGTAAGTATAATAACATATAATATTAAAATCAAATGTTTCTCTATTGTTGATAATGTGTTATTGTTTAACAGTTCCTCCGTCGAAGGTAATAAGGAAGAAGTCCCTATTAGATACTGTTACTCAAGGAGGGTTCGAGTTCGAGGCTGTGCTGAAAGAACATGGTATTAGCAGAAAGAAGCGAGCTAACAGGAGGTCCAAGAAAGTTTAAAAGTCTCAAGTAATGAGGCTAATGATGGGTGTTGGTGGTAACAAGAAGAGGGGAGTAGATGGAGAGAGACGAGTAGTTTTGCCAATAATCCACAAAACGAAGAGAGAAACCCTAGTTAGCAGAAAAATATAGTTTGTAAAAATCCCTTTAAGAGCTTCAATTGCTTAAACGAAGTTAATTATAATGGAATTAGTCTAAACCTTAAGCTTCTTCCTCAGAACTTTTATTGAACTAACATAAGCTAAAATAATAACCTAAGTCCTCTTTATATACTAGGGAACAAAAAAATAATAGTAGAACGGATCTCGAGGAAAATCTACCTCTCAGAATAACAACAGCATCCAAGCCCATTCGAACGACGTTACACTAATTGGTCTTAAACCCTAGAAACATGAAAACTCTTTCGAACGGCATCCAAGATCGTTCGAACGAAATTTGTCTATGGGCCAAAATTTCAAAAGATTAAATATTGGTTGTTTTAATAAAAATAGGCAGTTGTTCGAACGGCTTGGGTTCCTGGGCCAAATTCCAGGGAGTTGGAAAAGGGTCATTTAAATGACTCTAAACCTCGTTCGAACGACTTTACGATATTTCCATTCTGCACATACCAGTTCACCTCAAAATATCCCTAGATCCTCCTGGATTATGGCTCCCCCCTTCAGAAGCCTTGAGCTCCTGCTCAAACTAGAATTAGAGATGTGGGAATTCGACACTGCCCATATCCTTACAATACTACTTCAACTTATTAGGTAGCTGACCCTTCTTCCCAACTCGGAACGATTCAATACCACCCCGTCTTGTAGTATGAATTTTCTTTTTTATAATACCATCCTCATGCAATGGATCTTCTCTTTCCATCCATAAGTCATCAACTGATGGTAGACGAGTGTCGATTGTAGAGTCTTCATCTAAATGAGACGGCACAAACAACTTCAAATGCTCGATAGTAATCAACGAATACATCTGCATAGAAGGTGGCAAATCTAATTCATACTCACATGTCTTGCCTTGCAGCAACTTTCGGTGAAACACACTGCGCCCCTTGGGATCATCATATCCTACAACATAACCAGACGTAACAAAAGACTGTATCTGTATAGAAACCAACATAGCGGAAGTAGTTGGTAATTGGGGTCGAGATAACCTATCAGCCATTTTGTTGTCCACTCCGTTCTTATACTGTATAATTAAGGGGAATTGCTGGTGATACGACATCCCCTTCATCTGGTGAGCTTGCTGTAGCTTGGACTATGTAGCTAAAAACTGGAGCAGTTTGTAGTCAATATGTACCACAACCTCCTCTTACAACTTCCCCATATCAGTTTGTTGCTTATAAGATATTGTCATTGTAGACAACACTCTTGCAAACGTACCTTTTTTAACCAGTCGAACCAATAACACAAACTTGCTGCTCGCATTAACCAACCGCTTCACTTGAGTTACCGTTACTAAATTATTTGTGGTGATATGCTCCTTAAAAGAATTGATATGGAGCTCCCTTTCCTCCTTCACAGAACGATACTTGCGAGCTCTACGGTAATGAATCGCATCTCGGTTCTAAAGATAAGGGCTACCCAAGATGACCTGACACACATCTAAAGGAACTACCTCATATGTCACCTCGTCAATAAATCTTTCAGTGATCACAAACTTGAATGTACACTACTTCGTGATCATCAAATTCGCATCTTTCTAAATCCACCCCAAATCATATGGCTTAGGATGAGCTGTAGTTGTCAAACCCATCTTCTTCACCAATGCCTCATAAATCAAATTTTTATGACTACCCGGATCCATAATGGTCTCGACTAAACTCTGCTTTACCTGAATACTGACATGAGAAAGTTCTTCCCGACTCACCTCCTCGGTGGCCAAAGTCTACTGAAGCATAAGTGGAAGTTTAGGATTCAGTTTATCTAAATCTGGGAGGTCTGCAACCTCTGCGGCTAGTGCGTATCTATCTTTCTTGCTCTTCTCCTCCTTTGGCCTAGGCTTCGGGTGAAGTTTCCAACATCTATATGAAATATGCTCACTCGCCTTACAATGATTACAAGAATTCTCCTTGGACGAAGACCCCTCTCCTTTGGGCTCTCCCTTAAGCTTGTTTTTCCAACTAGACTTGTACCCCGACATGTTCTTGTCATCTTCTTTCTTACTCTTCAAGTATTTGCCTTTAATAGAAATTGCCTTCACGGTAGCGTCCTCGATATTGTCCATAGTAAAGAGCTTTAACTCTCTTCTAATGGACTCCGACAAACACCCCGTGTACTTCATGAACATCTCATACTCGTCCAAAACCAAAGTTTGGCTATGAAACACCGTAGTGTACTCCTGTAAAGATTACTCAAACTTTTGGCACAAATTGTGTCATTTATACCATCTCTCTTGCTCATAGCCAATAGGATAAAATTGCTTTCGTACTAATACCTTGAATTTTTTCCAACTCAAACTTCCTACAGCGTTGCATTTTCGATAAGATTTCCACCACGTGAGTGCATGACTTGCGAATTTTAACATAGCAAAGCATATTTGCTGAGCATTGGAGTATTCGAAAACGTAAAAATAAGTTTCTAACCTATCTAACCAGTAATCCAATATCTCTGCATCGATTGAACAGTCGAATACCAAAATTTCAATCTTAAAATTGATACAAAGATTATGTATAAGATTCGATGACTTACCAATACCCGATCACTCCTTAACGGATTCGGCATCACAATAATTACTTTTTATCTCTGCAATATCATCGTCTCCATCCACCTCCATAACCCCTTTTATCTTCGAGTGGCCTTGCTATTTCACTGAAGCGAGTGCCTTCGCGAGGTTCATGAGATGCAATTGTTCTACCAACTCCCCTATAGTTGAAGTTAGGTCAGAAACTATCGTTTCCAAAGTTGTTAGTTGATCGTTGGAATCGCCCATCTTCAAATCGTTCTTTTTCTTCAAATTTAGTTTTTGATTAATCTTTAACGGATTCACTAGCTTCTCCTTAGTTCGTTTGAGACGGTTACGTGTAGAGACCATAAACCACAATCAACCCCCGAGGATCGTAATTGGAAAACTGATTTTACTTAATCTATAATACGAAGAGAGAAACCCTAGTTAGCATCAAAGTACGAAGAATACCAAATTGGTTGGGAAAAATCCCTTTAAGAGCTTCAATTACTTTAACAAAGTTAATTACAATAGAATTACTCTAAACCCTAAGCTTCTTCCTCAAAACTTTTATTGAACTAACTTAAGGTAAAAAAAAAACCTAAGTCCCCTTTATTTACTAGGGAATAGAAATATACCAGTAGAACGGATCTCGAGGCAAACCCACATCTCAGAATAACAACCTACACCAAGCTCGTTTGAACGGCATCCAAGCCCATTTGAATGACGTTACACTAATTGGTCTTAAACCCTAGAAACATGATGACTCGTTCGAACGGCATCTAAGCTTGTTCTAACAAAATTTTTCTATGGGTCAAAATTCTAGGGGATTGAACATTGGTTGTTCGGACGAAAATAGGGAATCGTTCAAACGACTTGGGTTCCTGGGACAAATTCCAGGGAGTTGGAAAGGGGTCATTCGAACGATTCTAATCCTCATTCGAATGAATTTACGATAATTCATTTCTTCACATACGAGTTCACCTTAAAATGTCCCTTAATCCTCCTGGATCATCCAAAGGCCTCTACAGTAGATATTATGGATGTGCCGTCGAGCAAGCTTGCTCGGGCATTTTCAAAGAAGAAGATGTTGAAGCGTGGCTTGGCCTCTAGTACCACGGGGAGTGGTGAGGTCGAGGGAGAGGCGAAGTAGAGAAGGGTAGATCTTTCTTAGGAACTGATTAGGGCAAAGGTCGCAGAAAATTGACCTGTTATGGAAGATGAGTTGAAAGTGGTGGAGAAAAGGGTGAGGCTTACAGCTCACAATGGTGAGGAGGAGATAAGTAAAATGTAAGTTTGATGATTTGAATATCTTATGAATTCTGTTTTGTCGTTCGAGCTAAAAAAATGTGCTCGATGATTGTATTATTTTTTTGTAGGCTGCTCGTTTGATAAAGGGGATCTGTCTCGGGATAGAGGTGGAGAAAACTAAGCTCAAGAAGGGGAAGTCTAAGCTCTAGAAGGGGAAGGCTGACTCAAGAAGAAGGTAGTTCGTTTAAAAATTGACTTGGCTAGGATAGGGAAGTGAGTGGACTCTATGAAGGCTACACTAGAGGTGGAGATAAGTGAAATGATAGTAGAAGCGGGAAATAATCTGGATGAGGTGGTTATCCAGCGTAATAGACTTGGGCGTTACCTTCTAAAAATGGGGTACTCTAAAACTAAGGTGAATGACATTAAGGAGGATATCTATGTTGAGGAGGAGGATGTTTAGGATGATAGAGCTAGCATTGTGAGAGGGTTGAATGGAGTTTCTCCCCAGACCGTACGAGAAGGCGAAGGGGATGATGATGTCAGCCCAGAGAATGCGAATAAGAAGGTAGAGTAGAATTACTGATTATTTGATTGTGTGATTATGTAGGGTTTGTGAACTTATAACTGTATGGATCAATGTAGAATAAAATTTTGTAGGCTAGGTTATGTTTGTAAACCTTGTTTATAGGTACGTAAGGATATGTGTCTCAGAATAAAAGAATTAGAGAATGAGCTCGCAAAGAGGAAAGATGCCTCTGCATCCCTGTTGACTTCGCAAGCGGAGCTAAAGGTTAGAAGAGAGCAATAAATATTTGACTTGTATGCTTCCTTACTCTAGAGCTACAAAGTAAAAATTAAAGCATAGAGACAAACCAAAAACTTGCTAATAGTTTAGGGGCAATGGTACTTAGCTGTGCATAGATAATGTCAAAGTGTTGGTGTACCTTGGAATTGGAAGTATATGCTATTGTTCATCGAATTGGGATCATACTTTGACCTTAAGTTTAGAAGCAGCTTTACACAATAAATGTTAAAAAATAGAAATTTTGTTAGAATTAAGATGTATGTATTGAGTGAGTATCCTGAATCAAACTTGATGCATTGTATCTGTGATGTGTAGGTCGAATTAGAGTAAACTCGTTTGAGCGAAGAAGAGAAATGCCAATGTAACCAAGAGTTTGTGGCAAAGTTTGATAGAATAAGAGAGGCAAATGAAGATAGGGAAGATCAACATGTATAGGTATATTTCAAGTTTGTCGAGGTAATACAAACCATTGATGACCACACTCAGAAGATCAAGGAAAAGGATGCCAAAATTAGTAAAGGGCAAAAAGAGCTCGTGGAGACGAAAGAAAAGACAGGAAAGCTTAAAAGCTAGAATGATGCGCCAATGGTAAAGAGTAAGGGGGCTGCCATGACTCAATACCGTATATAGGCGTTAAAAATGTCAGAGAAAGAGTAACGCCATTTTATGGCCAGTCTGAAGGACCAAATGATTAGTAAAATGAATGAACAGGATCAGTCTCGAGCTAATTTATTGAGTACCTGGAGCGAACTGGAGTAGTTGAAGAATAAAATGACTGAGAAAGATAGCGAGCTGAAGAAAACTTGAGATGACCTATCTAATTCCAAAATTGCAGTTGAGCAGTTTACTGCAGCTTTACCTGCTAAAGATATAGAGTTCCAGATGGTGCAACAGATATATGATGAGTTGAATGGGAGGGTGACACAGTTGAAGACCGATTTGGCTCAGGCCAATTTGCTCGCCAAAAATGCCAAGGCTAGAGAGCGCTCGAGGAAGAATAAAGGTGATGCTAGGGTTTTCATTGCTCAAGGGGATGTGGTTAGCCCATCAACTTAAATTAGAGAGTTGGAGGAAAATATAGCTCGAACTCAAGGTTACATACAAAAAGGAAATGAATGGTTAAGGGAGTGCCAGGGTAAGTTGGATGCCGCTCTTGCCCAGGAACAAGAGTTAGGGTGGGTTATTAGGGGTAAGGAGATTTTAATAAGGAAAAAGGATGATTTGTTAAGAAAATCCCTTGTTGGGGTCAGTGTATACAGAGAGCCTGAGGAACTTCATACCCAGGTAGTAGAATTAAGGACGTTAAACTAGGTTGAGTTAGATAAAGGTGATGGGAAGGCAAGGGAACATATCAATCTTATGTCCTGTGCAGAAAGTCAAATGGAATGGAATAAAGCACAGAACAAGAGGTTGAAAGCGTGTCTTCTGACGGCGAGAGAGAATTTTTCTATGGCGGTCATGCCTGAGTCATTGCGCTCTGAGATGTTAATGGCAGTGATCACCTATTTCATTAAGGAAATTAAAAGGCTTGAGTTAGAGAGGGATACCTTGCATGAATGTTTGTGGGATAAATGATGTATTTGTAAAGATAATAAAGATCGAGGAAACTGTATGTACTCCATGGGAGCGGAGTTAGGTTTTTTGGCCTACTGAATTGGTAGAGCAAGGTAGGATCACTGTGACTGCCCGAACTCAAGAATTTATGACTTATTGTCCTTCTGTTGCTGAGGAAAGCGTAGTTGACCTCCCATCAGTAGAAATGAACCCCTTATAGTGGCTGTATGTGTAACCTGTAAAATTATTTGTTACAGACATATTGGTAGATGAAAGCTAGTTTTACCTTTGCTTTATCTTATGTCTGGCAGAGTTCTTTGATTAAAGCTAGTATTACCATCATTTTAATCGCAGAGTATGTATTGAGTTTGATTAAAGCTAGTTTTTCCTTTGCTTTAACCAGTATAATTATTGCAGCCATATTGAGAGATGAAAGCTAGTTTGACATTTGCATTATCATATGTCTGGTAGAGTTCTTTAATTAAAAACTAGTATTACCTTTATTTTAATTGCAGAGTATGTATAGTGTGCTGCTTGAAAACTAGTTTTTCCTTTGCTTTAATTGGAATATAGGTCGATTAAAAGCTAGTATTACCTTTGTTTTAATCTAGGTATTGTCTACGTAAGTAGAGAGTTATGTGGGAAAAAACTTGGAAGTTTTCATTGAATAGAATAAAATGTACATTGTATGGAGATAAAAATATAACTTTTGAAATGGAAAGAGTAAGAATTTGAAGTAGAGTAGTTAGAGATTTAATGATAGTACCATTTCAGTTGCCTAGTATTCTGAGGATTTGAGATATGAACTCCTTCCTCGGTCATGAGGTAATATGATCCCAGGCCAGTGAGACCAGTAAATACGAATGGATCCTCCCAATTTTCTACCAGTTTCCCAACTTGTGCCTCTTTTCTTTGTTGAGGGATTTTACTGAGGACGAGATCGTCAATTTGGAAAGTACACCTTCGGACTCGTCTGTTGTACGAACTGGCCAGTATGTGGTGATATCGACCTAGGTTGGCAATAACACGTTCCCTAGTCTTTTCAATCCAATTGATATAACATGCCAATTCAAACTTATTTTCTTTGTCAGTTATCTCGTGATCTCTAACTGGATGATGATATTCTTTTTGAATGACGGCTTTGGTGCCATAGGCGAGGAGGAATGGGGTATAGCCGACTGATTGACGTGGAGTTGCGCGGTACTCCCATAAGACATGAGGAAGCCTTCGTACCCAAATTCCTTTTTTCTATGAGTGAAGCCTTTTCTTGTGTCTATTCACGATGGTTTTGTTGGTGATTTTGGTTTGACCATTGCCTTGAGGGCAGTAGGGATTAGATAGTGAGTGGATGATGTTGTGTTTGTTGAGGAAATTTATGAATTTTTCTCCAACAAATTGTAGCCCATTATCGATACGAGTTAGGTAAGGGCATCCAAACCGAGTAATGATGTGTTCCTAGATAAAAATAATGACCTCTTCTTCTCTAGTTTGACAGAGTGGAACTGCTTCTACCTATTTTGTAAAATAATATGTAGCCACGAGTAGGTATCGGCGGTTACCTGTAGAATTTGGAAATTCATCGACAAGATCGAGTGCCCATCTTTTGAATGGCCAGAACACCTTACTTGCATGTAGTTCAAGCGCGGGGGCGCAGATTATTTGTCCATGTCATTGACATGTATCGTATTTGCATGAGTACTCTTTTGCCTGCTTGCGTATGCCTGGCCAGAATATACCTTGTGGAATGGTTTGGTTAACAAGTGATCGACCTGCGACATGGGAGTCACTAGTTCCTTCATGTAAATCTCTGAGCATCTCGTCTGCTTCCTTTCTAGAGATGCACTTGAGGTAAGCCCCCGTGACTGAATGATGATATACAAATCCATTTTGATTTGTACAGCGCTATGAGATTTTGATAAGCCGTCGGCGCTCTTTTGGATCTGCTGGAAGGGGGCCTTTGTATTCGTTGTCAGTGCCAAGGTAGGTAAGGAAGGGCTTTTGCCAATCGTTGACCTTCTCTTTATCGCCCCCAGTATTGATCATGCATATAGAAATACAATCAATCCTGGGGGTTGATATCACTATAATCTAGAGATATCTAGCTTTTATGCCCAAGACTCCGGCTAGATAAGCCAAGGAATCGGCATGTCTATTTTCACCTTGAGGAATAATTGAGAGTTACTTTCGCAAACTGGCTCATCCTATCTGCAACAAGGGCTGCATATTTAATCATCTTGCCATTCTTCCTGTATTGTTCAGAGTTATGGTAGACGATGAGTAAGGAATCTTTGTAGACTGAGAGTTCTGGGACGCTGAGCTCAAGTATAAAATTAATTCCATGAATGAGAACTTCATATTCGATGACATTGTTGGAGGCTTCAAAATATAAGCAAATTGATTTCTCAAATCTGCTGTTGGAAGGGGTAATCAATGCAATTTCAATTCCTGACCTTGCGGGTACTACTAAACCATCAGTAAGAAGTCTCCACCCTTTCCTTGTAACCCATTCAGCTCGCTCTTCAAATGCTTTGATGGGTAGATCTTCTATAGTTTCTTCTGTAAGGTTAGATCGTGCTCCTCTCTATCGGGATCTTCCACTAAAAAAATTGCAAGGAAATTAGCAACGGCCTGGCCCTTTTCTGAATGTCATTGTTCGAACTTGATATCATGTTCTTTCAAATTTACTAACCAGTATTGCACTCTCCTGGATTATTTTCTTTCTTGGATAAAACTTCCTGGAGTGGGTAGCTCGTCGTGGCTTTGATTGAATGAGTTTGAAAGTAGTACTTAAGCTTTTGTAAAGTGCAAATAAGAGTGAGATGGAGTCTCTTGATTTAAGAATACCTTATTTATGCTAGAGTGAAGGTTTTGCTGATAAAGTAGACTGACTTCTCGATCTTCCCTTTAAGTCGAATAAGAACCAAGCTGAAAGAAGTATCTATAACTGCTAGGTAGATGATCAGTTTCTCATTATCTACTGGGGTGCTCATTATGGAAGACTTCCCCAAATAGGTTTTGAGATCTTGAAAATCTACCTCGCATTCTGATGTCCATTGGATATCTGCATTGGGCTAAACTTTACCTCATTTGGAACAACATCGGAGTAGTAGGAATAGCCAACGACATCGATCTAAATTTTTTGAAACGAATTGGCTGAGTACGACAATCTTGCCGGTAAGGTTTTGTACGCCTTTCACCATCTTTGGAGATAACATATTGTGAAGAACTCGAATTTGATCTGGATCATCCTCAATCCCTTTCTTGCAGATGAGATGGATGAGGAATTAACCTGAATGTACTATGAATTGACACTAATCAGGGTTGAGTCATATCCTATAAGATCGAAGAATGTTAAATATTATGTTAAGATTTACAATGTGGTTGATTGACTGTTTGCCCTTACACAAGAGATCATTAATGTATACTTCCACGATTTTCACAAGATGTGCCTTGAACATAGTAATCATCAACCATTGATAAGTCGTGCCTGTATTTATGGGTCCGAATGGCATGACTTTGTAACAATAAAGTCCTTTTTTAGTGATGAAAGTGGTCTTTTCCTGATCTTCTTCCAAGAGTAGAATATGATTGTATCCGAAAGCAGCTTCCATCATAGATAGAAGTTCATGACCTGCTGTGGAATTAAAAATTTGATAGATGTTAGGAAGAGGAAAACTATCCTTTGGAGTGTGTTTGTTTAGATCTGTAAAATTTACACAAACTCAAACTTTTCCTTTCTTCTTCAGTACAGTGACGATGTTAGATATCCAATCTGGATACTTGGCATCTCAAATGAATCCCACTTTGATTAATTTCACAGTATCCTTGTTAATTTCATCTCAAAGATGAGTTAACAATTATCGTTGTATCTGTTTGATTGCCGTGATGTTGATGTTGATAGCCAACTTGTGACATGCCTTGGTCGGATCGACCCTTGGCATCTCTTCGAAAGTCCATGCAAAGATGTCTCAATTTAGTCGTAAGAATTGAATAAGAGCATCCTTATCGTACTGGACCAGTTTGGTATAGATAAAAGTACCGCTACTAGGTCCATTAATGTTGACGTATTCTGTAGGCTTTTCTATTGATGGCTGATCATTAAGGTGATTAGCTTTCTGTAATTGCTATGCGGCGTATCTATTTGAGGTATCTAGAATGGCAGAGATAGTATTTTTATAAGCTCGAGAAAGTTTTTTACTACCTTTGATTTCATAGATACCATCATTACGCTTGAAGCGGAGTGCTTAATGATAGGTGGAAGAGATTGTTTCCATGTTGTGAATCCCGCAACGGCCCATAATTCCGAGATAACGAGATTTGACGTAGAAGACGACGTCGATGGTGGCTGGTCCTGCGGTAATAGGTAAGATGATATTGCATACTTACTCTTCTTTAGAACCATTGAATCCACTAATATCGGTATTGGTTGGAATAACTTGACCGGCCAATCCCATTTGTCGATTGTGCTCTAAAAGAGAATCTCAATACCACTTCCGGTATCGATCATCATTATATGCATGACAAACTTCTTCATCTTGAGCATTACGACTAATACATCATGATGTAGAAATTTTACATCACTAATGTCGTAATCTTTGAATGAGATCCCAAGCTGGCGATTGCTAGACTCAGGTAGAAGCTTAGCTTCTTTATCTTGAGGTGTGAGATCGTAATATTCATATAGTCTCCTGCGCTTGAATCAGCAAGATTTTTTGATATGATGAATTTTGATTATGTTCTTGTGGTACATATGGTAGAGTTATTTCTCCTCAGCTTGATCTTCGACCTGGATGACTTCGAGCTATTTATTATAGCTGTTATCCTTGTATGATTCCAGGTCGATATTGTATTCATACATCCGTCCATCCTTAAAAATGAATTCTGGTAACCTCTGTAAAGTATAGAAGCTGTCAGTAGAATGATGGTTTACCTTATGATATATACAGTACGGGCGGCTCTCGATCGGTTCCAATGGTTTAGAGGGACGGTATAACTTATCCTTGAAGAGGATTAGAAAAATTATAGAGATTGGAATATTTATCTTTGAGAGGACCAGTTTGGGAAGTGAACCGCCTTTCCGAGGGTTGCCAGTATTGCCTTTGGAGCACTTTTGATCACCCTGATCCTTCTTTGGTTTAGTGTTTCGATCTATGGGTGGACCTTTAGTGGATAGGATAGATTTAGTAGACTTATGCCTTTCAGACATCATCCTATCTAGTTTAACATAACCATTGACTCGCAGGTTTGTTGAGGGAGAGGTACTCTATGGTCTTGCAGTCGAGCTGGAGCGTGTTGGTGAATACAGTAACAACTATTTTCTGATCGAGATGGCCTACTAGACGCGCAAGCTTCAAAAACTTCTTTGTAAAAGTCTTGAGCTTCTCTCCGTGTGACTGTTTAAGACTAATAAGAGAATATAAATTCTTCTCTTTCTCTCTGTTGTGAGCATACATCTTGATGAATTGTTTCAACAGTTGATTAAATGTGAGTATGGAATCTTCAGGTATAGAATGGAACCACCAGAGCGGTTCTTCCTGTAGACTTGTTACGAACAAACGTTAGAGGATGTGGTTGAGATTGGAATACAACCCCAATGAATCACTGTATTATTGAATGTGCACCTTTGGATCGGTGCCCTTGTATTTGTGAATTTTTGGAGTATGAAAAACTTTTGGTCTTTCCATATCAAATAGTTCTTTGGCAATCAGACTTCCTTATAATTTGGTAAGGTCGTCCGTAGTTCCCAGAACTTGCGCTTTAGTCAACTCCTTAATGCGCTGATCCATATGCTCTTGTGTAACATATTGACATGCCGGTTAAGTAGCTTGACGAGGAGGTTAAGGATTATGAGTACAGGTACCCTCACTCAAACGATCACGCATTAGAATTTGAGGTTGAGGTCGCTGTTCTTCCTCTTGGCATTTGGAAAATCGATGACCCTTGCTAATTTTAGACTGAACTTCACGACCTAAATGAATGGAAGGCTAATGTTCGCGCAGAATATTTTTGGAAATAACTATGCTAGCAGCTCCTCAAGGTACTAAGCTGCCCTGCACAGAAACCTGGGAGGTTTCTAGCACTTGATCGCTATTTCTGGATTGAAGAGTCTGTTGAGTATCCTATAGTGCTTGTAATGCAGTCTGCATGGTTGTCATCTGGTCTTTATGTATTTTGAACGCTGTCAAATGAGCTTGTCGCTCAGCTTCGAGCTCCTTCTCACAGAGCTCTCGTTCAAGAGTTAATTGACATTCGAGCTTATAACGTTTCTCTATTTTGACGTGAAGATTCATCCGCAGTTTTGTAAGTTGCTCCGGCTCAACAGAAAGATCGAGTTGGATTCCGGTTGTTGGTCTTTTGGAATTGACCATGATTTAAATTGATAGTTGAGTGAATGCATTCCTTAGGATATCGTAGAAATATTTTCTTTCCCACAGACGGTACCAAATGTAATGGCCTAATTCCATAAGCTCGATATGGCTTGGAATTAGCTCTTACACCAATGTTTCCGTGATAAAAAAATGTAAAGTATGAAATGACATAGGTGATTTAGCGTGGAAAACCTCTGAATAGGTAAAAAACTATAACCACGAGTTGAGGGTTTTAGTAACAATAACTTTTATTGCTTGAGGCTGATATCTTATTACAAGTGATCTCTCGAACAAGAAATACTTGATCTTGTAAATAAGAATTTTGGTATATGAGAGTTTAGAAAATATGGTTTTCCTGGTGATTTCTCATATATTTTCTGGTCCTTGTCTCTTCTGGAACTTTTTCTTTTTTTTGACCTTGCTCGTAATTCGTTATCGTGCTGAAGCACGCTCTCCGAATAATGTGGTAAGTATCGGTTGACTGAATAACTGTTGAGTAAACAAGAAATATGTATCTTTGACTTGTTCACACTTTTCTGTTGTACTCGACCCACATTTTTCATTAGTTTGTGGTATAGGTGTCAATGCTGACTGTTTATGTTACGTGTAAAATGCACGAGTCTGATATGGAGGCAGTTCGAATTGGAAATAGTTTGAATTAGGTTAGATTGAGGGATAGGTCCCTACACTACAAATTAAAGCAAAATCCTCAGAAGTTAGGATATATGTACTAGGCAAGATTTTTGATGAGACCTCTATTTTACGAAATGGTATCGACGGGAGGGCAGTATTGTAAGGAATGTCTCTTTGTATCGGGCAACTACGAGTTCGATAAGAAAAACTCGTGAGAACCTCTGAAAAGAAAAACTTTCTACTTAGGTTTGTGGTTATGTAATTTGTATGTAAAAGTTTGTATGTAGTTTGTACCAGTTTAAATTGGTGGCTAACTTGTGTTTCCTTGTTTTTGTGCAGCTTTGAAGGAGATTGATAGAACCTCGACTGTAATAGAAAAGCTGTATAATATCAGAAAAGGTTTCTACAGTCAGATCGACAACCTAGTTATCGACCAAGAGAAAGTTGATAGTCTTTTTCAAGAAGATGGATTAAAGAGACTCGGGCTAAAGGAGCTGAAATTTCTGTTATCGACGGAAAAATGTTGGCCAAGAATAAGAGAGCTTCAGACTCGAGCTTGCCCCTTGAGAATCCGTCACTTTGTAGTTTTACCACAGATTCTGCAACTACAGAAAGAAAGGCTTTTCTGACAGAAGCCTTCAGGAAGGGGAAGAAAAAGAGGGTTGCTAGCCAGGTTGCTACTCCCATTCCTCCCCAGAAGAGGGCTTCTCAAAGAGCTCCTGCTGAGGAGGGTAAAAAAAGTTGATTTGACACCATCTGGTATTTCGGATGGTCGACCTCCAAAATCGGCTACTTATTTGTTGCCAAAGAAGAGGGCGTCTTCTATTTTGATGAAGAAGATTTTCGTTGAGGAGTCGAACACTGAGGTCCAACAAACCATGGAGGCGTATGTTGCTGGGGCAACCTCTCTTGAGGTGAAGTTTGATGATTTCTTGGTTGGGGGCAGAAAGCCTATCTTCCTTCCTCATCGAAGGCTACTGAAACATGAGTAAGGTTAAGAATTTCTATGCTTTGATTCGATTAAAGAATTTGGTGCCTCATTCGAAAACTCATATTTTGACTATAATACAGATCAAGAAGTTGTTGATCGAGGCCAAACCTTGCATTCTCGTTGCTGGTACTTTGGCAAACCAACTTCTCACCTACAAGAATATCGAGAAGGAGTTGGTGAAGGAGAAAGTAGATTTGATCGAGCAAAAAGAGAAATTTGAGGCGAAGCTTGAAGCCGAGATGGCAAATGAGGTAGCTATTCATGAGGCAAAAAAAGCTTGGGACATGGAAAAGAGGAAGGAGGTCTAGCAGATCAGGGTCGACCTCGCGAAGGAAAGGGAGGAGGAATTGGCGTTGAGAAAGCTAATTTTGAGAGCGATGTTTGTGAACAGATCACATTGGCTGTTAGGGCGATGGAGGTGGAACACTCTAAGGTTCTCGATGAAGTGAGGGCTGAAGGTGACCGAACCAATATCGATGCTCTCAAGCAGATGAAAACCAATTTTGTTGGGCAGTTCGAGGAGTTGGAGGATAGAAAAGATTTTTATAAATGTTTGGCTATTGCTGATAATCAGTTTTTCCTGAAGTACCTGAAGCTCCTATGGTGACCATTCCCGAGGGTATTCTTCTGCAGTAAATATTGGATGAGCTAACTCCAGGTTTACCAGCGAAAGTTGATACCCCAATTTCTCCACCTTTAGAGTAAATTATGCTTGAAAAGTGTTTATTTTATGAAAGATGTACAAATGGTTGATGGGACCCAAACAATTTTTTGTTTATTTCTTGAATGCTTTATTTTGATGTTTGTCAAAGAATATTTTAGAAGCAATTTATTCAAAATGCATAGAGTTTTTAAAAATTTATGTTAAGTATTATATTCGACAAGATTGATAGCATTAGATAGTAATGGAGATAATATACATAGTGTTGCTTTGGAGCAAGTATTTGAGATGATTAAAAGAGGGCCATGTGATGGCCCTTGGAATGTAGAATAATGACCAGATGTTTTACCTCGATGGGATATCTAAGTTTTTGAGAAAAAGGGACAAAGCATGACATGTTTTGTTTGATAAGTAATGAATTGTAAACAAGGTCTTCCTGTAATTGGATAGGCGTTTGTCAAAGAGATGAAAGTTAGTTGGGATGCATACTTGTCAAGTATGCATCGATACTAAGCGAATAATAGTGAAAAAGATGTAAATGATAGTAAAGACGTCTTTATTTGAATTATTCAAATGCGGTTATGGCGGTTATTTGTAAAAAAATTAGTTGGGTTGTATTCCATGGATGTTCGAGTTGTATTTCGTCTTTAGTCATTAACCAGTATGTCCCACTACCATTCTTGTCACTGATAATATACGACCCTTCCCAGTTCTGAGATAACTTGTCAGAATTTTTTGGTCGAGTACTGTCCTCGATGCGTCGAAGGACAGTGTTACCAATACTAAATATTTATTTTCTGACCTTTTTATTGTAAGCTTTCTTGATAGTGTCATGGTATCGCCCCCAATTTGCAATGGCTTGGTCTCAGGTTTCTTCGATCCAATTGAGGTTGCAGAGGAGTCTAAGTTCGTTGTGTTCATCTGTAATTTTTCTTCGAGTACATGGTAGATCGAGATCTGAAGGTATGACTGCTTCAGTATCGAAAGCCAACATGAATAGTGTACAACCAGTAGATGTTTGAGGAGTTGTTCGCTATGCCCACAATATACTAAGTAGTTCATCCGCCCATCTGCCTTTCTTCACGTCAAGGAGCTTGCGCAACCCTAACTCGATGCTTTTGTTGATAGCTTCAGCTTTTCCATTACATTAAGGGTAGTATGGTACCGAAGTATATAATTAAATCTTGTATTTGTGGAAGAAGCTAAGAATTTTAATGCCGATAAATTGCTTATTGTTATCAGATCGTATCATTTGCGGACAACTAAATCTGGTTATGATGTGTTCCAAAAGAAACTTGATTACTTCATTTTCATTAGTGTGATTTAGAGGTACTGCTTCGACCCACTTGGCGAAGTAGTCTGTTGCCACAAGAACGAACTTTCGGTGACCTGATGCTGGGTGAAAAGGTCTAATAATATCGATTGCCCATCTCTTGAATGGCCTAAGGACATTGCTAGCATGCAAGTCGAGGGCTGGGTTTTTGATGTCTTGAGCATGAATTTGGCATTTATAACACTTTCGGACAAAGCCTTCACACTCTTGTCATATCTTTAGCCAGTATAACCCTTGAATGAATGCCTGTTGTGCCAATGATTGATCTTCCTGAGATCTGAGCTGCACAGATACTTTCGTGAAGTTCTCTAATTTTGATTTGTGCTTGTTTCTGTGAGATACATTCAATAAGTAGTCCTCCTCCTGTTATGCGATATAAGCTTTTATTATGAACTATGAATCGAGGACACTTTGCCAAGAGTGACCAGGCTTCTTCCTTGTTACGTGGGAGGATATCGGAATTGAGGTATGCATAGAATGGTCTTATCCAATCTTCAAGATCTTTATCTTCATTAACATTGATCTGCATTATGTAGCTTACTTCAAGAGTAGAGTTTTTGATGAGTTTGATGTCTAAAGTTCTCTTTTTACTCTCTTCAAGCATTGTAGCTATGTATGCTAATGCGTCAGCGTGGCATTTTTCAGCTTGTGGGAGATAAGAGATTGTGGCTATTTTGAATTTCTTCATTTTCTCTTCGACCAAAGCTGCATACTTGACCATCTTGCCTGATGTTTTAAATATTTTATTATAATGGTTAGCAATTTTTTCAGCTCTAAGGGATATAGAGAGATCTAGTCCATGTAAGATAGCTTCATACTCTATTTTATTGTTGGTCGCGTAAAATTTGAGTTTGATTGCTTTCTCAATTTGATGGTTAGATGGTATAACAAGAACAATGCCGATTCTTGATCCTCGTAGTCTAACAGATCTGTCAGTAAAGAGTTTCCATCCTGTACTTTGTGACCAACCATCTGGTTCTACTATTGAGTTATCAACCAGTACTTCTTCGAGTTCTTCCCATTCTGGGTCTTCAACTAGAAAATCAACTAAAAAGTCAGTTACTGCTTATCCTTTGATCGATATCTGAGGCTCAAAGGAGATGTCATATTTGTCGATAAATACAGACCATTGATAAACTCTTCAAGATTTTTCCTTTTTGGAGAGTACAAGTTTGAGGGGAAACTTGGTAATGATTTTGATGGGATGAGCCAAGAAATAAGGAAAAAGTTTTTGAGAGCTGTATGCTAAGGCGAGGAGCTGCTTTTTGGCTGTTGTATATCTTATTTCAGCAGGCATGGGAGTTTTGCTGATGAAGTAGATTGGCTTTTCCGCACCATCGACGTACCGAATAAGGACATAACTAATGTAATCATCTGTAGTCGATAAGTACATCATCATTGTTTTGCCATCGACAAGAGTTTTCATTATGGGAAGATGCCCTAAGTATCTTTTGAGATCTTGGAAAGCTAACTCACAATCGGGTGTCCAAATGATTTCTTTGGGTTATTTTTAGAAGATTGGAGCTGGATTTCTACGGAGATGGAGGTAAAGAAGTTTGCAATCATCAGATGACTTGGAAATGAACCTGTGAAGAGATACAATCTTGCCAACATGCTTCTATACATCTTTTTTGGTTCGAGGAGATGGCATTGCCATGAGTGCATTGATTTGTGCCAGATCGATTTCTATTCCTCTTTTAGTTACCAAATGGCCCAAAAATTTGCAATACCAAATTGGTATTTTTCTTGGTTAAGTTTCATTTGGTAAGTACGTAGGATGTCAAAGATGGTTTGTAGGTTGATGCAATGATCCTTTCGCTTTAAGCTTTTATAGATCATATCATCGATGTATACCTCTATGATTTTTTCCAAGTGATCTTTAATCATTTTAGTAACCCAACGTTGATAAGTGGCTCTTGTATTCTTTAATCCAAAAGGCATTACTTTGTAGCAGTAGAGACCTCTTTTTGTGTAAAATGGTATTTTTTCATGGTCCTCTTCGGCGAGAGGAACCAGATTATAACTGGAGGCTGCATCCATCATTGTGAGAGGTTCATGCCCTGCTACAGAGTTGAGGAGTTGTGGGATCAGCAGGTGAAGAAAGTTATCTTTCGGTGTGAACTTGTTGGGCTCTGTAAAGTCGACATAGACTCTAATTTTTTCATTGTTCTTTGGGACAACCACTATGTTAGAAACCCATTTGGGATATTTTTCTTCTCGAATAAACCCTACACGAAGGAGTATATCAATTTCTTCATTTATGGCTTTGCAAGGGCGGGGGGTTAAATTGTAACGCTTCTGCATAACTACTTTGTTGTCTGGAAAAAGGTTGAGCTTGTGGCATGCGATTGAGGGATAAATGTTGGGCATTTCTTAAAAATAGCATTCAAAGATGCCGATGTTTTTCTTTTGAAGTTAGATCATGGTTTCATTTTCTCCGAATGACAGATTTGAGCCAATAAAGGTATTTCGCCCGGGCCCATCGAGTTCAATGGAGTTCACTACCACAGTGTCATGTTGCTCGAATGTGGAGGGCATTTCCTTCTGCAATTGCTATGCTTTAAAATTTTTTACCATGTGAGAGTTGGTGGTAGAATTTTCGTTCATACGCGCAACTGCTTTACTTTCCTTGATTGGGGCCAGAAGGACATAGAGATTTTGATCCACAAATTGTAACCTTACCAATTTCTTTTTGATAGTTTGCCACCTTGGACAATCTAAATAATAGGATCCAGGCCATATACTCTGAAATCCCTAGCCGAAGGTCTACACTTGGCAGAATCGAGACAAACCCCATCTCCCCTCACCTCGAAGTCATGCCCATTCCAGGCAATTTCTATATGCCAAAGTTAATTCAATATGCAGGCCTCATTGACCCGCTTACCGATGTTCGACATTTCAAAGCCGAAGTGGGATTATATTTCAAACTCGACCACATACTATGCAGGTGGTTCCATACAATCCAAGAAGGCTCCATCACCGCATTCAGCCAGTTGCAATGTCTATTCGAGTCCAATTACGCTCACGTTAAGGAGAAAGAGATCACTGTGGATTCCTTGTTCTTCTTCAAGCAAGGCGCAAAAGAAACCTTGGAAAGCTTTTACAAGCGTTTCTCACAGGAAACATAGAAAATTGGGAACTCATATGCCAAAATCGTCGTTCCAGCCTCCACCTCATCCCTGCACATCGATTCTAAGCTTCGAGAAGAGCTTACTCATCATAAGCCCAGAACGGTGGCAAAAATGATTGATGTAGTTAATAACTGCATCGAACTAAAACGATCCAAGAAAGATAAAATGAAAAGCTCCTCTGTCATCCATTCTTGATTAACAACTTCTTTTCCACCCCAAAAGTTGACCACTACTAAAGCACCCAAGCAACGCGGCAGAAATACCGACAATAACAGGAGAAAGGACGGGAGACCCGACAGCCCCGTCCCAATTCTACCCCCAATGAAAATGACTCACTCTGTTATCTTAACAATAATAAAGGGAGATGAGTGTCATCAAGCACCACAAACAATTCCCAACATCACCAATAAACCTTTATGTCAATATCACAATGTGCATAGTTACAAAACTGACAATTGCTAGTCTCTCATTCGAATCTTTCATCGTATCCTATTAGCAGGAAGGCTTCCTAATTATGTCATCGACATCCAAAAGTTCTTCGAGGATGAGATAAAGAACAAAGACATTGAAAAAAATCAGGGCCAGGGGCAAGCACGCCACCTTTATATGATGGAGATTCAAAAAGGAAAGAAAAGGAAACAAGACAATCAGATCACATCTTGTTGCAAAATGACCTCCTCGGATAAATCATTGAAACTTCTTCCCAGCTCAAGCAATTCAAAATGTTCTATCGGATCCTCATGATAACCCTCTCGTCATAATGCTTAAAGTTGGACAAGACTACCTGTATACGTTTCTTCTAATTAAAGTTCTAGGACTCAAAGTTTCTTTGAAAGCTTCCTCAATAGCAATCACCGGCTTCAACGGTTCGAAAGAATCTTCCACAGGAGAAATTACTTTGCCAGTTCAACCAGGATTAGAAACCACATTCATTAAATTCCTAGTCATCGATGCTGAGTCCAAATATTTGGGAATTTTGGGATGTAGTTGGTTACATTCGATCAAAGCAGTACCTTCTACATATCATTTAGTATTAAGATTTCTGATAGATCATGACATCTACGAAATCAAAGGTATTTAAGCAGTTGCATGTATGTGCAAGAATACCACCACTAACTCTCATACAACATAATTTTTAAAGTATAGCAACTACAGCATGAAACACCCCCCCACATTCGAGCAGCATGACCCAGAAATGGTTGAATCCATTGAACTCGATGGACCTGGGTGTCACACCTTCATCAACTCTTAGTTGTCAACCGATGAAAAAGAAACCATGATCTAACTACTAAAGAAAAACATCGACATCTTTGCCTGGACTTTCCATGAAATTCCAGGCATTGATCCATCAATCGTGTGCTATAGACTAAACCTCCTTCCAGACATTAAAATAGTCATACAGAAATGTCGAAACTTAGCTCACCACCTCCGCGAAGCCATAAACGAAGATATTGATAAATTCCTTTGCATAAGATTTATTCGAGAAGCCAAGTATCCAAAGTAGGTTTCTAGCATTATGGCAGTTCCGAAGAAAAATGGGAAGATCAGGGTTTGTGTTGACTTCATAGAGCCCAACAAATTTACACTGAAAGATAGTTTTCCTCTCCCACTAATTCTGCAACTCCTCGACTCCGTCGTAGGGCATAAACTTCTTTCCATGATGGATGCAGCCTCCGGCTACAATCAAGTTCCACTCGCAGAAGATGATCAAGAAAAGACAACCTTTATTACTGAAAGGGGTTTCTACTGTTACACAGTGATGCCTTTTGGGTTAAAGAATGCAGGAGCTACTTACCAACGGTTTGTCGATAAAATGTTCAAAGATCATTTAGGAAAAATCATGGAAGTCTACATCAATGATATGATCTATAAATGTTTGAAGCTCGAGGATCATTCTAGCAACCTCCAAACCAACTTCGATATCCTTCACAAATACCAGATGAAACTCAACCCAGAGAAATGCCAATTCGGTGTTGCATCTGGTAAATTTATAGGATACCTGGTCTGCAAAAGAGGAATCGAAATTGATCCTACGAAAATCAAGGAACTCATCGTAATGCCATCTACGCGAACAAAGGTGGATGTCCAAAAATTTGTAAACAAGATCGCCGCTCATCACAGATTCATCTCTAAGTCATTTGATCTATGCAAACTTCTTTACCTCTTTCTTCATGACAATCCTACTATACTTTCATAGAAACAATACAAGGAGATCATTTGGATACCTGACTGTGAGTTAGCCTTCCATGATCTTAAACGGTACTTGAGGTGTCCTCCTATAATGAGTACTTCAGTTAATGGCGAAACACTAACGATGTACTTATCCACAACTGAAGAGTCTATTTGTTTCGTCCTTATTTGGGAAGATGAAGGATTAGAAAAGCCAATCTATTTCATCAGCAAGACCATCATGCCTGCTAAAATAGGATACACAATAATAGAAAAGTAACTACTCGCCTTGGTCTATAGCACTTAAATACTTCTTCCAAACCTCCAATCCCATCCCATCAGAATCATTACTAAGTATCCCCTCAAACTGGTACTTTCGAAAAAAGAAAAATCACGACGAATCCAACAATAGTATGTTTTCCTTGGTAAATATGAAATCTCCTTCGAACCCTAGATATCTGTCATGGGATAAGCAGTTGTTGATTTCTTGCCAGACTTTCCAGTAAAAGACCCTGATTAGGAAGAACTCAAAGAAATTTTTGCAGATGACTTAATTACCGAACTAGATGCATGGTTGCAAAGTATCAGATGATGACTTTATACAGACGGATCAGCTGGAGCACGAGGATCGGGAATTGGAATCGTCCTCGTTATACCATCCTATCATTGTCTTGAGAAAGTTATTAAACTAAACTTCTTTGCCATAAACAATAAGACTGAATATGAAGGTATCCTTCACAGAATCGATCTCACACTCGCACTTGGTGCGAAAGATATAGCAGTTTACGTCGAATCTTTAATCGTGGCCAATCATTACAACAAAATGTTCCCCACATTAGGAAAAATGGTTGATTATGCAACCCTTGTCAAAGAAAAAATGAACAAATTTAGACAAGCATCGATCTCTTACTTACCTCGACAAGAAAATTGCCATGCTGGCGCATTGGCTTACACCGCCGCCATGCTGGGAGATAGTGAAAATGATCTTTAGATATCGAAATCATCGAGTATTTTAGCTTCGATATACAGTCAACAATGCAAATAACTATTACTGAAGATGAAAACCTGACGACTGGTGAAAACCATTCTTTGTATACCTCAACTCCAACATCCTCCAGAGTAATAAAGAAGAATCCCGTTGACTTTTGGCCAAATGCCCTGGGTTTATAGTTAAAGATAAAGTCTTATATCGTATCACCAGAGGAGGACCCCTTACTGAATGCATATCTCAAAATCAGGCTCAGATCAAAATCAGAGAACTTCAAGAAGGTATATGTGGAGCCCATGCTTTGGGAAGATCATTAGCCCAACGGGCGTTCACACAAGGAATCTATTAGCCGAAGATGAGACAAGATTGCGAAGAATTTGTATGTAAGTACTATAAATGCCATATCCACACTAAAGATATCAAAAGTCCAGTACTTGACTTGCACATTAGCAATGTCCTCTGGCCATTCAAACGATGGGGAATCGACAAATTTGAACCATTCCATCTAGTATTGGGAAACCGAAGGTTCGTCCTTGTAGTCACTGACAACTTCACAAAATGGGTCGAAGCAGTTCCTCTATGTCATACCGATGAAAATGAAGTCATCAATTTCCTTTGGGAACACATAATAACAAGGTTTGGCTGCCCACAAATGATACGCTTTGACAATGGCAAGTAATTCATCAGCGCTAAAGTCCTCGCTTTCCTCCATAAGTAAAAAATTTAGCTATCAACTTCCACACCATACTATCTTCAAGGCAACGAACAAGCTGAAGCCATCAATAAGAGCATAAAATCGGGTCTGCACAAACGCCTCGACGAAAAGAAATGAAGATGGTTCAACGAACTACTTAATGTTCTCTGGGCAAACAGGACTACTCCTCGAACTTCCATAGGCTATACTCCATTTATGACGGCCTTCGACACTAAAGCAGTCATACCCTCAGACCTCGATCTACCAAGTGGTCGAAGAAAAATTACTGATGAAGACAATGAATTAGGTTTCCTCTACAACCTAAACTGGATCGAAGAAACCTGAGACAAAGCTATTGTAAACTTTGGGCGATACCATGACATGTTGAAAAAAGCTTACAACAAAAAAGTGCAAAAGAGAAAGTTTGGTATTAGCGAACTTGTCCTTCGATGAATCCAAGAAAGTACACAACCTAATACTTCTGACAAATTGTCTGAAAACTATGAAGGGCTCTACATTGTCAGCGACAAATCAGATAGCGGGACTTACTGGCTAATGACTGAAGATAAAATCCAGCTTAAATATCCATGGAACACAGCTCAACTGAATTTTTTTACAGATAACAACTGTAGCAATTATCATCGATTCAAATAAAACAATCTTTACTGTCACTTACATTTTTTGTATCTTTACTTGTTCTCGATCCATACTTGATAAGTATGCACCAGACAATAATCATCTTTACTATCTTCACATGATCTCGATCCATACTTGATAAGTATGCATCCAACAATCAAACATCTTTACTGTCTTTGCTTAGTCTCATTCCATACTTAATAAGTATGTATCCAGACTATCAGCCATTTTATGGGAACATTATCCAATCACAGGATACTCTACTTCGCATTCCATAATTATCAAACAAAATATAACTTGTTTTCTCTTTTCGAATCTAAATCCAGATATCCCACTGCTGATACACATATGGTAATCGTTCACATTACTTGCCATTTTATGGCCATCATTTACTTATCATGCCCATAGGTGTTCCTTACTTATCTGCTATGAGTTACAATCACATTTACAACATATATGCATCACAAATTTTCAAAAAACTTTCTTCGAAAACAAAAATTTATCTTTCAAAACATCGCATAATAGAAATTATTCAGGTCCTATTGACCACTTTCACATCTCTCCTTCAAAACAAATAATGTTTACACAAATTATCTTAAACTATAAAAGGAGACACGACGTCATCAACATTCGGTAACCCTTCAGGAGGAAACACTTCCATTAATTCCACATAATGCATCCCATCAGCTTCCATCATCACACAATCATCGACGACATCAGTCCCACTAGGAACTTTTGGAGTCTCCGGAACATCATCGTCTTTGAATCCTCGAAGACAATACCACCAGACTTGGCCAACCCCTTATAATGATCCTTCCTCACCTCCAACAACTCGTACTACCATACATAGTGAGCCCTCACCTTCTTACAAATATCTAGCTTCTCTGCTATCAACTCAGCCTTAACCTTGTCGAGAACCTTACCATGTTCCAGCTCCATCGCCTTTCGCGTATCGACAATCTGTTATCTTACATCCTTCTCAAAATTTGTTCTAAGCAACACCGAAGCCTTTTCTTTTTCCTTCTCCCACATTTTCTTTGCTTTACGAAGAACAGTGTCCATCGCCTTTCGTACTTCAAGCTTGTAGGTAATCAACTTTGCATTCAGCTCCTTATCTTCGATCAGAGCTTCTTTCTCCCTCATCAAATCTTTCTCGATGTTTTTATATGCCAACACTTGATTTATAAGGTCACTACTACCAATAATGCGATCTTTCGCCTCCGTCAACAACTTCTTGATCTGCATTACATTCATAAATTGAGTATTCGAATGACATACCAGTTCCTTTAATCAAAGCAAAGCAGAAAAATTTCTCACCTTCGACATGTTGCGGTGGCCCTCACTGAGAAATGTCATCAAGCTCTCAGCCCCAACTAAACAATCATCAACTTCAGCCTGCAATACATTCATCCCTGACATATACGAATCCATCATCCTCTGGACTTCAATATGAGATTCCTCGATGACTTTGTTCTTTGACGACTCTCCACTCCCCTTCTTCTTCGAGAGTGCACTTGTCGCACCCCGTGGAGGATGCCCATTCGGTAAAGTAACTAGCTTATCAATCTTCACCCCCTCTTCCATTATTGACCATCAAGAATTTCTCTTCAGATAAAGTAGATGAACATCAACTTGGCTCGCTACTCTTTTCTTCTTACTCTTTCCTATTGTTTTAGCAAACATCGAGTCTTTCTTCGTAGTCTGAGAGTCAGTCGCATATCCAGCCAAAGAATGATTTTCTAATGGAAACTGGACTCTGTGGCCCTCTTGTTCTTTGCTGACATCTTACCGTCAATAAAATGGACTTCTGAAGCTTTTGCCCTCGACCTCTTTAACCCGACCTCTTGAAAAAGGGTACTCACACGATGTTGGTCGATGAAAAGATTATCAATCCTACCAAAGAAAACCTTCCTAACCTTGTACAATTCTTCATGTACTTCCGAGTTCCTATCGACCTCCTTCAAAGCTGCACATAAACAAAATACAGTTATAAACAATTTACATCACATTCCACACTTTAAACATCGATATTTAAGTTACCTAGCCACAAACCTAAGTGAAAAATATTTCTCTTTAAGGGCTCCCCAGGGTCTTTATTGTCGAACTCGTAGTTCCCAGACATGAGTAAACATTTGTCGATGTATTACCCTCCTATTGACACCATGTCATAGAACAATGGTCTCTTCAAAAGACTTGCCAAGTTGCGATAGCCTATTTTCTTTGGGTTCATCTTAAGTGTACAATACACACATAAATCATCAACAATGATCAACTCTTCCCCCCTTGATTTAAGTTGACCATTTATTGCCCCACATACCCAAAACAGGCCGTATACATTTGGATTGAACTGATTAGGCGCTACATCAAAGAATTCATCAACTTCTTCTGGTCAGCTTGAAGGGGAAGCTTCAACCCCTTCTTAATTTGTTCTTGATAAACGATAATCCATCCCAAGGGTACTTCCTGGTCAATCATATCATATTGGTACTCCTCTAACCTAATATCTCAAAGAATACCGTACTTCTTCTTGAAACTCAGTATTTCCTTCGTCTCCGGACCCTCTCCATAACAAATTTCTTCTTCCTCCTCCACATCGTCTTCCTCACCCCCTTTACCTTCTCAATCACTAGCCTGCAGCTCATGATCCACATCTATCTTGGTAGCCTCCTTATCTGACAATTCGACAATCCTAGGTGCCACCTTAAACTGGTTCACACCAGCTAAGCCTGCGCTACTTGACCTTACCCTATATCTACCTCCCAACTATTGTACACAGGTAGCTACATCGATCATCAGGGGCTCTACATCTTGAAGGTTCTCGTATATATCTTTACCATCGATTTGAGTTGGTTCAGCCATTTTTAAGAACCTAAATATCAAATTCCATTTTTTACAACAATTAGTATCTATTATATCTGATACATATATATGTTTATGTGTTTATATTCGCATAGTTGTCGAGTTTAACCTCCAACATATCATTCTCACATTACTATCATTACTATTTGCTACTATCATTACTATCCGTTACTATCATTACTGTCAGTTACACTTACTGCAGTCAGTTCTTGATACAATTTAAGTATTTCTTCATTAAGTCATAAAACATCGATTACTTTACTAATTGTCATTTATGTTGATATTTAGGAATCTCAAAAGTTCTCAACGTAAACTTTGCCTATTTCCTGCCAAAACCACTACACTTCAAATAAAAATTATGGGATATCACCTTCTCCGGCGTAAAATCCGGCCAAATCAAAACTAACAAACATATATTTTCGACAATCTCGCCTGAAATCCAAGTAAATTCCCTACAGTCGCGCCGTACTCGCTGCAACACCAATCAATTCCTCTCTCCACTCCTTACCACCTATTTAACACATCTCTCTTACCTAAATACCTTTATAAATAATTACGATGATATTTCCTTTGATTGAACATAGTAGAATCCCAAATAACTCCCAATCCATCTAACCTTAAATAAATTCCTTTTACCAATACACTAAACATACCTACAACTACCAATACTTACAAACAAACAATCAAGAAACATACACAATCAATATAGTTACTAACATTGTATTTGCGCTGCTACAGTATCCCTTTGTTTCGCCTGCTTTGCTCTCTCAATCAAAATACTGATCTCCACCTTCCCAATTGTTGACAACAATTCCAATGACGAGAATAAAGAATTCGTAATTGGGAATTTTTTTTAGAGTCTCTAAAATGTGAATAGTCTCCCACCTCTGAGCTATTTATAGACCCCATGCGACTGTTCATCGCACCACTTCGCGACCGTTCGAGTAATCGGGCATAGCGCCTTAAACTAAATTTTCTTGAAGTCTTTGACTTTTTTCCTTCTCAACACCAATAAAACCCTACATTATTGCTCCAATCCTTCCATATCTCGAAGAATTTCCTCTGACATATTCATTCTCAACAAAGCACAACATATCTTGTCACAATGATGTTGTACATCATCTTCCTTTTAATTCAAAATTTTACCTACAGGACCACACCGTGCCATGTTTAATCCTCTCACTACCTCCGTACATTTTTACCTTATTTGCAAATCTCTATATCTACGGCAAATCTTCATCAATCCGATCAATTTTCAAACATTCATTTGACATTACAAATACAACGACCAACACATTACTACATTCCACAATTTTACTAAGTCCAAAGTATATTAGATAATAATTTAACATAATAAAACATCGACAACTGCATTCTGACATCGAATTCTGTTATCATTTCATCTTCAAACAAAATTCGACCATTACATTTTCTACAAATTCAAATTCATAAACTCATAACTACAACAACATCTTCTTTCCGAATCAACATCTTCACACGAGTATACATGTAACTCACACATTTAGGTAGACTCTAGAATTACAGTTGAGAGCAAAACTAAAAATCCCCTTCAACATCCTTCACCTCTGCCTCGCTCATTTCTTCATAATCTGGCTCAACAGGATCTTCCAAGTGAATGTTAGCATTCTGATTACTAAAATATGGATTGTATAATTCCCAATATTTAACCTTAATACGGGTAAGAACCTCATTCCGAACTTGAGATCTAGTCTTCACCATTTCTTCAACACACAACTTTTAATTTAAAATATCCAGGGGATACTTATAGTCCTACAAAGTCCAAGTCAACATAACAAATATTTATTTCTTCTTAGAATTTTACATTTTCAACAGTCAAATTAATCAACCTCAAAATTCGTTCTTAGCCCCACTCAATCAACTATACTTTAAAATGTTTAAACCATCCAGCTATACACATTCAATACATTTTACTTCGATATCACAATTGGTCGATCACTTGCGTATTAACAAAACAAAAATATACTAAAAAAAAAATAAAGGAAGTTGAAACAACAAAGTTTATTCATTGAACTAACTGTTATATATTATATTCGACAACTCACTCCTTCGATTACATTACATCCAATTACGCTTCTCTCTTTACATTCGACCTCAAGGACTAGTTGCTCTGCGCATCTATTCACCAGGATCTGACATTTGACTTCTTTTTACTCGAATATGACATTATCTCAGGCAATAGGGGCAATGATATCGTAAGAAGCTCAATGAACCTCAGGTCTGGGAAACTCTAAACAGAGCTGCCTCTACAAATGACTGATAATAGAAAATTGCAAGAAGCCTCCTTTGTTCGAAATGATCCCTGGACACCCAACCAGTCTTCACATCCTCATCTTCCTTATAAACAGTACCCCCTTCCCCAACATTATGGTCAGCTTCCATACCTCCAACTATGATAACTGAACCCAACCCAAATAAATACCCTGTGTGAATACACCCACTGACTCTACCTCTCCCCACCCTCTATACCATGATGACATCAATTGCAGGATAACAAAGAACCAGTTTGGGACAGAACTTTACCTCAGCTTGGTCATTATGGTCACAGTCTTCATCCCCAGGTAACTCGATATGTTACACTTTGGGTGGTATCTTTACAATCCACCACCACAAAACCCTTCTTAACACCATCTATTTATACCCCACTTGAATTTGCCAGGTCCAATGTCCCATATTAATTACTCATCGGGAAAGACATGACCAGGTTCACTTCACTTTAACCTCAGAAATGACAACAGGAAGCCTTTCAAAGACATCAGCAACCATTTCGAATTCTAACTTCTTCTTAAGAAAACTACAAGTACTTCTGTCGAGAATGGGGCGATTGTAGTAGCATATTTCCCCGATTCAGCAAGGATAAGCTAGCATAACATAGTCAAAGATAGTCAGCATTGCATAGTCGAAGACAGACAACAGTCGAGATGTTACCATAAGTCCTCGACCTACTAAAAGTACCCGTTGTGCCTAGTAAAGAAAGAGCCGTAAGAGATCCGTAAAGTTTACCCACTCCTCCCGAAATAGGAGACTATTTTTTTTTATAAACTGCCTGCATCTACTATAAATATAGGCAAATAATAGATTATTCAGACCCGCATCCCTACTATTCTTACTTTCTTACCCTACAGTCACTCCAAAAATTATAATAACTAGCAGCATATTGGATTTTACATCAAAACCCACCTCGAGGTCATGGTTTTTCTCAGCCTTTACTGTGTTTTTAACATAAAATCTTGCTTGTTTAGGTTATTATTGCACCTTCCTTACAAAAAGTATTGGAAAATATTATCCTTCTGGAAAACATGCCATTGCAGTAACCAACATCGTCCAAAGATTCCTAAATATTTTAACTCAGCGTCTATGACAACGAATTTGACGAAAGTGGCTTTCAATCCCGCTTGAATTGGCAAGGTGATTTTTTCTGTGGCAGATTCTTTAGAACTGTTGAAACCTGTGATGGTAGCCGTTGAAGCTTTTACTAAATTTTTGAGGCCTAGAACGTCAATTGCTCTATTAAACAGAATGTCTGTTGTGCCTCCTGTATTAACTAGAATTATATATATGTACTTTTGACCTACTTTGATCATAATGACCAGAGGGTCATCATGAGGGTACTTGACATGGCTGGTGTCATAGTCTTCGAAAGAAATATGGTATAGATGTTTAGCCTTGCTAGAGTTGGAGAGAAGCTTCGTTGATTTGTCTGACAATGCCATCTTGCAGCATGATGTGACTCTATCATTTTACTTTCTTTTCTTTCCTTTCTTAATTTCAATCATGTAAAGATGGCGAGCTTGGGCTTGTCCTTGTTCTTGTTCAACTTCTATTCTTTTGGTCTCTTCCTCAAGGAACTTTTAAACATCGACTACATAGTTGTGAAGTCTTCCAGCTAGTAGGATTCAATTAAAAATCTATATTACAGAATAATAGTTGTCAGCCTCGTGATTATGCACGTTGTGATACTGGCACAAGGGTTTGTTGGGTATATCAGGAATAGCTTGTGCCTCTCGATACAATTTGTCTCTCTTTATCATTGGTAAGATAACAAAGAGTGTGGTTGTCATAGAAGGCAAGACTGGGACGGGTCTGTCTGGCTTTCTCTCTCTTTTCCTGACGTTGTTGGTGTTCCTTCCAAGTTGCTTAGGAGTCTAATTATTAGTTGACTTTGGAGGTGGTAACAAAAATGCTTCATTAGAGTGGATGACTAAGGAGCTTTTTCATCTTATCCTTTTAAGACCGTTCCAATTCGATGTAGTTAGTAACAACATCGATTATTTCTGTTACTGTCTTGGGCTTGTACAAGGTAAGTTCTTCTTGAACTTAGAAGTCGATGTGAAGTACGGCAGTGAATGCTGGAGCAACAATTTTAAGGTCTGAATTCCTAATCTTTCGTATTTCTTGAAGGAAATGCTTATAAAAAATAGCCAAGGTCTCTTTCGCACCTTGTTCAAAAAAGAATAAAGAATCTACTGTGATCTCTTATTTCTTAGCATGAGCATAGTTTGACTCGAAGAGGCGCTATAACTGCTGAATGTAATGATAGAGCCTTTAGGAATAGTATAGAACCATCTGAGAGGTTCTTCTTTAAGGCTCCTATTAAATAATCTGTATAGCATGTGATTGCGTTTGGAGTACAATCCAACTGCTGTATTAAAGTGTCAGACGTAGGTAAGAGGTCAGTGAGGCCTGCATATTTATAAAATTTTGGCATGTAGAAAGTTTCTCGGATGGGAATGGCTTCGAGATGAGGAGAGATTGGGTTCATCTCAATCCTATCGAGAATAGACCTTCAGCCTGGAATGTCAGAGTTTATGGCTTCGATCTTATGGATTAAGTCATCCAAGGTAATAAATAGCTATAGAGTATTTAGGGTAGTGACAACTTGAGGATCAAAGTCACCTTGTCCTTCAGGTCCCTGCCTATCTCTCATTGGTCATCTTATCGATGGTGGTGGAGATTGGTGGCGTATGCGCTGACTTCGTAGAGTTGTCGATACTGTGGATGTGAGTCCAAAATGTCTAGAAGCTCTATCTGGATTCCTCGATCTGGATCGAGAACTTTAAACTTGTACCTTTCTGGGCCGGTTTTATCTCTGGGTCACCCTGGTACGATGTTTACCCCGGGCTTGGGGAGGTGACATTTGATGGCCAGTGAGTCGGTCTTGATGTCTCCATAAATACTTAATTTCTTTTTGATGTGTCCGACTCTGTTGGTCCAAGGCCTTTCTCCTTTCGTCTCTTTCAACTTGAAGAGCTTGGGCGTGGATTCGCTGATCTTTGAGCCTTAGGACTCTGTCAGACTCTAATTTTTTTTGAAGTTTGATCACAATACTGTGTAGGTTGAGTGTTTCTGATATTGGGTTGATCTCGTGGTCCCTCAGTGTACTGGAGGAACTTTAAAGATTCATGTTTGTCATTAGATTGTCTTAGATTATAGGTGGTAAAGAAAAAGTGAGGTATTCTCACAGACGGTGCTAATTGTAATGGCGTGTTTTCCGGGTGGATAATCTCTGCCAATACTTTAGTAAGGATTATGCAATAATAAACTTAAACACATAAGATTTTATGTGAAAACTTAGTAAAGTCTGAGAAAAACTACGACCTCGTGGAGGGTTTTGATGAAAAATCTAATTAGTTGCTAGTTATTATAATTGCTATTGAGTAAGAAAGTAAGAATGAATGAATAGTAGAGTTACTAATTCAGAATAATACATTCTCTGCCGATATTTATAGTAGATATAAGCAGTTTACAAAAAGTTAAATAGTTTCTTGTTTTGGTAGGTAGTGGGAGAACTTCGCAGATCTCCCAACGGCTCTTTTTGACTAAGCATATAACGGCTACTTTGGTGGATTGAGAACTGTGGTTGTAGATGAGACATCTTCTTAAATGATAGAATGTCTTCGACTAAGTTCTATTAGCTTCTCTTTATCGAATCTGGGAAATATGATACTACAGAATCGTCCAACTCAATAATCTAGCAAAAGAAAATTGTATCAAATTTCAAAGTAACTTCATAAAACACACAGGACCGAGCTCACCAATGTCTAGTTCATTTTATTATTCTTTTGTGAAGGCTAGCCTATTTTGGAGTTTTACTGATGGTTAAGCAAATCCCTGACAAAAAATTATGACCAAATGTAAAGCCTGATTGTAAAGATGTTCCAAAGAGATAAAATTCCCTAAGGCTGCAACACTGCCGGACGTCATCCTCATAATTTTTACCCCATGGGGTTTGTACTTGCGAGTCATGACATCTCTCTTGGTGACACCATCACTGAGCCAAGTACTCAGTAGCACTAGCCTGATCGATAGTAATTAATTTTTTTAACCAAGATTGCTATATCTTCTCAAAGAATCACAGAAAACACACCCAAGATTTATCGTGATTCCTTTGAGAACCAGCTGTATTACCCAAAATTTTGAAGGATAAATTTATTGTATATTAAAGGTTAAATGAATTTAGCATGGCATTCTTAAAATACATGTTTCTTTGTATAGGCAGATATTGTGAAGTTAGCATCATTACCATGTTTATTTTTTTGTTTTTTTTTGGAAGGTAAGCCAGTTATAGGGATTCGTAACCACAAAGTTACCAATCCACAAAGGGAATCCCAAGCCCGAAGGTAACCACAAGCCTCTGAAGAAGTACCAAAGCCTGAAGGCCACACAACCCTGAAGGGTAACAAAGCATTACCATGTTCTGTAACATATTTATTATAGAGGTTAGAAATGATAAGCCTCATGACTGAACAATAACATTTGGGCATACCAGACATAGAGTACTAATCTTATGCGTACTAGGGTGTCAACCTAGCTAGTTGAGATGTTAGTTTGTATTGTTTCACTATTTTTGTTTCTTCATATAACTTGAGCTCAAAATGGAAGTTAATAAATTAATTTAAAGTAGGAAAATGCTTTGGGGACCCTGAGGTTACCTTCATAGCATGTAAACTAGAAAGATCCACTAAAAAATTTTATTAAAAAACATAGGCATTAAGCTTAAAAATATATTACAAAAATTAATAGTTTGATTTTGGAAAATTTAATAAGTATATTAGGTTATGTAGGAAGAACACATAATGTTAACCTATAGACTCCGATTTTTAATGTTGTTGTGTATCGTTGAGAATTTCTTGATAAAATTTGTCAGAACTAAATATATGTCAAGCACACATTTATCATTATGTAGTGATACATTCAGACGAATTAAATGAAACGACGTTAATAATTTGAAAAAATATTTTCATGAGAAGGAATCAATTTGAAGATGGGACTTGATTTAAGGTTTATTGATTTAAGAAGTTAATATATTAAGGATGGAAATTAATAACCTGCCAACAGTGTTTTTATGTTACATAGAAGCTAGGTGACACCTTTTCATTCGTGGTCAATATGCTTTACAACCCTTGGGTCCTCCTTGCAACGCTCTTTAAAGTATCACAAAAGGGAGGTGTAATGGCCAAATTCTGCAGCTCAAAATGGCTTGGAATTAGCCCTTACACCAATGTACTTCTGACAAAAACTAATGTAAAACAAGAAATAACCCAGGTGATTTAGCGTAGAAAGCCTTTGAATAGGTAAAAAACCACGACCTCGAGTTAAGGGTTTTAATAACAGTAACTTTTATTGCTTGAGGCTGATATCTTATTATAAGTGATCTCTCAATCTAAAAATACTTGATCTTGTAAGTAAAAAGTTTTGTGGTATTCAAAATCTAGAAATTCCTGTGTTAGAGTCTAGAAAATTAGGTTTTTCTTGGTCCCCGTCTCTTCTGGAACCTTTTTTCTTAATATAGACCTTACCTGTGGCTCGATATCGTGCTAAAGAACGTTCTTTGAATAATGAGATAAGTGGTGGTTGACTGTGTAACTGCTGAGCTCATAGGAGACATGCGTTTTTGACTTGTTCATGTTCTTCTATTGTGCTTGATCCATGTTCTTTATCTGTTCGTGGTCTAGGTGTCAATGCTAACTGTTTATGTCCTGTAAGAAATGTATGTGTCTGATATTGAGGTAGTTTAATTTTGGACTAGGTCGAAGGTAGGCCCTTCCAATCGCTCCATCGCAACTGAAGGCACAAGTTGCTTTTGTTGAGAAAGAACCTAAGAATTTGTGGTGTTGGAAGTTGAAAATATATGATATTTTGATATGAATTGACTGGTTAGGTACTTGGTATGTATTTATGGAGGGATGTATCTGCATTGAATGATGATGGAAAAGATTAATATATGTGACGCTTGGGGTTTCGAGAGTGGCCTATTTTGAATGATGACTGCTTTAGAAATGTACATGTGCATTAAATAGAATTGTTATATAAATAGTGTGTGTACTTTGGATTCTGGCAAAAGTATGCTGCGTTTAAAAAATCTTTTGAATTCTTTGAGTGACAATGGTGAAGACCCAGCGCATGGTGTATGAAGAGAGAGTCATTGCCTAAATATAAAGGTTAAATTTGAGATATTTTGGGGATTAATCTGTGGATATGGCCACCCTGATTCTTATTCCACCGACGTATCAGGGAATGTCAGAAGACAAAGCGGCTAAGGCTGAGGAGGATTTTTACTGTATGCGGAGATTTTATTACGTGGTCTTGACTGACGAGGCACGTTGGAGGTGTCATTGCATCCTTGTGGAGGTTAAGGTTCAGGAGACAGATGTGGGGGCCGGTGTATCTGCGAGGCAGTATCGCCGGTATCCTGCAAATGACTAGATTCTAAGGTAGGACTCCTGATGACAGCGTAATTATGACATTTTTATTATACCCGAACATGTATTTTAGTCGTCCATTAAATTTAACTTTGGGTACTTATGTACGTTTGTTCGATTGCAGTTATTAGAGATGGATATTTGAAACCAAGCTCTTAAAGTTAAGTAAAAGTGTCTCCAGCAGTTCATAGCATAAAAAGTCAAAGGCACAATATATTTGGTCTTAAGATTGAAGAAATATATACTCAAATATTCTTGGAGAATAAGATCAAAGAATATATTGCATCCAAGATCCTTGAAGATATTTTATATTGAAGATATATGCAAGAGTTTCTATGAAGAAATATCTCTACATCACTTAAGGAAATTATATGCAAGAATATTAGGTTATTGGTTGTAATATTAGAAGATATCATTGTAAAAATATTCTTTAGAATTTAATGTATAGTTTTTAAATTTGGGTTCCTTTTCCTATAAAAGAACCCTCCCCCCATTGTAATTGGGCATCTCATATTTGAGCAAGTTTAAAAGAAATAAAGTCTTAGTTTTATTTAATTATCTTCTCCCTATTTCATTTTATTTTGTAGATAATTAGTTGCTAATGCGATAAAGTCTGAGATGAGCAGCTAATCTCCTAGCTGAGGCTAGGATGAGGCCCCTTCTTGGATAGGCAATAGTTAGTATTAATTAGGTTCTAATTAGTTTCTTTGTTAATTTTTTCTAATACCGTTCCAATGATTTCTTTGAGTTTTTGGCGTAACAGTAGTGAAGTCTGTTCCTGAATGTTTCACCATTTTTGATCATCTATACTTCATAGTTGAGAAATACATTTTTTACGAAAGTTTCAGATAATTTGAAACCTTTTCTGAATTGCTATAGATCATATATTTCTGCTTAGTCATTTGTGAGTTACAGCCTTTTTAAAAAATAGTAAAAATAGTCTCAGCAAAGGACTCCGCAGTTCATTCATCACTTATTTTGAGTCTTAAGGAAGCTAAATTCTAGAAAACTTTGTTCTTAAATATTTTTTCTTTCTAAAATATCTTTCCAAATTGATATTATTTATTGATCTCTCTCAGCCGAGCTGAAAGATATGCGCATTTAAAAATTAGGACATCATAGACTACAATAAACTTGGAAATTGAATTAATATTGTTGTCGCAAGTTTACTAATCCTTTTTCTCTTGTTTTGCAGGATTGTCACAAAGTTGGAAACGAGATGGACAATACGCAAAGTTAAAAACATCATCAAATCCATCCTTCTTGTGCCCCCTAAGTGAAGGGGTACTTCCTTCATTCGCCCTTAAGTGAAGGGCGGCCACAGTTTCACCGGGAAACACTTCCCGTAGGTTGGTACCTCTATAAACTTGACATCTAAAAGGGGTTCATATCTGCTCCGCCCCGACACTAGAAACATAAAGTAGTGTGGACTGTGCAAATACACGCTGCTCTAATATAATATTTGCTGTGGTTGGATTAACCTATTGTTGTGTTTAAATTTCTTTTCATTCCAATATTGGTAAATGTAAAAACTGTTAGAGACTTGCAGGATTTCATCACCCAAAAAGCTCTCTAAAAAGTGGGACCACCCATTAGGGATATGAAAAAATTCGTATCACACAAAAATTGATATCCCAGACCTGAAAATAACTGATAATAAAAAAGAGTAACAAGATTCCCGCGGGATTTTATCACCAAACGGATAGGTGTTCCATACCGGGGTACAAACACAGGTTCGTAGGATACGGCCCCAGCCTAGCGCGCGTAAAATACTGGTTACAGGTTTGCGACGTCACCGTTCCGAGTGTTGACGTACGATAAGGCAACTCGCTCGAGCGTGATGGCTGAACATTTACTCTAAGATGATACTATCACAGTGACGTAGGGGAGTGTAGGAGCCAAAGCCTTTCACTATCCTACCCTTTTGTAAACATAGAAGAATATAGGGGAGACTTGATTATTTCTTCTAAAAAAACGTTGAAGTGCTAGAGTTTTAGGCTTGATTGATTTTTTTTGCATTGAGTGTTAATTTAATTATAAAATGCCTTACATACAAGAACATTAGAATTCATATTGCTCACATTTTGACATCCCACAATATCCTCAAAATTATTTTCAATCATGGGATCACCAAAAATCTTAATACGTGGAACCTTTCTAACCTCATTTCTATATGCAGTCTTAGCAATCCTTTCAGTCATCTAAATAGCTCCCACCCACTCAACTCAAACCATCTAAGGAAGATAACCTTTCTTTCTTCATGCAGCAATAAATGGAAAACCAACAACAAGCGTTACAATTTTAACAACAAATAGTATAATTCCAACAGCAGACTTTGGTGAATCAAACTTCTACAACCCAATCAATCTCTAGGTTAGAGACTAAGATAGCTCAGTTGTCAACCACATGGAGTGAAATAGAGCACGAAATACTTCTAAGCAATGAAGAAGAACAATCCAAAGTTAAATCCCCCTGTAATTTAGAAAATGATGTATTCAAGTATAATTATGGAATATTTTCCCCGTGGGGTGAATGGATACCATATTACGAGACAAATTTAGAAGATAAGCATTTTAAGGTTGACGATCCTATGTTACAAGAAGATCTTAAAGAAGCGGTCAACATGATCAATGAAATTCTTTCTCAATCACCTCCTAATTCCACCCCCAACATTCAACTACCGATGTCATTACCTATCCCTTCACTGATAGAGCCCTACCAATTCATAAATGATATCATGACAGAAAGTGAATAATTTTCCCAATTCTTAGACGATTTATCAGATAATGAGGATGATGATAAATGTCTTGGAAGTGTGAATTCAACATCGATTCTTAAGAAAATATAAGCTCCATATTTATCCAGATCAGTGTTACCTTCTTCATCTCTCTTCCTTTAATCCATACCTCCATCACCTAAGCCTAATGGGGGTATAATAGCCATACATGATTTTGAGGACTTGTATGAAGATAACTCTTGTTACATTTTTGTTGATGAATGTTTAAATTATTTTGAGGACTCGAATGATCTTGAGATTCGTGAAATGGTAAAATCATTAGCATCTAAAAATATGTTTCAACTTGGCCATGTCCCTAAGCCAATGAATATCCATGTCAATGGTCAGGATGAGTCCCTTGAGATAAGTTATAATTTTAGGCACATAAATTTTAAATATTTGTTAGAGTAAATTATTCCCCGATCCCCACATCCACAAATATGCTATATAGTTTTTTTTCTACTAAAAGAAAACATCTTTATAAAAAATTATAATTTTGGGGATGCCTCAAGGACTTACTTTATCAGAACCACCTATCACATTTTTGACGAATTTCCAAGCACTTAAACTGATTTTACCTTGACAAAAATATAATGGAAAAGCCATAATTTTGAAATTGTACCAAGTATATACTAGAATATTTTGGACTATCTTAAGCAAGATGTATTATGTTTTTATTAGCGACAAATTAAAGTTAGCTTGGCATATTATGAAAACATGTACTTCATTGTAGTTTTGTAATTAATACTTTCAATATATTTTTGCTCAGTGTAAGGAAAATTTAGTATTTATGTTAAGAATAGTTCGCTATAAGGGAGACAACTGCCTAAGAATAAGTTTATTTCTAAGAAAAAAAACCAAATATGCTCTAGAAACTTTTACGCTACAAGGCGGCTCCCATGATTAAGAACTGAAAGAGGAAAAATTATCACCAATCTCGAGTTTGACCATGAACTATATGAAAGGAGCACAAAAAAATATTATTTGCGAGAATCCTGAGTCTAGGTCATGATGGGGCACCAGACCTTGGCAGCCTTAGCCAACTGGCAGGGATTTTCAGCCAAAAACTCCTTATTATGGAGGCTTCACTAAGAAATAATGTAATCAAAAGAAAAGGCTTGCAAAAGAAAAGAAAAAAGTAAAATTCTAGGAAGACAAATTGACTAAGGCACTTGTCGAACTGATCGTGGAATATATTTCAGTAAACACTAGACTACCAAAAACTGAGTAAATTATTCTAGACAACGTAATAGGCGATAAAACTATTTTCACTGTACACTCAAATATAGCTAATGAAAAATACTTGAATCTCTTTCTAATCCTGATGTAGTACTTCTAGTTTTGGATAAGCTTAAAATATTTTTTTGTATAGTTAGGAGAATAACAAGTTGATGGATTTTTAAATCGGTATAATTTTATCACAACTTTAAATCGGCATAAAGTTGGATAAGCTTAAAATGAGTCATGTGTATTCTAGAATTGTTTAAAATGTCATTATTGACTTTTATGGGTATAGTTACTACAAACCTTCCCGAGATAATACTCGTCCACCTAACTAAACCTAGAGGTTTAGCGACTTGTTGCATATGCTTAATGCAATCGCGATCACTGCGAAAGTGGTTATTATTTTATTTTACTCGGGACGAGCAAAAGACAAGTTTGGGGGTATTTGATGAGCGTGTAATTATAATATTTTTAATATACCCGAACATGTATTTTAGTCGTCCATTAAATTTAATTTTGGGTACTTATGTACGTTTGTTTGATTGCAGCTATTAGAGATGGATATTTGAAACCAAGCTCTTAAAGTCAAGTAAAAGTGTCTCCAGCAGTTTATAGCATAAAAAGTCAAAGGCACAATATATTTGGTCTCAAGATTAAAGGAATATATAAACAAATATTCTTGGAGAATAAGATCAAAGAATATATTACATCCAAGATCCTTGAAGATATTTTATATTGAAGATATATGCAAGAGTTTCTATGAAAAAATATCTCTACATCACTTAAAAAAATTATATGTAAGAATATTAGGTGATTGGTTGTAATATTAGAAGATATTATTATGAAAATATTCTTTAAAATTTAATGTATAGTTTCTAAATTTAGGTTCCTTTTCCTATAAAAGGAACCCTCCCCTATTGTAATTGGGCATCTTATATTGGAGCAAGTTTAGAAGAAATAAAGTCTTAGTTTTATTTAATTATCTTTTCTCTCTTTTATTTTCTTTTGTATATAATTAGTTGTTAATGCGATGAAGTTCGAGATGAGCGGCTAATCTCCTAGATAAGGCTAGGATGAGGACTTTTCTTGGATGAGCAATAGTTGGTATTAATTAGGTTCTAATTAGTTTTTTCATAGTAATTCATGATTGATAAGTTATTACATCATATCGAAGGCTTGACCATAGCTTCGGTTTGGTGTATGATAAATTTGGATTCAAACAAGTGCTACTAACCGTAGACTTGATTTGGAGATCTAAATAAGAGAAAACACTAGAAAACTCACTCAAGCCTAGCCATGGTTGAGTTGATAATTCTCTAAGACACTCTCCACCATCACTTAAAAGTATAACCTCTAAATGCTTGACCATAAATTTAGTGGTTTATTTTTCAACATCGTATGTGTCTTAACACGAACATATAATGGGTCGGGATATTAGGATTAAGTTGAATATTGATTAGTACTTTTGAAAGGAAGAGGCCAAGTCCAAACCTTAGCTCTCTCTCATTAAGTTTTATAATTAGTTTTTACTTCTACTTCTCAGATTTATCCCTTATAAAACTATAATTTAGCATAGAACGTATTTATTTTCCCAAACCTTCCTGCTGATTCGATCCCACTCATCCGTACTATAATTCGACAACTATACTTTGAGTGGGTATTTTTCTAGAGGCCATAAAGACCTCTTATCAACTTCTTTTTGTCTCTATCAACTCTTTATTAGTGGGGGTTATGGGGGAAGAGGCAATAGTGGTGTAGGAGGAAATGGAGATTGGAAGTCTTGCTCCTGCACAATCATTATCTCTTGGTGCTAAGAAGGCCTTTTGTTTGAAGAGTTAGTTAAAGCAATGACACCCTTGCTTCTATGTCTAGATGTTGACCAAACTCTGTTTCTTGTCAAATTAAATGGTATGAAGAAAGATGGATGCTTAATGATTTCATGTTCCTACTTTGCTTCAGAAGATTCTCAGAATTAAACATCACTAAAAACTGATATGATTTTGAGAATAAATTAAAAGACTTGTTATCTATAAAATATCTGAAAGACTTGTTATCTATAAAGTACCTGAAAGAATTGTTATCTGAAAAGTAACTGAAAGACTTATTATCTGTAAAGTACCTGGAAGACTTATTATCTATAAAGTATCTCTAATTGATATTCGAACTTAATACAAATATTTTATTCAAACTCTATGTTGATAGATAAAATTAACTCTGGTGATTGAAATCGAGCTATAAGAAATACAAATATGTATGATAAGATGACAAAATGTAATATTTGATAAGAGGAAGAAGAAAGATAATATGGTGAAGACTCAATCTTTGAGAGTTTGTTAAGCTACTGAAGGGCGGTTGGCGATAAATATAGTTGAAGTACGAGAGAAGATTTTTGGGTTGTTAGACTATGATTTTGATTTGCCTGAATATGAAGTGCAGTTCGAATGCTTAGATTTGAGGACGAGTAAACTTGAGATTGGGCGTCATTTATATATACAGAATGTGGGGGATTTGAAGTAATCATGAAAATTGTATAAATATGGGGAAATATGATTTAAAGAGGTGGAAGAAAGATAATATGGTGAGGAATCGATTTGTGAGAGTTCACTAAGCTGTTGAAGGGCGGTTGGCTATAAAGATAGCTAAAGTATGAGAGAGGATTTTTGGGTTGTTGGACTATGATTCTGATTTGCCTAAATCTGAAGTGCAGTTTGAAGGCCTTGATTTTAGGATGAGGGAACTTGAGATTGGGCATTATTTTAACTTTGAGATATTTTATGAGGTGATTCTGGAGCCTGCAGCTCGAAGAGAGGTTGTGAGGAAAATTCTAAAGGAAGAGATTAAAGAGGAGAATGTGAAGATTACTGGGGGCGAATTGATTAGGTGTGGCCTCCCAGGACATCTGTGATGTTTTATGTATAATTATATGTAAGGGAGTAAATTGTATGAGGTTGAATAACTATAATTAAACCGTTGTTAGAATGATACTTTGATTTTGTTTTCTTTTATTAAAAATGTTGTTTGTGACTATTGTGATTACAAAATTTGAATTTGAAAGAGTGATCTCTTTGGAAATGACGCTAACAGTTCTTTAAGTAGCAGAAGTAGGAATGGAAAAAGCAGGTAGCTTTGATTTTTGTCTCTTGTATAATTACAAGGAAAGTTTGATTACGTGCAAATGTTGAGTCATCATGAGTTTGGGGAGGCCAGAGGGATATTTGGGCATGAGAGATGAGAATAAATTAAAATATAGGACCGGGAGCAATGATGGGAAGGTATTTTCACAAAAAGGGTGCGAAATGTCTAATATTAATTATAGAAGGGACGCGTCGATTCCAAAGCCGAGGGTGGCTCGTGCAAGTCCCAATAACTGCCAGTAGTTAGAGAGAGAAACTATAAGTAATGCTTCATCATCCTCATTCAAACGTTTATCAACTTCTAAAAAATTGAAGAACAGTGGGAGAGAAAATATAATAAATAACAGAGATTCACGTGAGAGATTAGACGAGAGTTATCATCAATAAAGGTGAGAAAATGTTGGGGAAACAATATCATGATGGTGGTTGTATAGCAACATTATGAAGGAAGGATTTGGCACTGCTTCAGATTCCTATTCAGACGTTTAAGGTTTGTAAATGATTTATGATATTGTGAATGTGCGTTTGAAACTTCTGTTTGTGGTTTTCAAATTTCAAGAAATTGTTATTTATATTAATTATATAAAAATTAGTTTGATATATGTATAAAAAATATATGATATAATATACGTTATGCATGATGGATGTATGATAATTGTGTGCATGGATGTGTAAAAGATAATGATAGAATTCCTGGACTTGTATGTAGGCCGAGCGTGAGGAATATCTGAGTAGAATCAAACTTCATCCTTAGACTTGTAACTGATATGAAGAATTCATCGGATATGGAGGCGTTGACCTCTGGTCATTCGGCTGAGTCTGATAATATAGAATCTGTAAATGTAGAATCTTATAGGGGGGACGAAGTAGCACTTGTTTAATTTTCAGATTTCCCTCGTAAATTGGTATCGTACCCTCCAAAATCTGATGTGTTTAAACAGTTCTATAAATCTAAAGCTCTTATAGGTGAAATATTGGGTAACATTGTAAAACATGCTGGTAGGCAGTTCAGAGGTTATACTGTAACATCTGGGGAAGAACATTTCTTTTTGTTACATAATTTAGAGAAGGAAAAATTAGATAGGGGAGTGGACGAATCAATCTCCCTTAAATATTTTTATGGAAATGTCCAGGGCGACCTGGACGAGGGTTTTGTGTGCTATTTGTCACAGTTGGAGTATGGATTGAGTTTTCCCCTTAGAAATCTTGCAAAAGGTATAGTAAATATTATAGGGGCTTGACCTGCCCATTTGACTGGGAACATGTAGGAAGTGATCAATGTTTGTGAGAGTTTGAATAGGTTGTAGGAGAAGGATGAGGTAGAGAGAAGAATATCTCCTAAAGATGTTTTACAGTTTTATGGTGTAAACAAATATTTTACTACTGGAGGGACATATTTCTGTTCGAGCTCGTCTCAACTGCTTTTTTTTCGATCTAAATTCAATAGGTCAAATGTGGAATGATAATGTGCTATGGGTAAAATATGATTGCCTTCAGATAGAAGATGAAGAACCCATGGAACTTCTGTATAGAACTGTGAAGAAAAATAAATAATAGTGTATAATATTGAACTGCGGTTATTCAAGGATGTTCTATTATTGATAAGGTATTGTGTTTGTTTTACAGGTCCTGAGTCCAAGGTGACGAAGGAGTCCCTGTTAGATATTGTTGCTCGAGAAGGGGTTGAGCTTAAGGTTGTTCTAAAGGACCTCAAGATTAGAAAAAATAAATGAGCTAATAGCGGGTCCGAGAAGGTACAAAATTCTTAGGCAAAGAGACTAATGATGGGTATTGGAGCTAGCAAGAAGAGAGGGGTTGATGAAGAGAAGCATGTGGCTTTGCCAAAGGCTACTAAGTTTGATTTTGCGGATGTGCCAGAATCTACTACGTCGAGCAAGTTAGCTCAGATGTTTTCGAAGAAGAGGGTTGTGAAGCGTCGCTCGGCCTCTGGAAACACGGGAAGTGGTGAGGTCGAGGGGGAAGCAAAAAAGAAGAGGTTAGATCCTCCTGCTAAAGTAACTGCGGTAAAGGCCATAGAAAATTGACCTATTGAGGAGGACGAGTTAAGAGCTATGGAGGATAGGGTAAGGCTTGCAGCTCGCAAGGGTACTGAGGAGATGAGTGCCTCTACGCAGTTAGAGCTGAGTAAAATGTTAAGTTCTGATGACTTGTATATTTCTAAACTTTGTATTTTGATTTAAACTGAAAAATATGTTTGATTTTTGTTGGCAGCTTGTTTGCTGAAGGGGATCTACCTTGGGATCGAGGAGGGAAAAACTGAGCTGGAGAATGGGAAGGTGGAGCCCGAGAAAAAGGTGGTTTGATAGAAGTCTGACCTTGCTTTGGAGAGGAAGCGACTGGATTCTATGAAAGCTGCGTAGGAGTTGCAGATTAGCGAGTTAACAAATGAAGATCAGAAGATCCTGGATGAGGTGGTAGTTCAGCGAGATAGACTCGGGCGCTAACTCCTTTTAGTGGGGTACTCTAAAGCTGAGGTTAAAGTTATTATGGATGGTATCTATGTTGGAGAGGACGAGGTAGAAAAGGATGTCCCTGGTGTGGTTGGAGGGTTAGATGGGGTCTATCGTAGGATTGAGTTAAATATCCAGGGGGAGGATAATAAAAATGAAGAGTAAAATTGTTGAATTTCTAGCTGTATGTTTTTGTGGGGTTTGAGAACTATAATTGTATAAAATATTATTTTGTAAGATAAACTTCTGTAGGCTAAGAGAAGTTTGCAAACCTTGTTTGTCAGAACTTAAGGATACGTGCCTCAGAATTAAAGAATTAGGGAATGAGCTTGCTAAGGAGAAAAATACCTCAGCATCCCTGTTGACTTCGTATGTGGAGCTACAGGTTAGAGAAGAGCAAGAAATATTTGATTTGTATACTGCATTACTAAAGAGCTACAAAGAAAAATTTAGAAAAATAGAAATAGACCTTAGATGTGTTAGAAGTTTTAGGAGTAAAGGTAATCAAATGTGTCAAGATAATATCAAAGTGTTAAGAATTTAAAAACATAGAAAATGTGAACCTTGAAATCGGAAGTATGTGTAATTGTTATCAAATTGGGATCATACTTTGACCTAAAGTTTAAAAGTAGTTTCACAACTGTAGAATGTCAGAAAATAGAAAGTTGCTAGACATTTAAAAGTCCCGTATATTATGATTGAATGATAAGTGTTGTTGATTCGAGCTTGATGTATTATTTCTGTGATGTAGATCAAACTGGAGTTAGCTCGTTTGAGTGATCAAGAGACACTCCAATATAACCAAGAGTATGCGGTGGAGTTTGATAGGATGAGAGAGGCAGCTGAAGATATGGAGGATCAACACGTTATAGTACCTTTCAAGAAGTAACCTAAACTATTAATGACCTGATTCAGTAGATCGAGGGAATAGATGCTAAAATTAAAAGATGGCAGAAAGAGCTCTCGGAGGCGAAGGAGGAGATAGAGAGGCTTAAAAGCCAAAATGATACATTGATGGTGAAGAATAAGGAGACGGGCATGGTTAGATTCCGTATGCAGCCGTTAGAAACGACAGAGAAAGAGTTACAGGGTTTTGTGGCCAGTCTGAAGGGCCAAATGATTAGAAAAACGAACGAGCAAAAGTAGACTCAAGTTGTTCTAGTGAGTTCCAAAATTGAATTGGAGCGATTGAGGAGTGAAATGTCTGAGTAAGATAACGAGCTGAAGAGAGCTCGAGCTGACCTTTCCAAATCTTAAATTACGGTTGCGCATTTGAGTGAGGCTTTACCTGCTAAAGATATGGATTTCTGGATAGTTCAAAGATGATGTAATGAATTGAATGAGAGGGTGGCCCAGTTGATGGTAGATTTTGTATGGCCAATTCACATGTTAAGAAGGCCGAGGCTGGAGAGCGGTCAAAGAAGAATAAAGGCGATGCCAGGGTCTCCATTATAAATGGAGATGTCGTTGATCTATCAGCTCAAATTAGAGAACAGGAGGGAGATATAGCTCGCATTCTAGCTCATGTATAAAGAAGAAATGAACGTTTAAGGGAGAACCAAGGTAAGTTGGATATGGCTCATAGTTGAGAGCGGGAGATCAAGGGTAAGGATCAATTGATAAGGAAAAAAGACGAATTGTTAAAGAAGTCTCCTGCTGGGCGAAGTGTAGGTAAAGATAGGGAGCTTGAGGAATTTCATGCTCAAGTGGCATAATTGAGGATGATGAACCAGGCAGAGTCAGATAAAGTAGTGGAGATGGTAAAGGAGCATAATGATATTGTGTCCCGCGTAGATAGATACATGGAGTGGCAAGATGAACGGTATAAAAAGTTGTAAGAGCATTACAAAAGATTGAGATAGAGTTTTTCCAAGGTAGTTATGCCCGAAGTAACGCGCTCAGAGATGCTAATGGCTGTTATTGCAAATTTTGTAGAGGAAGTGAGAAGTCATGAATTCGAGAGGGATACCATACACAACAGTCTGTCAGGATCGAGAAAATTCTATAAATGCCATAGAAATGGAGCTAGGTTCTCGACTTGTAGAATTGGTAGAGTAAGGCAGGATTACTATATCTGCTCAAGCTCCAGATTTTATAGTTGAACATCCTCTTATTGTAGAGAAATGCCTAGCTTGCCTCCCATCAGCAGAGAATAACCTTTAAAAGTGGCTTGTAGATGTTACCTGTAGAAGTTTCTATAATTACAGACATATTAAAAGATGAAAGCTAGTCTTACCTTTGCTTTATCTTATGTTTGCTAGAGATCTTGGATTGAAAACTAATATGACCTTTGTTTTAATCACAAATAAATATATAGATGGGCGATTAAAAACTAGTATTACCTTTGCTTTAATTTGTTTAGAAGTCGATTGAATACAAGTTTTACCTTTGCTTTAGTCTATTTAGAGGTCGATTGAAAGCTAGTATTACCTTTGCTTTAATATGTTTAGAGGTCGATTGAAAGCTAGTTTAACCTTTGCTTTAATCTGATTAGAGGCTGATTAAAAGCTAGTTTTACCTTTGCTTTAATATGTTTGGAGGTCAATTGAAAGCTAGTATCACCTTTGCTTTAATCTACGTAATGTAGTAGAATCTATGTAAGTAGAGAGTAATGTGGGAAAAAACTTGAAAGTTTTCATTAAATAAAATAGATTGTACACTGTTTGGAGATTGAAATCTCATTTTTGGAATGGAAAGAACGAGAAAATCGAAATGGAGAAACCAGGGGATTAATGATAGTACCGTTTTAGTCGCCTAGTATTCTATGGATTTGGGATTTGAACTCCTTGCTCCGTCATGAGATAATATGATCCCAGACAAGTTCGACCAATGATAAGGAATTGACCTTCCCAATTTTCTTCTAGGTTCCCGGCATGTGCTTCTTGTCTATGTTGTGGGATTTTTATGAGGACAAGATCATCGATTTGGATTTCATGACTTCAGACTCTTCTGCTATACAAGATGGCCAGTAAGTGGTAAAATGGTACGGTATGCCCATAAGACATGAGGAAGTTCTTGAAACATTTTCTTGAGTCTATCCACTATGGTTTTTTTGGTGATTTTAGCTTGGCCATTGCGTTAAGGGTAGTAAGGATTGAATGGTAAGTGGATAATGCTGTACTTGTTGAGGAAGGCTGCAAATTTTTCACCAACAAACTGTGGTCCGCTATCAATCCGATTCAGGTGGGGGCATCCAAACCGTGTGATGATGTGTTCCCAGATAAAAGAGATGACATCTTCTTCTCTAGTTCGACAAAGTGGAACTGGTTCCACCTATTTAGTAAAATAATCTATTACTACCACTAGGAATCGTCGGTTACCTGGAGTGTTAGGAAATTCCTGACGAGATCGAGCGCCCACGGCTTAAATGACCAAAAAACCTTACTTGCATGGAGATCGAGCGCAGGGGCGCAGAACATGTGTCCATGTCATTGACATGTATTGAATTTGCGTGAGTATTCTTTTGCTTGCTTGTGCATTCTTGGCCAAAATACTCCTTGTGTAATAGCTTTGTTAGCGAGTGATCGACCTGCGACATGGAGGCCAAAAGTTCCTTCATGTAAATCTGTGAGCATTCTGTCTCCTTTCTTCCTGAAGAGGCACTTGTGATAAGGCCCCGCGACTGAACGAAAAAATAAAAAACCATTTTGAACTGTATAACGCTTCAAGTTCTCGATCAACTGTCGGCGCTCTTTTGGATCTGTTGGAAGGGGCCCTTTGCATTTGTTATCAGAGCCAAGATAGGTGATGAAGGGCCTTTGTAGATCGTCGTCCCCCTCTTCATCGCCCCCAGTGTTGATCGTGCATACATAATGGAAATCAATGCTGAGGGTTGATTTCACTTTGAGCTGTAGATATCTTGCTTCTGTACCCAAGACCCCGGCTAGGTAAGCTAAGGAATCGACGTGTCACTGCTTTCACCTCGAGGTAGATAGATGAGAGTTTATTGGCAAATCTGGTCATCCTATCAACAACGAGGGCCACATATTCGATTATCTTACCATTCTTCTTATATTACTCAGAGTAATGGTGGACGATTAGTAGTGAATTTGTGTAGAGTGAGAGCTCTGGGATGCCAATCTCGAGAGTGAGGTCGAGTTCATGAATAAGAGCTTCATATTCTGCGACATTATTTGAAGCTTAGAAATCCAGGCAGATTGATTTCTCGATTATGTCGTTGAAAGGGGTAATCAATACAATTCTAATTCCCGACCCTGCGAGTTCGGTTGAATCATCTGTAAGAAGTCTTCACCCTTTCCTTGTATCCTATTCAGCTCGCTCGTCAAATGCTTTGATGGGTGGATCTTCTATAGTTTCTTCTGTAAGGTCAGGATCATGCTCCTCCCAATTGGGATCTTTTACTGGAAAATCAACAAGAAAATCAGCGACGGCGTGACACTTTTCTGAATATTGTTGTTCGAACTTGATCTCATGTTCACCCAAACTGACTGACCATTGCTGTACTCTTCTAGATTTTTCTTTTTTGGATAAAACATCCTGGAGTGGGTATTATTTCATGACTTTGACTGAATGAGATTGAAAGTAGTGTTTAAGTTTATGTGAAATGTAAACATGAGTTAGAAGGAGTCTCTTAATTTTGGAATATCTCATTTCTGTGGGTGTAAAGGTTTTACTGATTAAATAGACTGGTTTTTCAATATTCCCTTCAAATAGAATGAGAACTGAACTGATAGAAATGTTTGTAACTACCAGGTAGATGATCAGTTATTTATTATTTACCAGGTTACTCATGATGGGAGACTTCCCCAAATAGGTTTTGAGTTCTAGCTGTCTCGTATTCTGATGTCCATTGTATCCCTTCATTGGGCTGATCTTTTCCTCGTTTGGTATAACCTCAGAGTAGTGGGTACAACCAGTGAAAATGATCTGAAGATTTTTAAACAAATTTGTTGATAACGGCGATCTTTCCTACAAGTTTTTGTAAGTCTTTCGTTATCTTTGGAGATGGCATATTTAGGAGAGCTTGAATTTGATCTGGATCGGCCTCAATCCCCTTCTTGTTAATGAGATGGCCAAGGAAGCATCCTAAATGTACTTTGAATTGACACTTATTAGGATTGAAGCGCATCCTGTAAGATCATAGATTGTTGAATATTATGGTTAGATCTGTAATGTGGTCGTTTGACTGTATGCGCTTACACAAGAGATCATCGATGTAGACTTCAGTGATTTTCCCAAGATGTGTTTTAAACATACTCACCATTAACTGTTGATAAGTCGCACCTGTGTTCTTTAGTCCAAAGGGCATAACTTTGTAGTATTAAAGTCCTCTTTCAGTAATGAAAGTGGTCTTTTCTTGATTTTCTTCTAAGAGAGGAATCTGATTATATCCAAAAGCAGCGTCCATCATATATAGGAGTTCTTGATCTGCCATGGAATCAAGAATATGACGGGTGATGGGAAGAGGGAAACTGTCCCTTGGATTGTGCTTGTTTAGATCGTAAAATCTGTACAAACTCAGACCTTTCCATTCTTCTTTAGAATAATGACGATGTTGGATATCCAATCTGGATACTTGGCTTCTTGAATGAACCTTACTTGGTGTAATGGACAATCCGGTGGGGCTAGAATATCGAGACGGCTGGACAGAGCTTTGTATAATGGTATGTGGGCTGGAAAATATGATGGGTGGAAGGTTAAGGCTTTTGCAAGAGAGAACTCAGATCACTCAGCTTTTGTGGGCAAACCAAACCCAATTCCTAAACCTAAAAACATTCCGTTCTTCTTCCTTAAGTGTTGGATTGAGCTTCCTGGTTTTCAGGATTTAATTAAAACCTCTTGGGAGGCTGCTCAAGCTGGGAATCCGATTATCAAACTTATGAAAAAGCTACAAAGGCTAAAAAATGAAATTAAGCAATGGAGAAAAGCAGCAACAAGGGTTCTTGCAGCGGATATTTCCAGATGTTCAGAAGCTCTTGAAAACCTGCACACTCTTCTTGAATTCTCTGATGATGAGACTTTGATAAAGGAGGCTGCTTACATGGAAGAGGAGCTTAACAAGTTATTGGCAACAAAAAATTCCATATGGTGGCAGAAAGCGAGAGCTCAGTGGCTGGTTGATGGGGAAAGAAACTCTGCATACTTCCATGCATTACATAGAATCAAAAAGAACAAAAACAGTATCACGGAGGTGGTTATAGAGGATGGAACTTCAATTACTAATTTGAAAGAGATTCAGTCCCTCATTGTTGATCACTATACTACCAAGTTTAGCAAGGAAGAAGCTCACATAGATGATGATCTGATTAATCTGATTCTGACTGTCATCACTCTGGATCAAAACTTCAACTTAAATGGCATCCCCGATGACGAAGAGATCAAGCTAGCAGTCTTTGCACTCAGCAGTGATAGTTCCCCTGGACAGGATGGGTTTAGTGGAGTGTTTTTTTAAAGCTTCTGAAGCATTATCTCGGTGGATGTTTGTGCTGCGATCCGGTCGTTCTTCGCTGACTCGGTCATTCATAAAGGTTTTAACTCAAGTTTTATTGTTCTGGCTCCAAAAAATACTAATCTATCAACTTTGCAGAATTTTAGACCAATTTGCCTTAGCAACTTTAGCTTCAAGATCATAACCAAAGTGCTGGCGACCAGATTGAGTGTGATTACCCCAAAAATCATATCAGTCGAACAAAGCGGGTTAATACTTGGCCGATCTATCCCTAACAACATAAGCATGGCCTCTGAGCTTATAAATGAAATGGGAAATCATAGAAAAGATGGGAATGTTGCAATTAAAATTGATATTGCTCAAGCTTTCGATACGGTGAGTTGGGAATTTCTGTTAGCAGTTCTTCAAAAATTTGGTTTCTCTCATTCTTTTGGCAACTGGGTTACAGTGCTTCTGAAGAGTGCTAACATATCGGTTATAGTGAATGGGGGGCCTTTTTGGTTATTCAAAGCTGAGAGAGGTCTTCGACAAGGGTGTCCTCTGTCTCCTATTCTTTTTGCTTTGGTGGAAGATGTTCTGAGTAGAGGCATCAACTGGTTCCAAAGGAATAAACTGCTCAAGCCGATGGTGACTATAAAAGGGTGTCATTACCCCTCTCATCTTCTTTTTGCAGATGACATAATTATTTTTGCAAATGGCAATCTCCGCAGATTATAAGCTCTCAAAGCTCTTCTCCAAACTTATCAAAGATTGGCTTGCCAATGGGTTAGTAGCAGTAAATGTAAAAATTTTGGCGGTGCGTTGTCGGCTCAGAGAAGAGCTACTATATCCACATTGTTTGGGTTTAGTGCTGGGGCTTTTCCAGAAAAATACTTGGGTATACCGTTGATTCAAGGTAGGGTGACTAGGAGTACCGTCGTTCTTCTTATCGATAAAATCAGAGCCCGAGCTACTAAATCGAGTGGCAAACTCCTTTCTTTTCCTTGCAGAGTTATCCTGATCAAATCTATTCTCACAAGTTTACCAATTTTCAACATGGCGATTTACAAATTTCCTATGGCGTCCATTAAAGAAGGAGAACAAATTATTAGAAATTTTCTCTGGTCTGGAAATCCAGCTATTCGTAAGCTGGTAACTGTTAGCTGGGATAAAGTGTACAAGCCGGAAGAGGAAGGCGGCATGGGGATCCTTTCTCTTAAGAGCATAATCCTTGCGCTGTTGATGAAATGGGCTGGGGATTCCTCACTTCTGAAGAGCAATGGGCGGACTTTTTCTGAGCCAAATACATTAAGAAAAATGGGGAGTTTATAAATTACTTCAAACATTCCTCCATCTGCCCTGGTCTGAAAGGGGTTATGAAATATGTCAAGAACAACTCCAGCTGGATGATCGGTAATGGTTGCACCATCGACTTCTGGAGAGACTGTTGGGGGGCTGATTTACCTCTGATCGAAGAGGTTTTGGTGGAGTCCAAAATCTGGGGATGTTGTAATGCAAAACTGAGCTCTATCATTGATCAAACGGGTTGGAATGCGCCTCCCCTAGTGGCTGAATTCCTGGCTGAACACGGTATTGATCTCAGAAATCTGGATGTTAATTGTAATCTATATGACAAAAGGGTTTCGATACATCATACGCAAGGAGCATTCACAATTCAGAGTGCGCACGAAACCATCCGAAGTAAGAACCCAAAGGTCTGGTAGAACAAATATATGCATTGCAAAGCTGTTCATCAAAAGGCCGAATACTTCTTATGAGGAGCTTGCCACAATGTGCTGGCTACGGAGGATAACTTGAGACATCGAGGACTCTCTATCACATCCAGATGTTCTCTCTGTAAACATCAATCAGAAATGATTCAGCATCTGATTTGGGATTGTGATGTGGTTGGCACTCTTTGGCTGTGGTAATTGGACCTATTTTAGATTTACAACTACCTTCACAACATGAAAGAGATGCTAGAAATGGGAGACATGATGAGCTTGTACATCAAAGACCTGTGGAGAGCCACGGTGATACATCTTTTGCAGCTTATCTGGCTCGCGCGAAACTCAGTTATTTTGAAAGAAGGGAGGTTCTTCGAAAACAAGATTAAAGTGCAGCTGTTGGCATTGATTAAAGAAGCTGCCTCTCTCTCGAATAATTGGATGAACAATACTGTTTTAGATTTGCAAATTGTCTCAAAGTTGGGGGTTCATGTCCGTACTCGGCCTCTCCCTTGCATTGCAAGCTGCAGATGGAAGTTTCCATGGCTTGAAGAGGTCAAGATAAACTGTAACAGTTCCACTCTCGGTAATCCGGGCAAGGCGGGGTTGGGGTTAATCGCTTGAAATCATTCGGGTGATGTATTGGGGGTTAGAACCAAAGGTTTGGGAGTGCTATGCAGACCTGAAGCAGATTGTTATGCTATGTTAGAAGCAATGATTTGGGCAACTGAAATGGGGAGGCAAAAGATTTGGATTGAAGCCGACTATGACGCATCGGTTAGATTGTTCAACAACAATGAGGTCCCTTAGAAGCATCGAAATAAATGGGCGGGATTGCAACACTACTTCACGTCGTTGCACATTTCCTCTATATGGAAAGAAGGGAACTTTTCTGCAGCTCATGCTGCAAAAAAAGGGATCTTTCTACCATGTCATGAAAAGGAAGACTTCCTGGGAATGCCTTTATTCATCTCTTGTCTGGAGGACCCTCTGATTGAGTATTTTAGAATTTCTTAACTTGTATGTTGTTAGGGGATTGGGGGGGGGTAATCTGTCTCCCCTGTGTCTTTATACTCTTTTTCATCATCTCTAATACAATCATACCTTTTGCAAAAAAAAAAAAAAAAAGATTACACTTTTCACTTTACCAAGTTCAGATTTCTACTTCGACAGATTAGAATTTGACAACGACAGTTCACACTTTTTATTTCACAAATTTCAGACTTCTACTTCGAATGATCAGACTTCGACTTTGACAGATCATAGTTTTTATTCCACTAAGTTCAGACATCTACTTCAGCAGTTCAGACTATTACTTCAACAGAGCAGGCATATACTTTGACAGATCAGACTTCCACTTCGACAGATCATACTTTTCTCGATTCCAACTTCTAATATCTACTTTGACAGATCAGACTTCAAATTCGACAAATCTCACATTTCACTTAACCAAGTTCAGACTTTCCTTTGACAGATTAGACTCCGACATTGATAGATCACACTTTTATCTTCACCAAGTTCAGACTTCATCTTCAATAGTTCAGACTTCAACTTTAACAGATTAGACTTCTACTTTGATAGATCAGACTTCCACTTTGACATATCAAACTTTTTACTTCACCAAGTTAAGAATTCTACTTCAGCAGCTTAGACTTCTACTTCAACAAATGAGACTTCAACATTGACAGATCAGACTTCAACTTTGACAGATTACACATTTCTTTCCACTAAGTTCAGACTTCTAGTTAAATATTTCAGACATCTACTTTAACAGATCAGACTTTTACTTCGACAGATCAGACTTCAACTTCGACTGATCATACTTTTCACTTTACCAAGTTTAGACTCATACTCCAAAAAATTGGGCTTCAACTTCGACATATCAAACTTTTTACTTTACCAAGTTCAGAGATCTACTTCAACAGATCAGACTTCTACATTGATAGATCAGACTTCCAATTCGACAGATCACACTTTTTACTTCACAAAGTTTAGAATCCTACTAAGGCAGCTCAGACTTATACTATAACAGATTAAACTTTTACATTGACAGATTATACTTCGACTTTGAAAGATTACACATTTCATTCCACAAAGTTCAGACTTTTACTTTAACAGTTCAGACTTCTACTTCAACAGTTCAGACTTCTACTTTAATAGCTCAAACTTCTTCTTCGACATATCAGACTTTATCTTCGACAGATCAGATTTCAACTTCGACAGATCATACTTTTAACTTCACCAAGTTAAAAAATCTACTTCGTTAGATCAGATTTCTACTTAGACAGTTCATACTTTTTACTTCACCATGTTCAGACTTCTACTTCAACAGTTCAGACTTCTACTTCAACAGATAAGAGTTCTTCTTTGACAGATCAGACTTCGACTTTGACTGATCACACTTTTCATTTCACCAAGCTCAGACTTCTACTTCGATAGATCAGACTTTGACTTTAACAGATCATACTTTCAACTTTGCCAAGTTCAATCTTCTACTTTAACAGATCAGATTTCTACTTTGGCAGATCAGACTTGGACTTCAACAGATCACACTTTTCACTTCACCAAGTTCAAACTTCTAATTCGGCATATCAGACTTCCAGTTCGTCATATCACACTTTTTACTTCACCAAGTTCAGATTTCTACTTCAACAGATAGGACTTTAAATTTGACAGATCAGACTTTGACTTTGACAGATCGCACATTTCATTCCGCCAAGTTTAGAATTCTACTTTAACAGTTCAGACATCTACTTCAACAGATCAGACATATTCTTCGACAGATCAGACGTCGACTTCGACAGATCATACTTTTCCCTCTCCCAAGTTCAGACTTCTACTTCAACAGATCAGACTTTTACTTCGAGAAATCACACTAATCACTTTACCAAGTTCAGGCTTCATCTTTTACGGGTTAGACTTCAACTTCAATATATCAAACTTCTACTTTGAAAGATTAGGCTTTGAATTCGACCGATCTCATATTTTGCTTTACCAAGTGCAGACTTCAACTTCAATAGTTCATACTACTTCTTCAACAGATTAAACTTCTACTTTGACAGATCTGACTTCGACTGATCACACTTTTCATTTCACCAAGTTCCGACTTCTACTTCAATAGTTTAGACATTTACTTCGACAGATAAGACTTTGATTTCGGCAGATCACACTATTCACTTTGCCAAGTTCAAACTTCTAATTCAACAAATCAAATTTTTATTTTGACAGATCAAACTTCGACTTCAACAGATCACCCTTTTCCCTTCACCAAGCTTAAACTTCTACTTCGGCGGATAAGACCTCCACTTCGACATATCGCACAATTCACTTCACCAAGTTCAGACATCTACTTCAGCAGTTCAAAGTTCTACTTCACTAGATCAGACTTCTACTTTGAAAGATCAATCTTTGACTTTGACAAATCGCACATTTCATTCCGCCAAGTTCACACTTCTACATTAGCTGTTCAGACATCTACTTCAGCAGATCAGACTTTTACATCAACAAATCAGATTTTACTTCGACTGATCGTACTTTTCACTTGAACAAGTTCAGACTTCAACTCCACAGAATCAGACTTTGACTTTGACAGATCAACCATTTTGCTTTACCAAGTTCAGACATCTACTTTAATAGATCAAACTTCTTCTTCGACAGATCAGACTTCGACTTCGGCCGATCACACTTTTCAGTTTACTAAGTTCAGACTTCTAATTCAACAAAATAGACTTCTACATCGATAGATCAGACATCGACATGGACAGATCGCACTTTTATATTTACCAAGATCAAACTTCTACTTTGACAGATCAGACTTTAACTTCGACAGATCACACATTTCACTTTTCCAAGTTCAGACTTCTACTTCGACAGATCAGACTTCGACATCGACAGATCATACTTTATACTTCATAAAGTTCAGACATCTACTTCAACTAATCAGACTTCTACTTTGACTGATCTGACTTCAATTTTGACAGATCAAATTTTTAACTTTTCAAATTCAAACTTCTACATGACCAGATCAGACTTCAACTTCGATTGATATCACTTTTTTACTTCGCGCAGTACAAACTTTTATTTCAACTGATCAAACTTCTACTTTGACTTATCAGACTTCGACTTCGGCCAATCATACTTTTAATCCAAGCAAGTTTAAACTTCTATTTAAGCCGTTCAAACATCTTCTTAATCAGATAAGACTTATACCTCGACCAATTAGACTTTGACTTTGATCGATGACACTTTTCATTTTACCAAGTTCAGGCCTCTACTTCGACTGATCAGACTTCGACTTCGACAAATCATACTTTCCAATTTACCAAGTTTAGACTTCTACTTTGTCGGATCAGTCTACAACTCTAACATAACACACTTTTTGCTTCTCAAAGATCAGACATCTTCTTCAGCAGTTCAGACTTCTACTTCAACATATCTGCCATCAACTTTGACAGTAAAGATTTCGACTTCGACAGATCATACCTTTTACTTCGCCAAATTCAAACTTCTACTTCAACAGTTCTGACTTCTACTTCAACAGATCAAAATTCTAATTTGACAGATAAGATTTCCAATTCAATAAATCATACTTTTCATTCCACCAAGTTCAGACTTCTACGTCAATTGGTCAGACTTCTACTTTGACAGATCCGACTTTGACATCGACTGATCATAATTTTCACTTTGCCATGTTTAGACTTCTACTTCAACAGATCCGATTTCTAATTCAACAAATCAGAACTTTGACTTCGACAGATTACACTTTTTTACTTCACCAAGTTTAGACTTCTACTTCGACAGATCATACTTTTTACTTTTCCAAGTTCAAATTTCTACTTCCGCAGTTCAGAGTACTTCTTCAACAGATCATATTTTTACTTCGACAGATCAGACTTCGACTATGATAGATCTTACTTTTAACTTAACTCAGTTCAGACTTCTACTCAGACAGATCAGACTTCTTCTTTGAATGATTGGACTTCAACTTCGACAGATCACACTTTCTAATTTGCCAAAATCAAACTTCTATTTTGACAGATCAGACTTCAACTTCGACAGATCACACTTTTTACTTTAGGAAGTTCTGACTTCTACTTCAACTGTACAAATTTCAACTTTAACTGATCAGACTTCGACTTTGGCTGATCACTCTTTCCAATTTACCAAATTCAGACTTCTACTTTGACAGATCAGACTTCGTCTTCGACAGATCACTCTTTTTATTTCACGAAGTCTTGATTTCTACATCGACTCATAAGACTTCGACTTCAACAGATCATACTTTTTATTCTTCCAAGTTTAGACTTCTACTTCAGCAGAGCAGACTTATACTTTGAGAGATCAGCCTTCACCTTCGACAGATCATACTTTTTAGTTTTCCATGTATAGTCTTCTACTTCGATAGATCGGACTTCAAATTCGCCAAATTAAACTTTTCACTTTACCAAGATCGGAATTTACTACGACAGATCAGAGTTTGACTTTGACAAATGACACTTATCACTTCACCAAGTTCAGACTTTCACTTCAGCAGTTCAGACTTCTACTTCATCAAATCAGACGTCTACTTCGATAGATCTGATTTCTACTTTGACAGATCATCCTTTTTACTTCACCAAGTTCAGACATCTACTTCAACAGTTCAGACTTCTACTTCAGTAGATCAAACTTCTACCTTGACAGATCAGACTTCGACTTCGACTGATCACACTTTTCATTTCACAAAGTTCAGACTTCAATTTTGTTAGATCAGACTTGGACTTTGACAAATCATAATCTTCACTTTGCCAAGTTCAAACTTCTACTTGACTTCCACATCGACAGATCATAATTTTTACTTTACAAAGTTCTGACTTCTACTTCGGCAGATCATACTTAAAATTTGACAAATCACACTTTTCACTCAACCAAGTGCAGACTTATACTTCGGTATATCAGACTTCTACTTTGACAGTTCACACTTTTTACTTTACCAAGTTCAGACTTCTACTTCAGTAGTTCAGCCTTCTACTTTAACAGATTAGACTTCTACATTGACAGATCAGACTTTAACTTTGACTGATTACACATTTCATTCCTCTAAGTGATGACTTTAACTTTAACAGTTTAGACTTCTACTTCAACAGATAACACTTAAACTTCGAAAGACTTCAATTTCAACTTCGGTAGATCATACTTTTCCCTTTACCAAGCTCAGACTTCTACATCGACAGATCAGACTTTGACTTCGACAAATCACATTATTCACTTCACCAAGTTAAGGATTCAACTTTGGCAGATCGGACTTCGACTTTGACAGATCACACATTTAACTTCACCTAGTTCAGACTCTTACTTCAACAGTTCAAACTTCTACTTTAGCAGTTCAAACTTCTTCTTTGACATATCAAAATTTAACTTTGGCAGATCATACATCAACTTTGACAGATCATACTTATCACATTACCAAGTTCAGACTTTAACTTTGATATATCAGATTTCAACTTAGACAGATCACACTTTATACTTTACCAAGTTCTGACTTCTACTTCAACAGTTCAGACTTCTACTTCAATAGAACAGACTTCTACATTGACAGATCAGACTTCGACTTCGACAGATCATACTTTTCATTTCACCAAGTTCCAAATTCTACTTCAATAGTTCAGACTTAAACTTTGACAGATCAGACATTGACTTTGACGGATCACACTTATCACTTTATCAAGTTCAAACTTCTTCTTCAACAGATCAGATTTACACTTCGGCTAAACAGACTTCGACTTCGACATATCACACTTTACACTTCACCAAGTTCAGACTTCTACTTCGGCAGATAAGACTTCCACTTTGACATATCACACTTTTTACTTCACCAAGTTCAAACTTCTACTTCAACACATCAGACTTCGACTTTAACAGATCAGACTTCAACTTTGACAGATCACACATTTCATTCCGCCAAGTTCTGACTTCTATTTCAACAGTTAAAACTTTTACTTTAGTAGATCAGACTTCTACTTTAACAGATCAGACTTATACTTCGACAGATCATACTTTTTACTTTTCCAAGTTTAGACATTTACTTCGACAGATCAGACTTAGACTTCGATATATCAAACTATTTACTATACTAAGTTCTGGCTTCTACTTTGACAGACCAAACTTCAAGTTTGACAGATCACACATTTTACTTCCCCAAGTTCAGAATTCTACTTCAGCAGTTCAGACTTTAACTTCAATAGATCAGATTTCTACTTCGGCAGATTAGACTTTGAATTCGACCGATCTCACTTTTTACCTTTCCAAGTTTTGACTTCTACTTTGACAATTCAGACTTCTACATCAGCAGATCAGAATTTATCTTCGACAGATCAGATTACGACTTTAACAGATCAGTCTTTTCACTTTACCAAGTTAAGACTTCAATTTCTCCAAGTAAAAACTTCTAGTTCAACAGTTCAGATTTTTACATCAACAGATCAGAATTCTACTTTGACTGATCGTACTTTTCATTTCACCAAGCTCAGACTTCAACTTCGACTAATTAGACTTTGACTTCGATAGATTATACTTTTCACTTTGGCAAGTTCAAACTTCTACTTCAATAGATCAGATTTCTACGTTGCCAGATCAGACTTCGACTCAGACAGATCACACTTTTAACTTCACCAAGTTCAGACTTCTACTTCGGCAGATCAGACTTCCACTTTGGCATATCATACTTTTTGTTTCACCAAGTTCAGACTTCTACTTCAGCAGTTTAAACTTCTACTTCAGCAGATCAGACTTCAACTTTGACTAATCAAAGTTGGACTTTGACAGATCACACATTTCATTCCGCTAAGTTGTTACTTTTACTTTAACAGTTCAAACTTCTACTTTAACAGATCAGACTTATACATCGACATATCCGACTTCGATTTTGACAGATCATACTTTTCACTTTACCAAGTTCAGACTTCTACTTCAAGAGATCAGACTTTGACTTTGATAAATCACACTATTCACTTTCCCAAGTTCAGGCCTCAACTTTGACAGACCAGGCTTTAATTTGAATAGATCAGACTTCTGCATCAGCAGTTCCGACTTCTACTTCAATTGATCAGACTTTTACTTTGAGAGATCAGACTTTGAATTCGTCCGATCTCACTATTTAGTTTACCAAGTTCAGACTTCTACTTCGACAGATCATACTTTAACTTCGACAGATCAGACTTCGACTTCGACTGATCATACTTTTAACTTCATGATGTTTAGACTTCAATTTCGATAGATCAGATTTCAACTTAGACAGATCACACATTTTACCTCTCCAAGAATAGATTTCGATATCAACAGTTCAGACTTTTACTTCAACAGATCAGATTTCTACTTTAACAGATTTGACTTTGACTTTGACTGATCGCACTTTTCATTTCACCAAGTTCAGACTTCGAGTTCAACTGATCAAATTTTGACTTCGACATATCACACTTTTCACTTTGCCAAGTTCAAACTTCTACTTCAACAGATCAGATTTCTTCTTCGGCAGATCAGAATTAGACTTCGAGAGATCACACATTTCACTTCACCAAGTTCAGACTTCAAATTCGGCAGATCAGACTTCCACTTCTACATATCACACTTTTTAATTCACAAAGTTCAGACTTCTACTTCAGCAGTTCTGACTTCATCTTCAACAAATTTGACTTCAATATTGATAGATCTGACTTCGACTTTGACAGATCACACATTTAATTCCGCAAAGTTTAGACTTCTAGTTTAGCAGTTCAGACTTCTACTTCGACAGATCAGAGTTTGACTTCAACAGATCACACTTTTTATTTCACGAAGTTCTGACTTCTACTTTGGCTAATCAGACTTCGACTTTGACAGATTATACTTTTCACTTTGCCAAGTTCAAACTTTTACTTCGATAGATCAGACATTAGCATCGACAGATAATACTTTTTATTTCATGAAGTTCAGACTTCAAATTCGACCGATAAGATTTCGACAACGAAAAATCATACTTTTCATTCTAACAAGTTCAGACTTCTATTTCAACAGAGCAGACTTATACTTCGTCAGATCATACTTTGACTTGGACAGATCATACTTTGCACTTTACCAGGTTTTGACTACTGTTTCATTAGATCAGACATTAAATTTGACAAATCGTACTTTTAACTTAGCCAAGTTCAGACTTTACAACGACAGATCAGACTTTAACTTTGATAGATCTGATTTCCACTTCGAAAGATCATACTTTTTACTTCACCAAGTTCAGACTTCTACTTCAGCCGTTCCGACGTCTACTTAAATAGATTAAAATTCTACTATGACAGATCAGTCTTTGACTTTGACTGATTACGCATTTCATTCCTCTAAGTTAAGACTTCTACTTTAACAGTTCAGACTTCTACTTCAATAGATCAGACTTAAACTATGAAAGATCTGACTTCAACTTTGACAGATCATAATTTTCCCTTTACCAAGTTCAGAATTCTACTTCGACAGATCAAACTTTTACATCGACAAATCACACTATTCTCTTTATCAAGATAAGGCTTCAACTTTGGCAGATCGGACTTCGACTTCGGCAGATCACACATTTAACTTCACCAAGTTCAGAGTTTTACTTCAACAGTTCAGACTTCTACTTTAATAGCTTAAACTTTTTCTACGATATATCAGACTTAACTTTGACAGATCATACTTATCACTTCACCAAGTTCAGACATCAACTTCGATAGATCAGATTTCAACTTTGATAGATCATACTTATTACTTTACCTAGTTCTAACTTCTACATTAGCAGTTCAAACTTCAAATTCAACAGATCAGACTTCTACTTTGACAGAAAAGACTTTGACTTTGACAGATCACACTTTTCATTTCACCAAGTTTAGACTTCCACTTCGATAGTTAAGACTTCAACTTCGACAGATCAGACTTTGAATACGACAGATCATACTTTTTACTTTATCAAGTTCAAACTTCTACTTCAACATATCAGATTTATACTTCGGCTGATTAGAATTTGACTTCGATAAATCATACTTTTCACATCGCCAAGTATGACTTCTACTTCGGCCGATATGACTTCCAATTTGACATATCACACTTTTTACTTCACCAAGTTCAGACTTCTACTTCAACAGGTCAGACATTTACTTGGGCAGATCAAACTTCAACTTTGACAGATCACAAAATTCATTCCGCCACGTTCTGACTTCTTCTTTAATAGTTAAGACTTATACTTTAGCAGATAAGACTTATACTTTGACAGATCAGACATCGATTTGGACAGATCATACTTTTCACTTTACCAAGTTCGGGATTGAACTTTGACAGATCAGACTTCTTCTTCAATAGTTCAGACTTTTACTTCAACAAATCAGGCTTATACTTAGATAAAAGAGATTTCCACTTCGAAAGATCATACTTTTTACTTCACCAAGTTCAGACTTCAACTTCAGCCGTTCCGATGTCTACTTTAATAGATTAAAATTCTACTATGACAGATCAGACTTCGACATTGACTGATAATACATTTCATTCCTCTAAGTTAAGACTTCTACATTAACAGTTCAGACTTCTACTTCAATAGATCAGACTCAAACTTTAAAAGATCAGACTTCAAGTTCGACAGATCATATATTTCTCTTTACTAAGTTCAGACTTCAACTTCGACAGATCAGCCTTTTACATCAATAAATCAGACTATTCACTTTTCCAAGATAAGGCTTAAACTTTGGCAGATCGGACTTTGACTTCGACAGATCACACATTTAACTTCACCAAGTTCAGACTTCTACTTCAACAGTTCAGACTTCTGCTTTAACAGTTGAAACTTCTTCTTGAACATATCAGACTTTAACTTCGACAGATCAGACATCAACTTCGACATATCATACTTATTACTTCACCAAGTTTAGACTTAAATTTCGATAGATCTGATTTCAACTTAGAAAGATCACACTTGTTACTTCGCCTAGTTCTGACTTCTACTTCAGCAGTTCAGACTTCTAGTTCAGCAGATCAGACTTCTGCTTTGACAGATCAGACTTAGAATTCGACAGATCGCACTTTTCATTTCACCAAGTTCAGACTTCTTCTTAAATAGTTCCGACTTCTTCTTAAATAGTTCAGACTTCTACTTTGACTTCGAAAAATCACACTTCTCATTTTATCAAGTTCAAACTTCTACTTCAAAAGATAAGATTTATATTTTGGCAGATCAGACTTCAACTTCGACAAATCACACTATTTACTTTGCCAAGTTCAGACTTCTACTTCGGCAGATAAGACTTCCATTTGACATATCAAACTTTTTACTTCTCCAAGTTCAGACTTTTACTTCAAAAGATCAGACTTCTACTTTGACATATCAGACTTCAACTTTGACAGATAACACACTTCATTCTGCCAAGTTCTGACTTCTATATTAACAATTAAGACATCAACTTTAATAGACCAGACTTATACTTTGACAGAGCAGACATCGATTTCCACAGATCATACTTTTCACTTTACCAAGTTCAGACTTCTATTTCGATAGATCAGACTTTGAATTCAATAAATCACAATATTTACTATACCAAGTTCAGGCTTCTACTTTGACAAACCAGACTTCGACTTCGACAGATCGTAAATTTTACGTCACCAAGTTTAGACTTCTACTACAGCAGTTCAGAATTTTACTTTAATAGATCAGACTTCTGCTTCGACAGATCAGACATTAAATTTGACCGATCTCACTTTTTATTTTGCCAAGTTCAGACTTCTACTCTAACAATTAAAACTTCTATATCAGCAAATCAGAATTTATCTTCGACAGATCAGACTACGACTTCGACAAATCATACAATTCACTTCACCAAGTTCAGACTTCAATTTTGATAGATCAAATTTCTACTTAGACAAATTACACTTTTTTCTTCTCCAAGTTCAGAAATCTACTTCGACAGTTCAGACTTCTACTTCAGCAGATCAGACTTCTACTTTGACTGATCCGACTTTGTCTTCAACTGATCGCACATTCGATTTCACCAAGTTCAGAATTCAACTTCGACTGATCAGACTATGACTTCGACAGATCACACTTTTTATTTTGACAAGTTCAAACTTCTACTTCAACAAATCAGATTTCTACTTTGGCATATCAGATTTCACTTTTCACTTCACCAAGTTTAGACTTCAACTTCGGGAGATCAGACTTCCACTTTGGCATTTCACAATTTCTACTTTACTAAGTTCTGACTTCTACTTCAGCAGTTTAGATTTCTACTTCAGCAGATTAGACTTCAACTTTAGCAGATCAGACTTTAACTTTGACAGATCACATATTTCATTCTGCCAAGTTCAGACTTCTACTTAAACATATCACACTTCTACTTTAACAAATTGCACTTATACTTCGACAGATCCGACTTCGATTTTGACTGATCATACTTTTTACTTTACCAAGTTCAGACTTTTATTTTGACAGATCAGACTTTGACTTCGATAAATCACACTGTACACATTACCAAGTCCAGGCTTCAACTTTGACAGACCAGACTTCAATTTTAACAGATCACACATTATACTTCACCAAGTTCAAACTTCTGCTTCAGCAGTTCTGACTGCTACTTTAATAGAACATACTTCTACATCGACAGATCAGACTTTTAATTTGGCCGATCTCACTTTTTAGTTTACCAAGTTCAGACTTCTAATTTAACAATTCAGACTTCAACATCAGCAGATCATAACTTAACTTTGACAGATCAGACTTCAACTTCGACAGATCATACTTTTCACATCACAAAGTTCAGACTTCAATTTTGATAGATCAGATTTCTACTTAGACGGATCATAGTTTTTACCTCTGCAAGATCAGAGTTCTACTTCAACAGTTCAGACTTCTACTTCAGCAGATCAAACTACTACTTTGACAGATCTGACTTCGACTGATCGCACTTTTCATTTGACCAAGTTCAGACTTCAACTTCGACTGATCAGACTTAGACTTCGACAGATCACACTTTTTACTTTGCCAAGTTCAAACTTCTACTTCAACAGATCAAATTTCTACATCGGCAGATAAGACTTCTACTTAGTGAGATCGCACTTATCACTTCACCAAGATCAGACTTCAAATTCTGCTGATCAGAGTTCCACATCGGCATATCACACTTTTTACTTCAGAAAGTTCAGACTTCTAATTCAGCAGTTCTTACATCTATTTCAACAAATCTGATTTCAATATTGGCAGATCAGACTTCGACTTTGACAGATCACACATTTCATTCCGCAAAGTTCAAACTTCTACTTTAACAGTTCAGTCTTCTACTTCAATAGATCACACTTTTACTTCAAAAAATCAAATTTAGACTTCGACAAATCACACTTTTCATTTTACCATAATTAGAATTCGACTTTGATAGATCAGTGTTCGACTTCGACAGATCTCATTTTTTACTTCAAGAAGTTCTGACTTTTATTTCAACTATTCAAACTTCTACCTTGCCTGATCAGACTTCGACTTCGACAGATCGGACTTCGACATGGATAGATCATTCTTTTTATTTCACAAAGGTTAGACTTCAACTTCGACCGATCAGACTTTGACTTCGACAAATCATACTTTTCATTCTAACAAGTTCAGACTTCTACTTTTGCAGCACGGACTTCTATTTCAGCAGAGCGGACTTATACTTTGCCAGATTAGACTTTGACTTGGACAAATCATACTTTTCACTATACCAAGTTCTGACTTCTACATCAACAATTTAGATTTCTACTTCAACAGATTAGACTTTAACTTTGACAGATTAGACTTTGACTTTGACAGATCATATATTTTAGTTTACCAAGTTCAGACTTCTACATAAACATATCACACTTCTACTTTAACAAATCGCACTTATACTTCAACAGATCCGACTTCGATTTCGACAGATCATATTTTTACTTTACCAAGTTCAGATTTTTATTTTGACAGATCAGACTTTGACTTCGATAAATCACACTGTTCACTTTACCAAGTTCAGGCTTCAATTTTGAAAGACAAGACTTCAATTTCAACAGATCACACATTATATTTCAGCAAGTTTAGACTTCTGCTTCAGCAGTTCTGACTGCTACTTCAATAGAACAGACTTCTACTTCGACAGATCAGAGTTTGAATTTGACCGATCCACTTTTTCGTTTACCAAGTTCAGACGTCTACTTTAAAAATTCAGACTTCAACATCAGCAGATCATAATTTAACTTTGACAGATCAGACTTCAACTTCGACAGATCATACTTTTCACTTCACGAAGTTCAGAATTTAATTTTAATAGATCGGATTTCTACTTAGACTGATCATACTTTTTACCTCAGCAAGACCAGACATCAACTTCAGCAGTTCAAACTTCTACTTCAGCAGATCAAACTACTACTTTGACTGATCTGACTTCGACTGATCGCACTTTTTATTTGACCAAGTTCAGACTTCAACTTGGACTGATTAGACTTAGACTTCGAGAAATTACACTGTTCACTTTTCCAAGTTCAAACGTCTACTTCAACAGATCAGATTTCTACATCGGCAGATAGGACTTCTACTTCTTGAGATCACACTTATCACTTCACCAAGATCGGACTTCAAATTCGGCTGATCAGACTTCCGCATCGACATATTACACTTTTTACTTCAGAAAGTTTAGACTTCTAATTCAGCAGTTCTGACATCTATTTCAACAAATCTGATTTCAACATTGACAGATCAGACTTCGACTTTGACAGATCACACATTTCATTCTGTAAAGTTCAGACATCTACTTTAATAGTTCAGACTTCTACTTCAATAGATCACACTTTTACATAAAAAAATCAAATTTGGACTTCGACAAATCATACTTTTCATTTTACTATAATTATAATTCTACTTCGATAGATCAGAGTTCGACCTCGACAGATCTCATTTTTTACTTCACGAAGTTCTGACTTATATTTCAACTATTCAGACTTCTACTTTGACTGATCAGACTTCGACTTCGACAGATCTGACTTCGACATCGATAAATCATTCCTTCTATTTCACGAAGGTTAGACTTCAACCTCGACTGATCAGAGTTCAACTTCGATAAATCATACCTTTCATTCTAACAAGTTCAGACTTCTACTTTTGCTGTTCAGAATTCTATTTCAACAGAGCAGACTTATACTTCCCCAGATCAGACTTTAACTTGGACAAATCTCACTTTTCACTTTACCAAGTTCTGACTACTATTCAGCATATCAGACTTAAAATTTGAGAAATCACACTTTTTACTTATCCAAGTTTAGACTTTTCTACGACAGATCACACTTTTCTCTTCACTAAGATCTGATTTCTTCTTCAACAGTTCAGACTTCTACTTCAACAGATCAGACTTATATTTCGATAGATCAGATTTCAACTTCAAAAGATCACACTTTTAATTTCATCAAGTTCAGAGTTCTACTTCTGTAGTTCCGACTTCTACTTTAACAGATTAGAGTTCTACTATGACAGATCAGACTTCGACTTTTATTTATTACACATTTCCTTCCACTAAGTTCAAACTTCTACTTAAACATTCTAGACTTCTATTTCAGCAGATCAGACTTAAATTTCGACAGATCAGACTTTGACTTCGGCAAATCATACTTTTCTCATTTTCAAGTTCAGACTTCTACTTCGACTGATCAGACTTTGACTTCGACAAATTATACTATTCACTTTACCAAGTTAAGGCTTCTAATTTGGTAGATCGGACTTCGACTTCGACTTCGACAGATCATGCATTTTACTGCACAAATTTCAGACTTCTATTTCAACCGTTAAGAATTCTACTTTAACAGTATAAACTTCTTCCTCGACATATCAGACTTTAACTTGGACAGATCAGACATCGACCGATCGTTCTTCTTACTTCACCAAGTACAAACTTCAACTTTGATAGATCAGATTTAAACTTAGACCGATCACAATAGTTACTTTACCAAGTTCTGACATCTGCATCAACAATGCAGACATCTACTTCAACTGATTAGACTTTAACTTTTACAGATCAGGCATGGACTTCGACAGATCACACTTTTCATTTCACCAAGTTCTGACTTCTACTTCATTAGTTGAGACTTCTGCTTCGACAGATCATAATTTGACTTCGACAGATAACACTTTTCATTTTGCCAAGATCAAACTTCTACTTCAACAGATCAGGTTTCTACTTCAGCAGATCAGACTTCGACTTCGAGAGATCACACTTTTCACTTCACCATGTTAAGACTTCTACTTCAGCTGATCAGAATTCCACTTCAACATATTGCACATTTTACTTTACAAAGTTCAGACTTCAACTTCATTAGTTTAAACTTCTACTTCAACAAATCGAACTTCTTCATTGACAGATGAGACTTCGACTTTGAAAGATCACACATTTCATTCCGCAAAGTTCAGACTTCTACTTTAGCAGTTCAGAATTCTACTTCAACAGATCACACTTTTACTTTGAAAAATTAGATTTCGACCTCGACTGATCACATTTTTCATTTTACCATGATCAAACTTCTACTTCGGCAGATTAGAGTTCGACTTCGGCAGATCACACTTTTCACTTTGCCAAGTTCAGACTTCAACATCGATAGATTAGTCTTTGTCATCGACAGATCACACTTCTTATTTCATGAAGTTCAGACTTCTACTTCGACTAATCAGACTTCGATTTCGTGAAATCATACTTTCCATTCTAACAAGTTCAGACTTTTACTTCTGCAGTTCAGACTTCTATTTCAGCAGAGCAGACTTATACTTTGTCAGATAAGATTACGACATGGACAGATCATACTTTTCACTTTACCAAGTTTAGACTACTACTTCGACAGATCAGACATAAAATTTGACAAATCACACTTTTCACTTAACCAAGTTCAGACTTTTCTACGACAGATCTGACTTTGACTTCGACAGATCACACTTATTTCTTCACAAAGTTCTGACATCTTGTTTAACAGTTCAGACTTCTACTTCAATAGGTCAGACTTATACTTCGATAGATCAGATTTCTATTTCTAATGATCACACTTTTTACTTTACCAAGTTCAGACTTCTACTTCTGCAGTTCCGACTTCTACTTTAACAGATTAGACTTCTACAATGACAAATCAGACTTCAAATTTGAATGATTGCACATTTTATTCCACTAAGTTCATACTTCAACTTCAACAGTTCAGACTTCTACTTTAACTGATCAGACTTAAACTTCGACAGATCAAACATTGACTTGGACAGATCATACTTTTCTTCTCTTTACAAAGTTCAAACTTTTACTTCGACAGATCAGACATTGACTTTGACAAATCACACTATTCAATTTACCAAGTTCAGGCTTCAGATTTGGCAGATCGGATTCGACTTCGACAGATTATACATTTTACTTCACCAAGTTCAGACTTCTACTTTAATAGTTAAAACTTCTTCATCGATATATTAGAATTTAACTTCAACAAATCAGACTTCGACAGATCGTTCATTTAACTTCAACAGTTCAGACTTCTACTTTAACAACTCAAACTTTTTCTACGATATATCAGACTTAACTTTGACAGATCATACTTATCACTTCGCCAAGTTCAGACATTAACTTTGATAGATCATATTTTAACTTAGACAGATCACACTTGTTACTTCACCTAGTTCTAACTTCTACATCAGCAGTTCAGACTTCAAATGCAACAGATCAGACTTCTACTTTGACAGATAAGACTTCGACTTCGACAGATCACACTTTTAATTTCACCAAGTTCAGACTTCCAATTCAATAGTTCAGACTTCAACTTCGACAGATCAGACTTTGACTTCGACAGATCATACTTTTCACTTTATCAAGTTCAAACTACGACTTCAACAGATAAGATTTATACTTCGGCTGATCAGTCTTCGACTTCGACAAATCACACTTTTCACATCACCAAGTTCAGACTTCTACTTCGGCCGATATGACTTCCACTTTGACATATCACACTTTTTACTTCCCCAAGTTCAGACTTCTACTTCAATAGATCAAACATCTACTTTGACAGATCAGACTTCAAATTTGACAGATCACACATTTCATTCTGCAACGCTCTGACTTCTACTTTAACAGTTAAGACTTCTACTTTAACAGATAAGGCTTATACTTCGACAGATCAGACATCGATTTCGACAGATCATACTTTTCACTTTGCCAAGTTCAGGATTGAACTTCGACTGATCAGACTTTGACATCGACAAATCACACTTTTTATTTCACGAAGTTCAGACTTCAACTTTGACTGATAAGACTTCGACTTCGACAAATCATACTTTTTATTCTAACAAGTTCAGACATCAACTTCTGCAGTTCTGACTTCTATTTCAACAGAGTAGACATATACTTCGTCAGATAAGACTTTGACTTGGATAGATCATTCTTTTCACTTTACATAGTTCTGACTACTACTTAGATAGATCAGACTTAAAATTTGACAAATCATTCTTTTCACTTCACCAAGTTCAGACTATTCTACAATAGATTAGATTTTAACTTCGACAGATCACACTTATTTCTTCACTAATTTCAGACTTCTTCTTCAATAGTTCAGATTTCTAGTTCAACAAATCAGACTTATACTTAGATAAAATAGATTTCCACTTCGAAAGATCATACTTTTTACTTCACCAAGTTCAGACTTCTACTTCAGCCGTTCCGACGTCTACTTAAATAGATTAGAATTCTACTATGACAGATCAGACTTTGACATTAACTGATTACACATTTCATTCCTCTAAGTTAAGACTTCTACTTTAACAGTTCAGACTTCTACTTCAATAGATCAGACTCAAACTTCAAAAGATCAGACTTAAACTTCGACAAATCATACTTTTCTCTTTACCAAGTTCAGACTTCAACTTCGACAGATCAGACTTTTACATCGATAAATCACACTATTCACTTTTCCAAGATAAGGCTTCAACTTTGGCATATCGAACTTTGACTTCGGCAGATCGCACATTTTACTTCACCAAGTTCAGACTTCTACTTCAGCAGTTCAGACTTCCACTTTAACAGTTCAAACTTCTTCTTGAACATATCAGACTTTAACTTCGACATATCATACTTATTACTTCACCAAGTTTAGACTTAAATTTCGATAGATCTGATTTCAACTTAGAAAAATCACACTTGTTACTTCACCAAGTTCTGACTTCTACTTTAGCAGTTTGGACTTCTACTTCAACAGATCAGACTTCTGCTTTGATAGATAAGACTTCAACTTCGGCAGATCATACTTTTCATTTTAGAAAGTTTAAACTTCTACTTCAAAAGATAAGATTTATACATTGGTAGATTAGACTTCGACTTCGACAAATCACACTATTCACTTCGCAAAGTTAAGACTTCTACTTCGGCAGATAAGACTTCCACTTCGACATATCACACTTTTTACTTCTCCAAGTTCAGACTTCTACTTCAACAGATCAGACTTCTACTTTGACAGATCAGACTTCAACTTTGACAGATCACACACTTCATTCCGCCAAGTTCTGACTTCTACTTTAACAATTAAGACATCAACTTTAATTGATCAGACTTATACTTTGACAGATCAGACATCAATTTCGAAAGATCATACTTTTCACTTTACCAAGTTCAGACTTCTATTTCGATAAATCACAATATTTACTATAAAAAGTTCTGGCTTCTACTTTGAGAAACTAGACTTCGACTTCGACAGATCACACATTTTACATCACCAAGTTCAGACTTCTACTTCAGTAGTTCAAAATTTTACTTTAATAGATCATAATTCTGCTTCGACAGATCAGACTTTAAATTCGACCGATCTCACTTTTTATTTTTCCAAGTTCATACTTCTACTTTAACAATTCAAACTTCTACATCCGCAAATAAGAATTTATCTTCGACAGATCAGACTACGACTTCGACTGATCATACATTTCACTTCACCAAGTTCAGACTTCAATTTTGATAGATCAAATTTCTACTTAGACAAATCATACTTTTTTCTTCTCCAAGTTCAGACATCTACTTCAACAGTTCAGACTTCTACTTCAGCAGATCAGACTTCTACTTTGACTGATCTGACTTTGACTTCAACTGATCGTACGTTCGATTTCATCAAGTTCAGACTTCAACTTTGACTGATCAGACTATGACTTTGACAGATCACACTTTTAATTTTGACAAGTTTAAACTTCTAGTTCAACAAATAAGATTTCTACTTTGGAATATCAGATTTTAATTTCGACAGATTTCACTTTTTACTTTACCAAGTTCGGACTTCAACTTCGGCAGATCAGACTTCCACTTTGGCATTTCATAATTTTATCTTTACCAAGTTCAGACTTCTACTTCAGCAGTTTAGATTTCTACTTCAACAGATCAGACTTTAACTTTGATAGATTAGACTTTGACTTTGACAGATCACATATTTCATTCAGCCAAGTTCAGACTTCTACTTAAACAGATCACACTTCTACTTTAACAAGTCACACTTATACTTCGACGAATCTGACTTCGATTTCGACAGATCATATTTCTCACTTTACCAAGTTCAGAATTTTATTTTGACAGATCAGACTTTGATTTCGATAAATCACACTGTTCACTTTACCAAGTTCAGGCTTCAATTTTGAAAGATAAGACTTCAATTTCAACAGATCACACATTATACTTCAGTAAGTTTAGACTTCTGCTTCAGCAGTTCTGACTGCTACTTCAATAGAACAGACTTCTACTTCGACAGATCAGAGTTTGAATTCGACCGATCCACTTTTTTGTTTACCAAGTTTAGACTTCTACTTTAAAAATTCAGACTTCAACATCAGCAGATCATAATTTAACTTTGACAGATCAGACTTCGACTTCGACAGATCATACTTTTCACTTTATGAAGTTCAGACTTCAATTTTGATAGATCGAATTTCTACTTAGACAGATCACACATTTTACCTTTGCAAGATCAGACTTCTATTTCAACAGTTTAGACCTCTACTTCAGCAGATCAAACATCTACTTTGACATATCTGACTTCGACTGATCGCACTTTTCATTTGGCCAAGTTCAGACTTCAACTTCGACTGATCAGACTTAGACTTCGACAGATCACACTTATCACTTTGCCAAGTTCAAACTTCTACTTCAACAGATCAGATTTCTACATCGGCAGATAAGACTTCTACTTCTTGAGATCACACTTATCACTTCACGAAGATCAGACTTCAAATTCGGCTTATCAGACTTTCACATCGACATATCACACTTTTTACTTTAAAAAGTTCAGGCTTCTTATTCAGCTGTTCTGACATCTATTTTAACAAATCTTATTTCAACATTGACAGATCAGACTTTGACTTTGACATATCACATATTTTATTCCGCAAAGTTCAGACTTCTACTTTAACAGTTCAGAATTCTACTTCAACAGATCAAACTTTTACTTCGAAAAATCAAATTTTGACTTCGACAAATCACACTTTTCATTTTGCCATAATTAGAATTCTACTTCGATAGATCAGTGTTAGACTTCGACAGATCTTATTTTTTACTTCACGAAGTTCTGACTTTTATTTCAACTATTCAGACTTCTACTTTGACTGATCAGACTTCGACTTCGACAGATCAGACTTCGACATCGATAGATTATTCTTTTTATTTCACGAAGGTTAGACTTCAACTTCGACTGATCAGACTTTGAGTTCGACAAATAGTACTTTTCATTCTAACAAGTTCAGACTTCTACTTTTGCATTTCAGACTTCTATTTCAACAGAGCGGACTTGTACTTCGTCAGATCAGACTTTGATTTGGAAAAATCGTACTTTTCACTTTACCAAGTTCTGACTACTATTCAACAGATCAGACTTAAAATTTGACAAATCACACTTTTCACTTATCCAAGTTTAGACTTTTCTACGACAGATCACACTTTGACTTCGGCAGATCACACTTATCTCTTCACTAAGTTCCGATTTCTTTTTCAATAGTTCAGACTTCTACTTCAACAGATCAGACTTATATTTCGATAGATGAGATTTCTGCTTCAAAAGATCGTACCTTTTACTTCATAAAGTTCAGAGTTCTACTTCCACAGTTCCGACTTCTACTTTAACAGATTCGAGTTCTACTATGACAGATCAGACTTCGACTTTTATTGATTACACATTTTATTCCACTAAGTTCAAACTTTTACTTTAACATTCCAAACTTCTATTTCAGCAGATCAGACTTAAACTTTGACAGATCAGACTTTGACTTCGACAAATCATACTTTTCTTATTTCCAAGTTAAGACTTCTACTTCGACTGATCAGACTTTGACTTCGAAAAATCACACAATTCACTTTACCAAGTTCAGGCTTCAAATTTGGTAGATCGGACTTCGACTTCTACAGATCATGCATTTTACTTCACAAATTTCAGACTTCTACTTCAACCGTTAAGAATTCTACTTTAGCAGTATAAACTTCTTCTTTGACATATCAGACTTTAACTTGGGCAGATCAGACATCGACAGATCGTTCTTCTCACTTCACCAAGTACAGACTTCAACTTTAATAGATCAGATTTTTACTTAGACAGATAACACTAGTTACTTCACCAAGTTCTGACATCTACATCAACAATGCAGACATTTACTTTAACTGATTAGGCTTCAACTTTTACAGATCAAACTTGGACTTCCACAGATCACAATTTTCATTTGACCAAGTTTGGACTTCTACTTCATTTGTTGAGACTTCTACTTTGACAGATCAGACTTTGACTTCGACAGATAACACTTTTCACTTTGCCAAGATTAAACTTCTCCTTCAACAGATCAGGTTTCTACTTCAGCAGATCAGACTTTGACTTTGAGAGATCACACTTTTCACTTCACCAAGTTAAGACTTCTACTTCGCCTGATCAGAATTCCACTTCAACATATTGCACATTTTACTTTACAAAGTTCTGACTTCTACTTCAGTAGTTCAGACTTCTTCTTAAACAAATCTGACTTCTTCATTGACAGATGAGACTTCGACTTTGAAAGATCACACATTTTATTCCGCAAAGTTCAGCTTCTACTTTAACAGTTCAGAATTCTACTTCAACAGATCAGACTTTTACTTCGAAAAATCAGATTTCGACCTCGACTGATCACACTTTTCATTTTACCATGATCAAACTTCTACTTCGGCAAATTAGAGTTCGACTTCGACAGATCACACTTTTCACTTTGCCAAGTTCAGACTTCTACATCGACAGATCATTCTTCGTCATCGACAGATCACACTTTTTATTTCATGAAGTTCAAACTTCTACTTCGACTAATCAGACTTCGATTTCGAGAAATCATACTTTTTATTCTAACAAGTTCAGACTTCTACTTCTGCATTTTAGACTTCTATTTCAACAGAACAGACTTATACTTCGTCAGATCAGATTATGACATGGACAGATCATACTTTTCACTTTACAAAGTTCTGACTACTTCTTCGAATCATCAGACATAAAATTTGACAAATCATACTTTTCACTTAACCAAGTTAAGACTTTTCTGCGATAGATCTAACTTTGACTTCGACAGATCACACTTATTTCTTCACAAAGTTCTGACATCTTCTTTAACAGTTTAGACTTCTACTTCAAAAGATCAGACTTATACTTCGATAGATCAGATTTCCACTTTGAAAGATCGCACTTTTTGCTTTACCAAGTTCGGACTTCTATTTCTGTAGTTCCGACTTCTACTTTAATAGATTAGACTTTTGCAATGACAAATCAGACTTCGAATTTGAATGATTATACATTTCATTCCACTAAGTTCATACTTCTACTTCTACAGTTCAGACTTCTACTTTAACAGATCAGACATAAAATTTGACAGATCAAACATTGACTTTGAAAAATCATACTTTTCTTCTCTTTACAAAGTTCAGACTTCTTCTTCGACAGAACAGACTTTAACTTTGACAAATCACACTATTCACTTTACCAAGTTCAGGCATCAAATTTGGCAGATCGGATTCGACTTTGACAGATCACACATTTTACTTCACAAAGTTTAGACTTCTACTTCAACAGTTCAGACTTCCACTTTAACAGTTAAAACTTCTTCTTCGAAATATCAGAATTTAACTTAAACAGATCAGACTTCGGCATATCGTTCATTTAATTTCTCCATGATCAGACTTCTAATTAGACTGTTCTGACTTCCACCTCAACAAATCCGACTTCTACTTTGACAGATCCAACATCGACTTCGACCGAACGCACTTTTCATTTCTCTAAGTTCAAACTTTGACTTCGACAGATCACACTATCACTTTTGCCAAGTTCAAACTTCAAATTCAGTAGATTTGACTTCTACTTTGGCTGATCAGACTTCGAGTTCGACAGATCATACTTTTCCTTTTACAAAGTTCAGACTTCTATTTCAGCAGATCAGACTTCCACTTGGAAAGATCCGACGTCGACTTCGACATATCACACATTTTACTTCTCCAAGTTCATGCTACTTCTTCAGCAGTTCAGACTTCAACATCAACAAATCAGACTTCTACTCTGACAGATAAGGCTTCGACTTTGACAGATCACACATTTCATTCTGGCAAGTTTAGACTTCTACTTTAACAGTTCAGACTTCTGCTTTAACAGATCAAACTTTTACTTTTCCAAATCAGACTTCGACTTAGACTGATCACACTTTTCACCTGACCAAGTACTGACTACCACTCTAAAGAATCAGACTTCGACTTTGACAGATCTAACTTTTAATTTTATCAAGTTCAAAAATCTACTTCAATAGATCAAACTTCTACCTCGATAGATCAGAATTCAACCTCAGCAGATCACATTTTTTACTTTACCAAGTTCAGACATCAACATCAACAGATCAGACTTCTACATCGACAGATCAAACATCAACTTTGGAATATCATACTTTTACCTTTTCCATGATCAGACTTATACTTTGAAAGATTTGACTTCGGCTTCGACAGATTACAGTTTTCACTTTACCAAGTTCAGACTTTTACTTTGACAGATCAGACTTTGACTTTGACATATCGCACTTTATACTTTAAGAAGTTCAGACATCTACGTCATCTGATCAGACTTCAACTTGGGCTGATCAGACTTCGATTTCAGCAGATCAAACTTTTTACTTTTCCAAGTTTTAACTTCTATTTCAACAGATCAGACTTTGACTTCGATAGATAGCACTTTTACTTCACGCAGCTCAGACTTTTACTTCAACTGTTCTGACATCTACTTCACTGATCAGACTTCGACTTCAACAAATCATACTTTTTATTATACCATGTTCAGACTTTAACTTCAACAGTTTAGACTTCTACTTAAATGGAATAGACATATACTTTGACAGATTATACATCGATTTTGACCGATAACACTTTATACTTTTCCAAGTTTAGACTTGAACTTCATCAGATCAGACTACGACTTCGACAGATCAGACTTTTTACTTCACCAAGTAAAGACTTCTAATTCAGCAGTTCAGACTTCTATTTCAGCAGATCTGCCTTCAACTTTGACAGATCAGACATCGACTTCGACAGATCGCACTTTTTGCTTTGCCAAGTTCAAACTTCAACTTCAACAGTTCAGACTTCTACTACAACAGATCAGAATTCTACTTCGACACCTCAGACTTCAACTTCTACAGATCACACTTTTCACTTTGCCAAGTTCAGACTTCTACATCGATAGATCATACTTTTATCTTTAAGATGTTCAGACTTCAGCTTCTGCAGTTCAGAGTACTAATTTAACTTATCAGACTTTTACTTCGACAGATCAGACTTCTTTATCGAATGATCGGACTTCAACCTCGTGAGATCACACTTTCTACTTTACCAATATCAAACTTCTATTTCGGCAGATCAGACATTGACTTCATCAGATCAGGCTTTTTACTTCATGAAGTTCAGACTTCTACTTCAATTGTTCAGACTTCAACTTCAACTGTTCAGAAATCAGCTTTGACTGATCAGATTCGACTTCGTTAGATCGCACTTTCCACTTTACCAAGTTCAGACATCTACTTCGACAGATCCGACTTTGACCTCGACAGATCACACATTATACTTCACGAGGTCAAGACTTCATCAACGACTTATAAGACTTCGACTTCGGCAGATCATACTTTTTATTCTACCAAGTTTAGATTTGTACTTCAACAGTTCAGACTTCTACTATGACAGAGCAGACTTATACTTAGACAGATCAAACTTATACTTAGACAGATCAGACTTCTTCTTTGACAGATCATACTTTTCAGTTTACCAAGTTTAGACTTCTACTTCGACAGATCAGACTAAAATTTCGGCAAATCAAACTTTCTACTTTACCAAGTTCAGAATTTACTTCGACGGATCAGACTTCGACTTCGACAGATCATACTTTTCACTTCACCAGGTTAAGACTTCTTCTTCAGCAGTTTAGACTTCTACATCAACAGATCAGCCTTCTACTTTGATAGATAAGACTTCCACTTCGACAGATTATACTTTTTACTTCACCAAGTACAAACTTCTACTTCAGTAGTTCAGACCACTTCTTCAACAGATCAGACTTCTACATTGACATATCAGACTTTGACTTTGACAGATTAGACATTTCATTTTGCCAAATTCGAACTTCAACATTTGACCAATATACCTCTTGTACCTCCCACGTGCGAATAACACCGTCACTTTTAACTGCTTCCAAAATTCGATGCTTCTCGAACCATCTTTTCCCCCACTCGAAGCTAAGCATCCAAGTCCAAGCAGTCACATCGTAACCATTTCCGTCATAAGAGAAAAATATTATCGTTGCTTTTTGTAAACTGCCCTAGGCGCCTGTGCCAGTCTGACAGAACAGATGTTTGGGCTGTCAGAACAGCTTGTCAACTCCCATATAACCGACGACACAATCCCCGGGCTCCAGTACTCGACCATTTTAAGTCTCGTGCAATCCGCAACACATAACCTCAAATAAACTTATCTAATATATGGTCCTTCAACATCCAATACATACTTTAACTCAAAATTTTAGACCCTTCGACCGAATACAGCCAAAAACTTCGACCATTCAACGATCTCATGCTTACAGATAAATTTTCAGCTTTGGCATAGTTAACCTTTCATTTTGAAAAATTAATTTTTATCATCGAACAACAACAAAAATATATTTCGACAACTGTATTACTACTTTGATACCTCAAATTACAATTTAGATTATATTACTATTATCCACAGTTCGGCAAAGAAAGTTATCGACAAAATCCATTTTCATTCAGCAACTCAGACAACATTATAGGCTTCATAAAAATAAATGAAGAGAAGAGAAAAGGAGGAAGAAAATAGGAATGCAACAATATAAAAGCATATAAAAAGAAAACCCTATTTGTTGGCGGGTTGCTTCTCTTCAACAATGGCCGCTGCATATTAATCTTCTTGGTGAACTTTATCCTCCGCGAAACCTTTAAGAAGAGATAGCCGATGGCTGAGAAATAGCCCCATCATCTGCACTATTCCCCATCAGTACGCAAATGGCATGTCATAGAGTGGTTCCCCAGGTTCCACTTCAAATAAGTCAGGCATTTCAGCATTAATATCCATCTCTATTCCGAACCCTCGTTGAAGACCCGACAAGGCCACCAGGATCCTCCTGTTCCTCACAGCCGCTTGATATCTTTGAACCGGTGTGTTTTAAGCCATCATGATCATCAAACAAAGCAGTAAATGAAGATAAAGTTGTAAGACTGATGAATAAATTTCCTCCAACCTATCCCATTTTATACCTACAAACCCGCCACAAATTTCCCTCATCCCTAAGCGAATTAATGGCAACCTTCAATTCCTAACCTCGATAAGTCAGCAAACAAACTTTCCAACTTCCCAAATGTTATTAATTCATCGGTACTTGCATTCAAACCTCATTCCCGAGGACGCGATGCCGAGAATGCCTCCAGCATCGAGCATTCGATCTTCATTACCTTCGAGCATATCATTATACCTCACGCCTATAAGAATAATCATCTACATTCGTCTATATTATCTATAAGACACAGAAATACAAGTATGCAAAAAATATTTCGTCTATTCCAACCACCAGGTCAAGCAAACAAATTTCATTTCAACAACCACTCAAAAAAAAAAAAACCCACATGACAAGACAGCAACCTACAAAAATACAAAATATTCAACCTAAAGCCCCATTTCTGAAAGAACCAGCTACGCATGCCGCATTTTGCTCCACGATGATCTCCACCGCACAAACGAGATTTTTGGCTAGAGCCATCAGAAACGAAACGTTTCATTCCACCAAGTTTAGATTTCTACTTCAATAGTTTAGAAATTTACTTCGGCAGATCAGATTTTTACTTCGACTGATAACACTTTTCACTTTACCAAGATCAGACTTCTACGTCGACAGATCAGACTTCGACTTTGCAGATTACTCTTTTTACTTCACGAAGTTTAGACTTTAACTTCAACTGATCAGATATCTACTTCGATTGATCAGAATTTGACTTCGACAGATCATAGTTATCATTCATCCAAGTTCTGGCTTCTACTTCAACAGTTTAGACTTCTGCTTATACTTTGATAAATTAGACTTTGACTTCGATAGATCATACTTTTAACTTTACCAAGTTCAGACTTCTACTTCGACAGATTAACTTAGACTTCGACAAATCACACAATTCACTTTACCAACTTCAGGCTTCTACTTTGGCAGATCAGACTTCGACTTTGACAGATCACACATATTATTTGACCAAGCTCTGACTTCAGCTTTAATAGTTCAGACTTCTACTTCAACAGATCCAACTTTTACATCGACAGATCAGACATTGAATTCGACCGATCTTACTTTATACTTCACCAATTTCAGACAACTTCTTTAATAGTTTAGACTTCTACTTTAACAGATTAGACTTCTACTTGGACAGATCAGACGACAACTTCGCCTGATCATTCTATTCACTTCACCAAGTTCAGACTTCTACTTCGATAAATCAGATTACAATTTAGAATGATCACACTATTTACTTCACCAAGTTAAGAATTCTATTTCAACAGTTCAGACTTCTACTTCATAAGATCAAACTTCTATTTTGACAGATCAGACTTTTCAGTTTTCAAAATTCAGACATCTACTTCAACAAATCAGACTTCTACTTTGACTAACCAGACTTTGACTTTGACAGATCATACTTTTCATTCTACCAAGTTAAGGCTTGTACTTCAATAGTTCAGACTTCTACTTCAACATATCAGACTTACATATCGACAGTTCAGACTTCGACATTGACATATCATACTTTTCACTTTAGATATTCAGACTTTTACTTTGATTGATCAGACCTCGACTTTGACAGATTACATATTTTCCTTCACCAAGTTTAGACATCAACTTTAACAGTTTAGACATCTACTTCAACATATAGACGTCTACTTTTACAAATCAGAATTTAAATTCGGCCGATCTAACTTTTTACTTCACCAAGTTCAGACTTCAACTTCAGCATTTCAGACTTCTACTTCAATAGATCAGACTTCTACTTTAACAAAACAAACTTTGACTTTGACAGATCACACATTTCATTCTGCCAAGTTCAGACTTCTACTTAACAGTTAAAACTTCTACTTTACCTAATCACGCTTTTACATCGACAAATCAGACTTCGACTTCAACAGAACACACTATTCATTTTACCATGATCAAACTTCTACTTCGACAGATCAGAGTTCAGCTTCGACAGATCACACTTTTAACTTCACGAAGTTCAGATATCTACTTCAACTATTTAGACTTCGACTTTGACTGTTAAGACTTCAACTTTGACAGATCGTACTTTTCGCTTACCAAGTTCAGATATCTACTTCGACTGATCAGACTTCGTCATCGAAAGATCACACTTTTTATTTCACGAAGTTCAAACTTCTATTTCGACAGATCACACTTCGACTGCGACAAATCATACTTTATATTCTAACAAGTTCTGATTTCAACTTCAGCAATTTAGACTTCTATTTCAAAAGTGCAGACTTATACTTCGTCAGATCAGACTATGGCTTGGACAGATCATACTTTTCACTTTACCAAGTTTTGACTATTACTTCGACAGATCAGACTTAAAATTTGACAAATCACACTTTTTACTTAACCAAGTTCAGACTTTTTAACGACAGATCAGATTTTGACTTCAACAGATCATACTTATTTTTTCACTACGTTCTGACTTCTTTTTCAATAGTTCAGACATCAACTTTAACAGATCAGACTTATACTTCGATAGATCAGATTTCCACATCTAATGATCACACTTTTTACTTTACCAAGTTTATACATCTACTTCAGCAGTTTTGACTTCTACTTTAACAGATTAGACTTCTACTATGACAGATCAGTCTTTAACTTTGACAGATTGTACATTTTATTCCACTAAGTTCAGACTTTTGCTTTAACAGTTCAGACTTCTACTTCAACATATCAGATTTAAACTTTGACAGATCAGACTTTGACTTCGACAGATCATACTTTTTTCTTTACCAAGTTCAGACTTCTACTTTGACAGATAAGACTTTGACTTCGACAAATCACACTATTCACTTTACCAAGTTCGGGCTTCAAATTTGGCAGATCCGACTTCGACTTTGACAGATCACATATTTTCTTCACGAAGTTTGGACTTCAACTTCAACAGTTCTGACTTCAACTTTAAAAGTTCAAACTTCTTCTTTAACATATCGGACTCTAACATTGACAGATCAGACTTCGACAAATCGTTTATTTTACTTCACCAAGTAAAGACTTCAACTTCGATAGATAAGATTTCAACTTAGAAAGGTCACACTAGTTACTTCAATAAGTTCTGACTACTACTTCAATAGTTCAGACATCTACCTCAACAGATTAGACTTCTACTTTGACAGATCAGACTTCGACTTTGACAGATCACTCTTTTCATTTCACCAAGTTTTGACTTCTACTTTAGTAGCTCAGACTTCTACTTTGACAGATAAGACTTTGACTTCGACAAATCACACTTTTTACTCTGCCAAGATAAAACTTCTTCTTCAACATATCAAATTTTTATTTCGGTAGATCAGACTTCGACTACGACAAATCATACTTTTCACTTTACCAAGTTCAGAGTTCGACTTCGGCAGATCAGACTTACACTTCGACATATTATACTTTTTACTACACCAAGTTCAGACTTCAACTTCAACAGATCAGACTTCAACTTTTGCAGACCTGACTTCAACTTTGATAGATCATACATTTCATTCCGCAAAGTTCAGACTTCTACTTTAACAGTTCAGACATCTACTTTAGCAGATCAGAATAATACTTCGACAGATCAGACTTCAATTTCGACAGATCAGACTTTTCACTTTACCAAGTTCAGACTTCTACTTCGACGGATCAGACTTTGACTTCGATAAATCACACTATTCACTTTACCAAGTTCAGGCTTCTTCTTTGACAGACAAGAGTTCGACGGTGACAGATAACTCATTTTACTTTACCAAGTTCAGACTTCTACTACAATAGATCAGACCTCTACTTCGACATATCAAACTTTGAATTTGACCAATCTCACTTTTTACTTTACCAAGTTTAGACTTCAACTTTAACAATTCAAACTTCTACATCAGTAGATCAAACTTTAACTTCGACAGATCCAACTTTTCACTTAACCAAGTTCAGACTTCAATTTTGATAGATCAGATTTCTACATCGACAGATCACACTTTTTACTTCTCCAAGTTCAGACTTCTACTTCAGCAGTTTAGACTTCATCTTCAACAGATTAGACTTCTACTTTGACTAATCAGACTTCGACTTTGACTGATCGCACTTTTCATTATACCAAGTTCAAACTTCGACTTCAACAAATTAGATTTCTACTTCGGCTGATCAGATTCAAATTTGATAGATCACACTTTTCACTTACAAAGTTCAGACTTCTACTTTGGAAGATCAGACTTCCACTTTGACATATAACACTTTTTACTTCACCAAGTTTAGACTTCTACTTCAGTAGATCTGACTTCTACTTCAACAGATTAGACTTTAAGTTTTATAGATGAGACTTCGACTTTGACAAATGACACATTTTATTCTGCCAAGTTCAGACTTCTACTTTAGCAGTTCAAACTTCTACTTTAGCAAATCAGACTTATACTTCGACAGATCCGACTTTGATATCGATTGATCATACTTTTTACTTTACCAAGTTTAGACTTCTGCTTCTACCGATCAGACTTCAACTTTGATAAATCGTACTATTCACTTTACCAAGTTCAGGCTTCAGCTTTGATAGACAAGACTTCGACTTTGACATATCATACATTTTACATCACCAAGTTCATTCTTCTACTTCAGCAGTCCAGACTTCTACTTCAATAGATCAGAGTTCTACTTCGACAGATCAGACTTTGAATTCGACCGATCTCACTTTTAACTTTACCAAGTTCAGACTTCTACTTTAGCAATTCAAATTTCAACATCTGCAGATCAGACTTCAACTTTGACAGATCAGACTTCGACTTCAACAGATCATACTTTTAACTTCACCTAGTTCAGACTTCCATTTTGATAGATTAGATTTTAACTTAGACATATCACACTTTTAAATTCATAAAGATCAGACTTCGGCTTCAACAGTTCAGACTTCAACTTCAACAGATAATACTTCAACTCTGACAGATCTGACTTTTACTTCGATTGATCGCACTTTTCATTTCAGCAAGTTCAAACCTTAACTTCGTCTGATAAGACTTTGACTTCGACAGATCACACTTTTCACTTTGCCAAGTTCAAACACCTACTTCAGCAGATCTAATTTCTACTTCGGCAAATCAGACTTCGACTTTGACAGATCACACTTTTTACTTCACCAAGTTTAGACTTCAACTTTGGCAGATCAAACTTCCACTTCGACGTATCACACTTTTTACTTCACCAATTCAGACTTCTACTTTAGCAGTTCAGACCTCTACTTCAACAGATCAGACTTCTACTTTAACAGATCAAACTTTGACTTTGACAGATCTCATATTTGATTCTGCCAAGTTTAGACTTCTACTTTAACAGTTCTGAATTCTACTTCAACTGATCACACTTTTACTTCGACAAATCAGACTTCGACATCAATAGATCAAATTTTATGTTTTACCATGATCAGACTTCTACTACGATAAATCAGAGTTCGGCTTCGACAGATTACACTTTTTACTTTACGAATTTCAGACTTTAACTTTAACTATTCAAACTTTTACTTTGGCAGATCTGACTTCGACTTCAAAAGATCACACTTTTCACTTCACCAAGTTCAGACTTCTACTTCGGCAGATCAGACATCCACTTCGACATATCACACTTTTTACTTCTCCAAGTTTAGACTTCTACTTCATTAGATCAGACATCTATTTTGACAAATCAGACTTCGACTTTAACATATCACACATTTTATTCCGCCATGTTCAGACTTCAACTTTAACAGTTCGGACTTCTACTTTAACAGATCAAATTTATACTTTGACAGATCAGACTGTGATTTCGACAGATCATACTTTTTACTTTACCAAGTTAAGACTTCTACTATGACAAACCAGTCTTTGACATCGATAAATCATACTATTCACTTTACCAAGTTCAGGCTTCTTCTTTGACTGACCAGACTTGGACTTTGGTAGATCAATCATTTATCTTTACCAAGTTCAGACTTCTACTTCAACAATTTTGACTTTTACTTCAATAGATCAGACTTCTACTTCGACAGATCAGACTTTCAATCCGACTGACCTCAGTTTATAATTTACCAATTTCAGACTTCTACTTTAGTAATTCAGACTTCTTCATTAGTAGATCAAACTGCAACTTTGATAGATCTGACTTCGACGTCGACCAATCATACTTTTTACTTCATTAAGTTTAGACTTCAATTTTGATAGATAAGATTTCTACATAGTGAGATAACACTTTTTATTTCTCCAAGTTCAGACTTCTACTTTAACATTTCAGACTTCAACTTCAAAAAATCTAACTTCTACTTTGACAGATCCGACTTCAACTTCGACTGATCGTACTTTTCATTTTACCAAGTTCAGACTTCAACTTCTGCTGATCAAAGATTGACTTTGACAGATCACACTTTGTACTTTGCCAAGTTCCAACTTCTACTTCTGTAGATTAGATTTTTACTTCGGCCGATCAGAGTTTACCTTCGAGAGATCATACTTTTCACTTAACAAAGTTCAGACATCAACTTCGGCAGATCAGACTTCCACTTCGACAGATCCGACCTCGACTTCGACATATCACACTTTTTAATTCACCAAGTTCAGACTTCTACTTTACTAGTTTAAGCTTCTACTTTGACAGATCAGACTTCGACTTCGACAGATTGCACATTTCATTCTACCATGTTCAGACTTCTACTTTAACAGTTCAGAATTTTGCTTCAACATATCGCACTTTTACTTTGTCAAATTAGACTTCGTCTTCGACTGATCACACTTTTTACTTGACCAAGTTCTGACTACTACTCTAAAGAATCAGACTTCGACTTCTACAGAACAAACTTTTCATTTTACTATGTTCAAACATTTACTTCAATAGATTGAACTTTTATTTCGACAGATAAAAATTCGACTTCGGCTGATCGTACTTTTTACTTTACCAAGTTCAGACTTCTACATCAACTGATCAGACTTCTACAACGACAGATCAGACATTAATTTCGATAGATCACACTTTTCCCTTTTCCATGATCAGACTTCTACTTTGACAGATCTGACTTCAACTTCAATAGATCACAGTTTTCACTTTATAAAGTTCCAACTTCTACTTCGACAGATCAGACTTTGACTTCGGCAGATCAAAATTTATATTTCATGAAGTTTAGACATCTACTTCATGTGATCAGACTTCTACTTTGACTGATCAGACTTCGATTTTGACAGATCAAACTTTTAACTTTACCGAGTTCTAACTTCTACTTCAGCAGATCAAACTTTGACTTTGATAGATAACACTTTTTACTTCACGGAGCTCTGATTTTTACCTCAACTTTTCAGATATCTACTTTGACTGATTAGACTTCGACTTCGACATATTATACTTTTTATTCAACCAAGTTCAGACTTCAACTTCAACAGTTCAGACTTCTACTTAAACATATCAAACATAACTTCGGCAGATTAGACATCAATTTCGACCGATAACACTTTTTACTTTACCAAGTTCAGACTTGCACTTCGACATATCTGACTACGACTTCGACAGATCAAACTTTTTACTTTACCAAGTTCAGACTTCTACTTCAGCTGTTCAAATTTTAGTTTCAACAGATCTGCCTTCAACTTTGACTGATCAGACATTGACTTTGACAGATCACACTTTTTAGTTCACCAAGTTCAAACTTTAACTTCAGCAGTTCAGACTTTTTCTTCAACCGATCCGAATTCAACTTTGACTGATCAGATTTCCTCTTCGACAGATCATACTTTTCATTCCACCATGTTTATACATTAACTTCAATAGTTCAGACTTCTACATCGACAGATCAAACTTTTAACTTTATGAAGTTCAGAGTTCTACTTCTGAAGTTCAGAGTACTACTTCAAAAGATCAGACTTCTACTTCGACAGATAGAACTTCTACTACGACAGATCAAACATTTTTCTTTTCAAAGTTCTGACTTCTACATCGACAGATAAGTCTTCTTCATCAAATGTTCGAACTTCGACTTCGTGAGATCACACTATCTACTTTACCAAAATAAAATTTCAATTTCGACAGATAAGACTTCGACTTCGACAGATCACAATTTTTACTTCACGAAATTCAAACTTCTACTTCAATTCTTCAGACTTCAACTTCAACTGTTCAGACTTCAGCTTTCACTGATCAGACTTCAACTTCGTTAGATCACACTTTCTACTTTACCAAGTTCAGACTTCTACTTTGACAGATCATACTTCGACTTCGACAGATCAAATTTTTAATTTCACAAAGTCCAGACTTCTACATTGACTGATAAGACTTCGACTTCGGGAGATCATACTTTTCATTCTACCAAGTTTAAACTTCTAGTTCTACAGGGCAGACTTATACTTTGATAGATCAGACTTTGACTTTGAAAGAGCATACTTTTCCGTTTACCAAGTTCAGACTTCTACTTCGACAGATTAGACTTTAAATTTAACAAATTACACTATTCACTTTAACAAGTTCAGGCTTCTACTCAGACAGATAAGACTTCGACTTTGACAGATTATGCATTTTATATCACCAAGTTCAGACTTCAGCTTCAACAGTTCATAGTTCTACTTCAACAGATAAGACTTCTACTTCGACAGATCATACACTGAATTCGATCGATCTCACTTTATACATCACAAATTTAAGGCAACTACTTTAACAGTTAAGACATCATCTTCAGAAGATTAGACTTCTACTTGGACAAATCAGACGACAACTTCGTCTGATTATTATTTTCACTTCACCAATTTCAGACTTTTACTTCGATAGATAAGATTACTACTTAGAAATATCACACTATTTATTTCACCAAGATCAGAATCCTATTTCAACAGTTTTGACTTCAACTTCAATAGATCTGACTTCTACTTTGACAAATCAGACTTTGACTTTGACTGATCACACTTTTTACTTTACAAATTTCAGACTTCTACTTCAAAAGATCAGATTTCAACTTTGACTGATCAGACTTTAACTTTGGCAGATCATACTTTTCATTCTACCAAGTTTCGGCTTCTACTTCAGCAGGTCAGACTTCTACTTCAGCATATCTAGCCTATACTTCGACAGATTTGACTTTGACATCGACATATCATACATTTCACTTTACCATTTTCAGACTTCAACTTTGACTGATTAGACTTCGACTTTGACAGATCACACATTTTCCTTCACCAAGTTTAGACATATACTTTAGCAGTTCAGACATCTACTTCAATAGATCAGACTTCTAGATTTACAAATAAGAATTTGAATTCGATCGATCTAACTTTTGACTTCACAAAGTTCAGACTTCTACTTCAGTAGTTCAGACTTCTACTTCAACAGATCAAACTTCTACTTTGACAGATCAGACTTCGACTTTAACAGATCACACATTTCATTCCGCCGAGTTCAGATTTCTACTTTAACAGTTCAGATTTCTACTTCAACTGATCACACTTTTACTTCGACAAATCACACTTTGACTTCGACAGATCACGTTTTTCATTTTTCTATGATCAGGCTTCTACTTCGATAGGTCAGAGTTCGACTTCGACAGATCACACTTTTCATTTTGCCATGATCAGACTTCTACTTCGATAGGTCAGAATTCAACTTCGACAGATCGCGCTTTTTAATTCACGAAGTTCAGACTTCTACTTCAACTATTCAGACTTCTACTTTGACTGATCTGAGTTCGACTTTGGTAGATCACACTTTTAACTTTTCCAGATTCAGACTTCTGCTTTGACAGATCTGACTTCGACATCGACAGATCACACTTTTTATTTCATGAAGTTCAGACTTCTAATTCGACTGATCAGACTTCGACTTCGACTAATCATAGTTTTCATTCTTGCAAGTTCAGACTTTAACTTTAGCATTACAGACTTCTATTTCAGTAGATCAGACTTATACTTCGACAGATTAGACTTTGACTTGGACAGATCATACTTTTTACTTTACCAAGTTATGAATTCTACTTCGACTGATCAGACTTAAAATTCGACAAATCATACTATTCACTTAACCAAGTTAAGACTTTTCTTCGACAGTTCATACTTTGACTTTGACAGGTCACACTTTGGTCTTCACTAAGTTTAGACATCTTCTTCAACAGTTCAGACTTCTACTTCAATAGATCAGACTTATACTTCAATAGATCAGACTTCCACTTCTACAGATCACACTTTAAACTTCACCAACTCTGACTTCTACTTCAGAAGTTCACACTTCTACTTTAGCAGATTAGACTTCTACATTAACAGATCAGACTTCGTCTTTGACAGATTACTTATTTCCTTTCACTAAGTTCAGACTTCAACTTCGATATAACAAATTTCAACTTAGACAGGTCACACTTGTTATTTCACCAAATTAAGATTTCTACTTCAACAGCTCAGATTTCTACTTCAAAATATCAGACTTCTACATTGACAGATCAGACTTCGACTTTGACAGATCAGACTTTTCATTTTACCAAGTTCTGACTTCTACGTCAATAGATCTGACTTCTACTTTGACAAATCTGACTTCAACTTCGAAATATCACACTTTTTATTTCACAAAGTTCAGACTTCTACTTCAATAGTTCAGACTTCAACTTTGACAGATCAGACATTGACTTCGACAGATCAAACTTTTCACTTTGCCTAGTTCCAACTTCTACTTCAACAGATTAGATTTTTACTTCGGCAGATCAGACTTCAATTTCAACAGATAACACTTTTCACTTCACCTAGTTTAGACTTCTACTTCAGCAGATCAGACTTCCACTTTAACATATCACACTTTTTACTTCACGAAGTTTAGACTTCTACTTCATCAGATTAGACTTCTATTATAACAGATTAGACTTTGACTTTGACAGATCGTACATTTTATTCCGCCAAGTTCAGACGTCAACTTTAACTGCTCAGACTTCTACTTAAATAGATCAGATTTATACTTTTACAGATCAAACTTTAATTTTGACAGTTCATACTTTTCACTTTACCAAGTTCAGACTTCTACTACGACAGATTAGACTTTGACTTCGATAAATCACACTATTCACTTTACCAAGTTCTGGCTTCTACTTTGACTGACCAGACTTGCACATCGATAGATCACACATTTTATTTCTCCAAGTTCAGACTTCTACTTCAGTAATTCAGACTTGTACTTCAATTGATCAGACTTTTAATTCAACAGATAAGACTTTGAATTCGACCGATCACAGTTTTTAATTTTCTAAGTTTAGACTTCTACTTTAACAATTCAGATTTCTGCATCAGCAGATCAGACTTCAACTTCGACAGATCAGGCTTCGACTTCGACAGATCATACTTTTCACTTTAGCAAGTTCAAACTTTAATTTCGAGAGATCAAATTTCTACTTAGTCAGATCATACTTTTTACGTCTCGAAGTTCAGACTTCTACTTTAACAGTTCTGACTTCTACTTCAACATATCAAACTTCAACTTTGACAGATCCGACTTCGACTTAAACTAATCTCACTTTTCATTTCACCAAGTTCTGACTTCGACTTTAACTGATCAGACTTTGACTTCGGCAGATCGCACTTTTCTCTTTGCGAAGGTCAAACTTCTACTTTAGCTGATCAGATTTCTACTTTGGCAGATCAGGCTTTGACTTTGACAGATCTCTCTTTTAACTTCACCACGTTCAGACTTCTACTTCGGCAGATCAGACTTCCACTTCGACATATCGCACTTTTTACTTCACCAAGTTTTGATTTCTACTTCAGCAGTTCAGACTTCAATTTCAGCAGATCGGACTTCTACTTTGCCGGATTAGACTTCGACTTTGACAGATCACCCATTTCGTTCTGCCAAGTTCAGACTTCTATTTTAGCAGTTTAGACCTCTGCTTCAATAGATCACACTTTTACATTGTCAACTCAGACTTCGACTTCGACTGATCATACTTTTCACTTGACCAAGTTCTAACTACCACTCTAAAGAATTAAACTTCGACTTCGACAGATCACACTTTTAATTTTTCCAAGTTCAGACATCTACTTCAATAGATCAAACTTCTACTTCGACCGATCAGAATTCGACTTCGGCAAATCATACTTTTTACTTTACCAAGTTCAGACTTCTTCATCAACAGATTAGACTACTACATCGATTGATCAGATATCAACTTTGACAGATCATACTTTTACCTTTTCCATGATCAGACTTCTACATTGAGAGATCTGGCTTCAACTTCGATAGATCACACTTTTCAGTTTACCAAGTTTGGACTTCTACCTCGACAGATCAGACTTCCACTTCGACAGATCACACTTTATACTTCACGATGTTCAGACATCTACTTTATATGATCAGACTTCTACTTTAACTGATCAGACTTCGATTTTGACAGATCACACTTTTTACTTTACCAAGTTAAAAATTTTACTTCAGCAGATAAGACTTCAACTTTGATAGATAACACTTTTTAATTCTTGCAGTTCAGATTTTTACTTCAACTGTTTAGACACCTACTTCGACTGATCAGACTTTGACTTCGGCAGATCATACTTTTCATTGTTCAAATTTTTGACATCAACTTTAACAGTTCAGACTTCTACTTAAACAGGTCAGACATATACTTCGACAGATTAGACATCGATTTCGACCGATGGCACTTTTCCCTTTACCCATTTCAGAATTGTACTTCGACAGATCAGACTACGACTTTGACAGATCAAACTTTTTACTTCGCCAAGTTCTGACTTCTACTTCAGCATTCCAGACTTCAATTTTAATAGATCTGCCTTCAACTTTGACAGATCAGACATTGACTTCTACAGATCAAACATTTTACTTCGCCAAGTTCAACCTTCAACTTCAGCAGTTTAGACTTCTACTTCAACAGATCAAAATTCTACTTTGGCAGATCAGATTTCGACTTCGACAAGTCACACTTATGATTCCACCAAGTTCATACTTCCACTTTAATTGTTCAGACTTCTACATCGACAGATTAGACTTTGACTTCGACAGAGCACACTTTTCACTTTGCAAAGTTCAGACTTCTATATTAACATATCTGATTTCTACTTTGACATATCAGACTTTAACATCGACAGATCATACTTTTAACTTCACAAAGTTTAGACTTCTATATCGACATATTATACTTTTAACTTTTTGGAGTACAACTTTAATTGATCAAACTTCTACGTCTACGGATAAGACTTTTACTACGACAGATCATACTTTTCATTTTTCTTAATTCAGACTTCTACTTCGGCAAATCAGACTTCTTCTTCGATTGATAGGACTTCGATTCTGCGAGATCACACTTTCTACTTTACCAAAATCAAACTTCTATTTCCATAGATCAGACTTTGACTTCGATAGATCATACTTTTAACTTCGCGAAGTTCATACTTCTATTTTAATTGCTCAGACTTCTACTTCAACAGTTCAGACTTCAGATTTGACTGATCAAACTTCGAATTCGTTAGATAACCCTTTTAATTTTACCAAGTTCAAACTTCTACTTCGACAGATCAGACTTCAACATCGACAGATCGCACTTTTTACTTCCCGAATTCAAGACTTCTACATCGACTGATAAGACTTCGACTTCGACTGATCATACTTTTCATTCTACCAAGTTTAAACTTTAACTTCAACAGCTCGGACTTCTACTTCAATAGAGTTGATTATACTTCGACAGATCAGACTTCGACCTTGACAGATCAAACTTTTCACTTTACCAAGTTCAGGCTTTACTTCGATAGATCAGACTTCCACTTCGACAGATTATACTTTTCACTTCACTAAGTTCAGACTTCTTTTTCAATAGTTCGGACTTCTGCTTCAATAGATCAGTCTTCTACTTCAATAGATCAGACTTCCACTTCGACAGATCACACTTTTTTCTTCACCTAGTACAAACTTTTAGTTTAGTAGTTCAGACATCAACTTCAATAGAGCAGACTTTTACATTGTCGGATCAGACTTCGATTTTGACAGATTACACATTTCATTCCACCAAGTTCAGACTTCAACATTTGAGCAAAATACCCCTCGTACCTCTCACGTGCGAACAACACCATCACTTTTAACTACCTACAAAAGCCAAAGCTTCTTGAACCATCTATTCCCCCACTCAAAGCTAAGCAACCAAGTCCAAACAGTCACATCGTAACCTTTTTCATCATATGAAGAAAACATTATCATTACTTTTTGAACAATGCCCCAGATGCCCGTGCCAATCTGACAGAACTGTTGTCTGGGCTGTTAGAACGGCTTGTCAAATCTGGCATAACCGCCGACAGAATCCCTGAGCACGAGTACTCGACCATTTTAAGTCTCGCGCAATCCGCAGCAGATAACTTCAAATAAAATTATCTAATGTATGGACCTTCGACATCCAATACATCCTTTAACTAAAAAGTTTAGTCCCTTTGACTGAATACCGCCATAAACTTCGACCATTCTACGATCTCATGCTTACAGATAAATTTTCTGCTTTGGCAAGGTTTACCTTTCACTTTGATAAATTCATTTTTATCTTCGAACAACACAAACAATACATTTCGTCAATTGTATTACCACTTCGATACCACAAATTACAATTCAGATTTTATTACTATTACCCACTCTTCGACTAAAAAAGTTATCGTCAAAAACAATTTTCATTCAGCAACTCAGACAATATTACAAGCTTCATACATTAAAAATGAAGAGAAGAAATAAGACGGAAGAAAACAGGAATGCAACAACGTGAAAGCATATAAAAAGAGAACCCTATTTATTGGCGGGTTGTATCTCTTCAACAATGGCCACTACATTTTCATCCTCCTAGCCAACTATATCCTCCGAGAAGCATTTGAGAAGAGATATCCGATGGCAAAGAAATGGCCCCATCATCTGTACTATTCCTCACCAGTACTCGAAGGGCATGTCATAGAGTAGTGCCCCAGGTTCAACTTCAAAAAGGCTGGGAATTTCAACATCAATATCCACCTCTATTTCAAACCTCCGTTGAAGACCCAACAAGGCCTCCTGGATCCTCCTTGCCCTCACAGCAACTTGATATCTTTGAACAGGTGTGTCTTAAGCCATGATGATCATCAAGCAAAGCAGTAGATGAAGAGAAGGTTGCAGGACTGATGAAGAAATTCCCTCCAACCTATCCCCTTTTATACCTACAAACCCACCACAAATTTCCCTCATCCCTAACCGAATTAATGGCAACCTTCAGTTCCCAACCTCGATAACTCTGCAAACAAACTTTCCAACTTCCCAAATGTTACTGATTCATCGGTACTTGCATTCAAACCTCATCCCCGAGGACGCGATGCCGAGCATACTACCAGCGTCGAGCATTCGATCATCATTACCTTCAAGCATATCATTATACCTCGCGCCTATAAGAGTAATCATCTACATTCGTCTACATTATCTATCAGACACTGCAATACAAGTATGCAAAAAATATTTTGTCCATTCCAAACACTCGATCAAACAAACAAATTACATTTCAACAACCACTCCAAAAGGAAAAAAAAACCCCACATAGCAAGATAACAACCTGTAAAAATACAAAATATTCAACCAAAAGCCCCATTTACGGATGGACCAGCTACTCATCCCGCGTTTTGCTCTACGGTGATCTACCGAGAATTTTGGCCAAAGCCAACAAAAATGAAGCTTTTCATTCCACCAAGCTTTTATTTCTACTTTAATAGTTTAGACTTTTTCTTCGACAGACCAGATTATGACTATTTATATTACCAAGATCAGACTTCTACATCAATAGATCAGACTTCGACTTTGCAGATTACACTTTCTACTTCATGAAGTTTAGACTTCTATTTCAACTGATCAGACATCTACTTTAACTGATCAGACTTTGACTTCGACAGATCATACTTATCATTCTACCAAGTACAGGCTTCTACTTCAACAATTCAGACTTCTGCATTAGCAGATTAGACTTATACTTCGAAAAATTAGACTTCGACTTCGATAGATCATACTTTTAACTTTACCAAGTTCAGACTTCCTCTTCAACAGATTAGACTTTAACTTCAACAAATCAAACTATTCACTTTACCAAGTTCAGGCATCTACTTAGACAGTTCAGACTTCGACTTTGTTAGATTACATATTTTATTTCACTAAGTTCAGACTTCAGGTTCAACAGTTCAGGCTTCTACTTAGACAGTTCAGACTTCGAATTGTCAGATTACATATTTTATTTCACCAAGTTGAAACTTTAGCTTCAACAGTTCAGAGTTCTACTTCAACATATCAGACATCTTTTTCGATCGATTAGACATTGAATTCGACCGATCTCACTTTATACTTCACCAATTTAAGGCATCTACTTTAACAGTTTAGATTTCTTCTTCAACAGATTAGACTTATACTTGGACAAATTTGATGACAACTTTGTCTGATTATTATTTTCACTTCACCAAGTTCAGACTTCTACTTCGATAGATAAGATTACTACTTAGAATGATCACACTATTTACTACACCAAGTTCTGAATTCTATTTCAATAGTTTTAACCTCTACTTTAACAGATCTGACTTCTACTTTGACAGATCAGACTTTGACTTCGACTGATCACACTTTTCACTTTACAAAATACAGACTTCTACTTCAACAGATCAGACTTCTACTTTGACTGATCAGACTTTAACTTCGACAGATCATACTTTTCATTCTACCAAGTTTATGCTTCTACTTCAGCAGTTCAGACTTCTACTTTAGCATATCAGACTTATACTTCGACAGATAAGACTTTGACATCGATATTTCATACTTTTCACTTTACCATTTTTAGACTTCTACTTTGACTGTCAAGACTTCTACTTTGACTGATCACACATTTTCCTTCACTAAGTTTAGACATCTACTTTAACAGTTCAGACATCTGCTTCAACAGATCAGACTTCTTCTTTTACAAATCAAAATTTGAATTAGACTGATCAAACTTTTTACTTCACCAAGTTTAAACTTCTACTTCAGCAGTTCAGGCTTCTACTTCAATAGATCAGACTTCTACTTTGACATATCAGAATTCGAATTTGACAGATCACACATTTCATTCCTCCAAGTTTAGACTTCTACTTTAACTTGTCAGACTTCTACTTTAACTGATCACACTTTTACTTTGACAAATCAGGCTTTGACTTCGACAGATCGCACTTTTCATTTTTCCATGATCAGACTTCTACTTTGATAGTTCACAGATTGACTTCGATAGATCACAATTTTTACTTCACGAAGTTCAGACTTTAATTTCAACTATTCAGACTATTACTTTGACTGATCAGACTTTGACTTCGATAGATCACACTTTTTACTTTTTCAGATTCAGAATTCTACTTTGACAGATCAGACTTCGACATCGATAGATTACTCTTTTTATTTCATGAAGTTCAGACTTCTAATTGGACTGATCAAACTTTGACTTCGACCAATCATACTTTTCATTTTTACAAGTTCAGACTTTAACTTCAGCAGTTCTACTTTCTATTTCAGCAGAACAGACTTATACTTCGACAGATTAGACTTCAACTTGGAAAGAAAATACTTTTCACTTTACCAAGTTTTGACTTCTACTTCGACTGATCACACTTAAAATTCGACAAATCACACTTTTTACTTAACCAAGTTTAGATTTTTCTTCGACAGATCACACTTTTTTCTTCGCTAAGTTTAGATATCTTCTTCAATAGTTCAGACTTCTACTTCAACAGATCAGACTTATCATTCAATAGATTAGACTTCCACTTTGACAGATCAAACTTTTTACTTCACCAACTCTGACTTCTACTTTAGCAATTCGGACTTCTACTTTAGCAGATTGGACTTCTACATTGACAGATCGGACTTTGCCTTTGACAGATTACGCATTTCCATCCACTAAGTTCACACATCTTCTTTAACAGTTCAGACTTCTACTTCAATAGATCAGACTTAAACATCGACAAATTAGACTTTGACTTTGATAAATCATACTATTTTCTGTACCAAGTTTAGACTTCCACTTCGAAAGATCAGACTTTAACTTCGACAAATCACACTATTCAGTTTACAAATTTTAAGCTTCTACCTTGGCAAATCGGACTTCGACTTCAACAGATCACACATTTTACTTCACCAAGTTCAGACTTCTATTTCAACAGTTCAGACTTCAACTTTAGCAGTTCAAACTTTTTATCGGCATATCAGACTTTAACTTCTACAGATCAGACTTCAATTTCGACATATCATACTTTTCACTTCACCAAGTTCAGACTTCAACTTTGATAGATCAGATTGCAACTTAGACATAGCACACTTGTTATTTTACCAAATTCAAATTTCTACTTCAACAGTTCAGACTTCTACTTCAATAGATCGGACTTCTGCATTGACAGATCAGACTTTGACTTCGACAGATCATACTTTTCATTTCACCAAGCTCTGACTTCTACTTCAATAGATCGGACTTCTACTTTGGCAAATCAGACTTCAACTTTGACAGATCACACTTTTCATTTCAACAAGTTCTGACTTCTACTTCAATAGTTCAGACTTCAACTTTGACAGATCTGACTTTGACTTCGACAGATCACACATTTCACTTTGCCAGTCTGACAGAACCGCTGTCTGGGCCATCTGAATGGCTTGTCAAATCCCGCATAACTGACGACACAATCCCCGAGCTCTAATACTCGACCATTATAAGTCTCGAACAATCCACAGATGATAAACTCAAATAAACTTATTTAATATATGGACTTTCGACATCCAACACTTCCTTTAACTTAAAAGTTTCGACCCTTTGACCGAATACAGCCTTAAACTTGCATTCAAACCTCATTCCCGTGGGCGCCATGCCGAGCATACCTCCAGCGTCGGGCATTCAATCATCATTACCTTCAAGAATATCATTATAGCTTGTGCCTATAAGAGTAATCATCTACATTCATCTTCATTATCTATCAGACACACCATTACAAGTATGCAGAAAATATTTTGTCCAATCCAAACACCCTGTCAAACAAACAAATTATATTTCGACAACAACTCCAAAAAGAAAAAAAAACCACATAGCAAAACAAAAACCTAATAAAATGCAAAATATTCAACCTAAAGCCCCATTTCCGGAAGGACTAGCTACGCATGCCACGTTTTGCTCCACGATGATCTCCTCTACACAAATGAGATTTTTGGTCAGAGCCATCTGAAATGAACCTTTTCATTCCACCAAGTTTAGATTTCTACTTCAATAGTTTAGACTTTTAATTAGACATATCAGATATTGATTTCAACAGATCAAACTTTTCACTTTACCAAGATTAGACATCTACTTCGATAGATCAGACTTTAACTTTGCAGATTACACTATTTACTTCACGAAGTTCAGACATCTACTTCAACTGATCAGACATCTACTTCGATAAATCATACTTATCATTCTTCCAAGTTCAGGCGTCTACTTTGACTGGTCAGACTTTGACTTCTACAGATCATACTTTTCATTCTTCAAAGTTTAGGCTTCTACTTCAAAAGTTCAGACTTCTACTTCAACATATCAGACTTATACTTCGACATATCAGACTTTGACATCGACATATTATACTTTTCAGTTTGCCATTTTTGAGTTCTACTTTGACTGATCAGACTTTTACTTTGACAGATCACACATTTTCCCTAACTAAGTTCAGGCATCTAATTTTACAGTTCAGACATCTATTTCAGCAGATCAGTCTTCTAGTTTTACAAATCAGAATTTGAATTTGCCCGATCTCACTTTTTATTTCACCAAGTTCAGGCATCAAATTTAGCAGTTCAGACTTCTAGTTAAACAGATAGGACTTCTACTTCGACATATCAGTTCAGACTTCGGAAGATCACACTTTCTAGATCACCAAGTTCAGACTACTACTTCGATAGATTAGATTTCTACTTGGGCAGATCACACTTTTTAATTCACCAAGATCAGACATCTACTTCAGCAGAACTGTCTTCAACTTTGACAGATTAGACTTCGACTTCGAATGATCTCACTTTTCGTTTTTCAAAGTTCAGACTTCCGCTTCGATTGAACTGACATCGACTTCAACTAATCACACATTTCATTTCACCAAGTTTAGACTACTACTTCAAAAGTTTAGACTTCTATTTCGGTAGATCAGATTTTGACTTTTACAAATCGCACTTTTCGCGTTACCAAGTTCAGACTTTTACTTCAATAGATATGATTTCAAATTCGGCAGATCAGACTTCAACTTTGATAGATAGCACTTTTCACTTCACAAAGTTAAGAAATCTTCTTCGGCAGATCAGACTTCCACATTGACAGATCATAGTTTTTACTTTACCAAGTTCAGACTTCTACCTCTGCAGTTCTGAGTACTACCTTAACAGATCAGACTTCTACGTCGACAGGCCACACTTCTACTACGATAGATCATACTTTTTACTTTTCTAAGTTCAAACTTCTACTTCAATAGATAAGACTTCCTCCTCGAATGATCGGACTTCAACTTCTTGAGATCACACTTTCTACATTACCAAAATCAAATATGTATTTTGAAAGATCAGACTTCGACTTCGACTGATCACACATTTTACCTCCCGAAGTTCAGACGTCTACTTTAACTGTTCAGACTTCTACTTCAACTGTTCAGACTTCAGCTGTGACTGTTCAGACTTCGACTTCGTTAGATCACACTTTTAACTTTACCAAGTTCCGACTTCTACTTCAACAGATCAGACTTCGATATCGACAAATCATACTTTCAACATTACCAAGTTCAGACTTCAACTTCTGCAGTTCATAGAACAACTTCAACGGATCAGACTTCTACGTCGAAATATCAAACTTCTACTATGACAGATCATACTTTTTACTTTTCTAAGTTCAAACATCTACTTCGATAGATTTGACTTCTTCTTCGAATGATCGGACTTTGAATTCATGGGATCACACTTTCTACTTTACCAAAATCAAATATGGATTATGAAAGATCAGACTTCGACTTTGACAAATCACACTTTTAACCTCACGAAGTTCAGACGTCTTCTTCAACTGTTCGGACTTCAGCTTTGAATGTTCAGACTTCGATTTCGTTAGATCATACTTTTAACTTTACCAAGTTCCGACTTCTACTTCGATAGATCGGACTTTGACTTCGACAGATTACATTTTTTACTTCACAAAGTCCTCGCTTCAACATCGACCGATAAGACTTCAACTTCGACAGATCATACTTTTCAATCAACCAAGTTTAGACTTCTACTTCAACAGTTTAGACTTCAACTTTAGCAGAGCAGACTTATACTTCGACAGATCAAACTTTGACTTTGAGAGATCATACTTTTCAATTTTCCAAGTTCAGACTTCTACTTCGACAGATCAGACATAAAATTTAACAAATCACATTTTTTACTTTACCAAGATCAGACTTTACTTCGATTGATCAGACTACGACTTTGGCAGATCACACTTTTCACTTTACCATGTTCAGACCTCTTCTTCAGCAGTTCAGACTTTTACTTCAACAGATCAAACTTTTTCTTCGATAGATCTAACTTCCACATCGATAAATCTATCATTTTACTTTGCCAAGTACAGATTTCTACTTCAGTAGTTCAGACTTCTACTTCAACTGATCAAAATTCTACAGATCAGACTACGACTTTGACAGATTACACATTTCATTCTACCAAGTTCAGACTTCAAAATTAGACCAATATACCTCTCGTACCTCTCACGTGCATAAAATTCCATCACTTTTAACTGCCTGCAAAAGCCGAAGCTTCACGAACCATCTATTCCCCCACTCGAAGCTAAGCAACCAAGTCAAAACATTTACCTCGTAACCTTTTACATCATACGTGAAATAGATCATTATTACTTTTTGTACACTACCCCAGACACCCGTGTCAGTCTGGCAGAACGGCTATCTGGGCAATCATAATAGCTTGTCAAATCCCGCAAAATAGACGACACAATCCCCGAGCTCTAGTACTCGACAATTTTAAGTCTCGAACAATCCGCAGTAGATAAACTCAAATAAACTTATCTAATATATGGACTTTCGACATCCAACACTTCCTTTAACATAAAAGTTTCGACCCTTTGACCGAATACAACCATAAACTTGCATTCAAACCTAATTCCCGAGGACGCCATGCCGAGGATACCTCCTGCATCGAGCATTCGATCATCATTACCTTTGAGCATATCATTATACCTTGCGCCTATAAGAGTAATCATCTACATTCATCTACATTATCTATCAGACACAGCATTACAAGTATGCAGAAAATATTTTGTCCATTCCAAACACCCGGTCAAACAAACAAATTACATTTCAACAACCACTCAAAAAAGAAAAAAAAACCCACATAGCAAAACAACAACCTACTAAAATACAAAATATTCAACCTAAATCCCCATTTTCGGTAGGACCGGCTACGCATGCCGCGATTTGCACCACGATGATCTCCTACGCACAAATGAGTATTTTGGCAAGAGCCATCTGAAACGAACCTTTTCATTCCACCAAGTTTAGATTTCTACTTCAATAGTTCAGACTTTTAATTAGACAGATCAGATTTTGACTTCCACAGATCACACTTTTTACTTTACCAAGATCAGACATCTACTTCGATAGATCAGACTTCAACTTTGCAAATTACACTATTTACTTCACGAAGTTTAGACTTCTGCGTCAACTGATAAGACATCTACTTTGACTAATCAAACTTTGACTTCGTCCAATCATACTTATCATTCATCAAAGTTCTGGCGTCTATTTCAACAGTTTAGACTACTACTTTTGCTGATCAGACTTCTACTTTGACTTGTCAGATTTCGACTTCTACAGATCATACTTTTCATTCTTCCAAGTTTAGGCTTCTACTTCAAAAGTTCAAACTTCTATTTCAACATATATCACACTTATACTTCGACTTATCTGACTTTGACAATAACATATCATACTTTTCAGTTTAACATTTTTAGAGTTCAACTTTGACTGATTAGACTTTGACTTTGATAGATCACACATTGTCCTTAACCAAGTTAAGGCATCTACTTTTACAGTTAAGACATCTGCTTCAGCAGATCAGTCTTCTACTTCTACAAATAAGAATTTGCATTCGTCTGATCTCACTATTTATTTTACCTAGTTCAGACATCAAATTTAGGAGCTCAGACTTCTACTTAAACAGATAGGACTTCTACTTCGACATATCAGACTTTGACTTCGGCAGATCATACTTTTCACATCACCAAGTTTAGACTTCTACTATGATAGATCAGATTTCTACTTAGGCAGATCACACTTTTTAATTCACCAAGATCAGACTTCTACTTCAAAAGTTCAGACTTCTACTTCAGCAGAACTGTCTTCAACTTTGACAGATTAGACTTCAACTTGGACTGATCCCACTTTTCCCTTTTCAAATTTCAGACTTCAGCTTCGATTGAACAGACATCGACTTCAACTGATCACACATTTCATTTCACCAAGTTTAGACTACTACTTTAAAAGTTCAGACTTTTATTTCGGTAGATCCGATTTTGACTTCGACATATCACATTTTTCACTTTACCAAGTTCAAACCTCTACTTCAACAGATATGATTTGAACTTTGGCAAATCAGACTTCAACTTCGACAGATCACACTTTTGACATCACAAAGTTAAGACATCTTCTTCGGCAGATCAGACTTCCACATCGACAAATCACAGTTTTAACTTTACCAAGTTAAGACTTCAACTTCAGCAGTTCAGACTTCTACTTCAATATATCAGACTTCTACTTTGATAGATCAAACTTTGACTCTGACAGATCACACATTTCATTCCTCCAAGTTCAGACTTCTACTTCAATAGTTCAGACTACAACTTCAACAAATCAAAATTTGACTTCGACTGATTAGACTTTGACTTCGAGTGATCAAACTTTTTACATGACCAAGTTCAGACTTTTACTCCCAAGAATCAGGCATCGACTTTGACTGATCAAACTTTTCACTTAACCAAGATCTGAAATCTACTTCAATGGATCAAAGTTCTACTTCGAAAGATCAGAATTTGACTTCGGCAGATCGCACTTTTTACTTTACCAAGTTTACACCTCTACATCAGCAGATCAGACTTCTACATCGACAAATCAGACATCGACTTCGACAGATCATACTTTTTACTTTGCCAAGTTTAAACTTAAACATCAGCAGTTCAGACTTCTACTTCAGCAGATAAAAACTCTACTTCGACAGATAAAATTTTTACTTCGACAGATCACATTAATGATTCCACCAAGTTCATACTTCAACTTCAATAGTTCAAACTTCTACTTCGACAGATCATACTTTTCACTTTGCCATGTTTAGAGTTCTACTTCAACAGATCTGATTTCTGCTTCGGCAGATCAGACTTTGACTTCGGCAGATCACACATTTTACTTTATCAAGTTTTGACCTCTACATCGGCAAATCATGCTTTTAACTTTTCCAAGTTCGGACTTCTACTTGTGCAGTCCTAAGCAGTACTTCAACAGATCAGACTTCTTCTTTGAATGATCAGACTTCAACTTCGTGAGATCACACTTTCTACTTTACCAAAATAAAACATATATTTAGGAAGATCAGACTTCGACTTCGACAGATCACACTTTTTACCTCACGAAGTTCAGGCGTCTACTTCAACTGTTCAGACTTCAGCTTTGACTGATCAGACTTCGACTTTGCTGGATCACACTTTTAACTTTACCAAGTTCCGACTTCTACTTCGGCAGATTAGACTTCGATATCGACAGATCATACTTTTAACTTTACCAAGTTCAGACTTCTACTTCAGCAGTTCAGAGTACTACATCAACAGATCTGACTTCTACGTCGATGAATAAGATTTTTACTACGACAGATCATACTTTTCACTTTTCTAGGTTCAAACTTTTACTTCGACAGATCAGACTTCTTCTTCGAATGATCAGACTTTGACTTCGTGAGATCACACTTTCAACTTTACCAAAATCAAATTTTTATTTTGAAAGATCGGATTTTGACTTCGACAAATCACACTTTTTACCTCACAAAGTTCAGACGTCTACTTCAACTGTTCAGACTTCTACTTCAACTGTTCAGACTTTATCTTTGACTGATCAGACTTCGACTTCGTTAGATCAAACTTTTAACTTTACCTAGTTCTGACTTCTACTTCGATAGATCAGACTTCGACATCGACAGATCATTCTTTTAACTTTACCAAGTTCAGACCTCTACTTCTGCAGTTCATAGTACTACTTCAACAGATCAGACTTCTACGTCGAAATATCAGACTTCTACTACGACTTATCATACTTTTTACTTTTCTAAGTTCAAGCATCTACTTCGACAGATATGACTTCTTCTTCGAATGATTGGATTTCGACTTCGTGAGATCACACTTTCAACTTTGCAAAAATAAAATATGTATTTTGAAAGATCAAACTTCGACTTCGACTGATCACACTTTTTACCCCTCGAAGTTCAGACGTCTACTTCAACTGTTTTTACTTCTACTTCAACTGTTCAGACTTCAGCTTTGAATGTTTAGACTTCGACGTCGTTAGATCACACTTTTAACTTTACCAAGTTCTGACTTCTACCTCGATAGATCAAACTTCGACTTCGACAGAACGCACTTTTTACTTCACGAAGTCCTGGCTTCAACATCGACTTATAAGACTTCGACTTCGAAAGATCATACTTTTCAATCAACCAAGTTTAGACTTCTACTTCAACAGTTTAGACTTTAACATCAGCAGAGCAGACTTATACTTTGACAAATCAGACTTTGACTATGACGGATCATACTTTTCAGTTTTCCAAGTTCAGACTTCTACTTCGACAGATCAAACTTAAAATTTGACAAATCAAATTTTTTACTTTACCAAGATCCGACTTAACTTCGATAGATCAGACTACGACTTTGACAGATCATACTTTTCACTTAACCATGTTCAGAGTTCTTCTTCAACAATTCAGACTTCTACTTTTACAGATCAAACTTCTACTTCGATAGATCTGACTTCTACATTGACAGATCTATCTTTTTACATTGCCAAGTACAGACTTCTACTTTAGTAGTTCAGACTTCTACTTCAACTGATCAGAATTTTACAGATCTGACTTCGACTTTGACTGATTGCACATTTCATTGCACAAAGTTCAGACTTCAAAATTTGACCAATATACCTCTCATACCTCTCACGTGCGAATAATACCATCACTTTTAACTGCCTGCAAAGGCTGAAGCTTCTCGAACCATCTTTTCCAACCTCGAAGCAAAGGAACCAAGTCCAAACAGTCACATCGTAACCTTTTCCTTCATACGAGAAATATATTATCATTACTTTTTGTACAGAACCCCTGGTGCCCGTGCCAATCTGATAGAACAGCTGTCGGGGATGTCTTAACGGCTTGTCAAATCCCGCATAACCGACGACACAATCCCTGTGCTCTAGTGCTCGACCATTTTAAGTCTCGAGCAATCCGCCGTAGATTACCTCAAATAAACTTATCTAATATATGGACCTTCGACATCAAACACATCCTATATCTTAAAAGTGTCGACCCTTCAGCCGAATACAGCCATGAACTTTGACCATTAAGTGATCTCATGCTTACAGATAATGTTTTCAGCTTCGGCACAGTTTACCTTTCACTCTGAAAAATTAATTTTTATCTTCGAACATCTCAAACAATACATTTTAACAACTGTATTACCACTTTGATACCTCAAATTTAAATTCAGATTATATTACTATTACCCACTGTTCGAGAAAGAAAGTTATCGACAAAAACTATTTTTATTCAGCAACTCAGACAACATTACATGCTTCATACATAACCAATGAAGAGAAAAGAAAAGGAGGAAGAAAACAAGAATGCAACAACATGAAAACATATAAAAAGAGAACCCAATTTGTTGGCGGGTTGCTTCTCTTCAACAATGGCCGCTGCATTTTTATCCTCCTGGTCAACTATATCCTCCGTAAATCCCTTGAGAAGAGATAGCCGATGGCCGAGAAACGACCCCATCATCTGCACTATTCCCCACCAGTACGCGAAGGGTATGTCATAGAGTGGTGCTTTAGGTTTCACTTTAAAAAGGCCGGGCATTTCAACATCAATATCAACTTCTATTCTGAACCTCCGTTGAAGACCCAGCAAGGCCTTTTGGATCCTCCTGGCCCTCGCAGCCGCTTGATATCTTTGAACCGGTGCGTTTTAAGCCATGATGATCATCAAATAAAGCAGTAGATAAAGAGAAAGTTGTAGGACAGATGAAGAAATTCCCTCCAACCTATCCCCCTTAATACCTATAAACCCACCACAACTTTCCCCTATCCCTAACCGAATTAATGGCAACCTTCAATTCTAACTTCCCAAATGTTATTGATTCATCGGTACTTGCATTCAATCCTCATTCCCGTGGACGCCATGCCGAGCATACCTCCAGCGTCGAGCATTCGATCATCATTACCTTCGAGCATATCATTATACCTCGTGCCTATAAGAGAATCATCTACATTCGTCTACATTTTCTATTAGACACAGCATTACTAGTACGCAAAAAATATTTTGTCCATTCGATTTTTACTTTAATAGTTCAGACTTTTAATTATATAGATCAAATTTTGACTTCGACAGATCACACTTTTCACTTTACCAAGATCAGACATCTACTTCGATAGATCAGAATTCAACTTTACAGATTATACTATTTGCTTTACGAAATTCAAACTTCTACATCAACTGATTAGACATCTACTTCGACTGATCAGACTTTGACTTCGACAGATCAGACTTTTCAATCAGCCAAGTTTAGACATCTACTTTAATAGTTCAGACTTCAACTTCAACAGAGCAGACTTATACTTCGACAGATCAGACTTTTACTTTGACAGATCATACTTTTCAGTTTTCCAGGTTCAGACTTCTACTTCGACATATCATACTTAAAATTTGACAAATCAAAATTTTCACTTTACCAAGATCAGACTTTACTTCGATAGATCAGACTACGACTTCGACAGATCACATTTTTTACTTTACCATGGTCAGACTTCTTCTTCAGCAGTTTGGCTTCTACTTCTACGGATCAAACTTCTACTTCGATAGATCTGACTTCCACATTGACAGATCTATCTTTTTGCTTTGCCAAGTACAGACTTCAACTTCAGTAGTTCAGACATGTACTTCAACAGATCAGAATTCTACAGATCTGACTTCGACTTTGACAGATTGCACATTTCATTCCACCAAGTTCAGACTTCAAAATTAGACCAATATACCCCTCATACCTCTTACGTGCGAATAATACCATCACTTTTAACTGCCTGTAAAAGCCGAAGCTTCTCGAACCATCTTTTGCAAAACTTGATGCTAAGGAACCAAATCCAAACAGTCACATCGTAACCTTTTCCTTTATACGAGAAACACATCATCATTACATTTTGTACACAGCCCAAGGTGCCTGTCTTAACGGCTTGTCAAATCCCGCATAACCAACGACACAATCCCCGTGCTCCAGTAGTCGACCATTTTAATCTCGAGTAATCCACAATAGATTACCTCAAATAAACTTATCTAATATATGGACCTTCGACATCCAACATATCCAATAACTCTAAAGTGTCGACCCTTTAGCCGAATGCAGCCATAAACTTTGACCATTAAGTAATCTCATGCTTACAGATAATGTTTTCAGCTTCGGCACAGTTTACCTTTCACTCTGACAAATTAATTTTTATCTTCGAACATCACAAACAATATATTTCTACAACTGCATTACCACTTTGATACCTCAAATTTAAATTCAGATTATATTACTATTACCCACTGTTTGACAAAGAAAGTTATCGACAAAAACCATTTTTATTCAACAACTTAGACAACATTACTGGCTTCATATAAAAAAAATTAAGAGAAGAGAAAAGGAGGAAGAAAACAAGAATGCAACAACATGAAAACATATAAAAAGATAACCCTATTTATTGGCGGGTTGCATCACTTCAGCAATTGCCGTTGCATTTTTATCCTCCTGGTCAACAATATCCTCTGCGAAGCCTTTGAGAAAAGATAGCCGATGACCGAGAAACGTCCCCATCATCAGCATTATTCCCCACCAGTACGCGAAGGGCATGTCATTGTGTTGTGCTTTAGGTTCCACTTTAAAAAGGTCGGGCATTTCAACATTAATATCAACTTCTATTCTGAACCGCCGTCGAAGACCCAACAAGGCCTCCTGGATCCTCCTGGCCCTCACAGCCGCTTGATATATTTGAACCGGTACGTTTAAAGCCATGATGATCATCAAACAAAGCAGTAGATGAAAAGAAAGTTGTCGGACAGATGAAGATATTCCCTCCAACCTATCCCCTTTACTACCTAGAAAGCCACCACAACTTTCCCCCATCCTTAACCGAATTAATGGCAACCTTCAATTCCGAACCTCGAAAAGTTAGCAATTTTTTTTTCAACTTCCCAAATGTTACTGATTCATCGGTACTTGCATTCAAACCTCATTCCCGAGGACGCCATGCCGAGCACATCTCCAACGTCGAGAGTCGATCATCATTATCTTCAAGCATATCATTATACCTCGTTCCTATAAGAGTAATCATCTACATTCGTGTACATTTTCTATCAGACACAGCAATTCAAGTATGCAGAAAATATTTCGACCATTCCAAACACCACATAGTAAAGCAACAACCTGCAAAAATGCAAAATATTTAACCTAAAGCCCCATTTCCGGAAGGACCAGCTACGCATGCCGCGTTTTGCTCCACTATGATCTCTTCTGCACAAATGAGAATTTCGGACAGAGCCATCAGAAATGAACCTTTTCATTCCACCAAGTTTAGATTTCTACTTCAATAGTTAAGACTTTTACTTCGAAATATCAAATTTTGAATTCGACATATCATACTTTTCCCTTTACCAAGATTAGATGTCTACTTCGACAGATCAAACATTGAATTCGACCGATCTCAGTTTATAATTATCCAGTTTAAGACAACTGCTTTAACAGTTCAGACTTCTACATTAACACATTCGACTTCAATTTGAACAGATCAGACGTCAACTTTGTCTGATCATACTTTTCACTTTACCAAGTTCAGACTTCTACTTCGATAGATCAGAATACTACTTAGAATGATCACAATATTTACTTAACCAAGTTCAGAATTCTATTTCAACAGTTCAGACTTCTACTTCACCTGGTTAGACTTCTTCATTGACAGATCAGACTTTGACTTCGACTGATCACAGTTTTCACTTTACAAAATTCAGACTTTTACTTCAACAGATCAGACTTCTACTTTTACTGCTCAGACTATGACTTCGACAGATCATACTTTTTATTCTTCCAAGTTTAGGTTTCTTCTTCAAGAGTTCAGACTTCTACTTTAACATATCAGACTTAAACTTCGACAGATCACACTTTGAGTTCGACATATCATACTTTTTACTTTACCAATTTTAGATTTCTACTTTGACTGAACAGACTTCTACTTTTACAAATTAGAATTTGAATTCGTCCGATCTCACTTTTTATTTCACCAAGTTCAGACATCAAATTTAGCAGTTCAGTCTTCTACTTAAACAGATAGGAGTTCTACTTCGACAGATCAGACTTCGACTTCGGAAAATCACACATTTCACTTCACCAAGTTCAGACTTCTAGTGCGATAGATCAAATATCTCCCTAGATAGATCACACTTTTTAACTCACCAAGATCAGAGTTATACTTCAACAGTTCAGACTTCTACTTCATCAGATTTGTCTTCAATTTTAAAAGATTAGACTTCAACTTCGACTGATCACGATTTTCCCTTTTCAAAGTTTAGACTTCCGCTTCGATAGAACTGACTTCGACTTCGAGTGATCACATATTTCATTTCACCAAGTTTAGACTAGTACTTCAAAAGTTCAGACTTCAACTTCGGTAAGTTAGATTTTGACTTTAACAGATCACACTTTTTACTTTACCAAGTTCAGACTTCTACTTCAACAGATATGATTTCAAGTTCGGCTGATCAAACTTTATCTTCGAGAGATCACACTTTTCACATCACCAAGTTAAGGCTTTTCTTTGGCAGATCAGACTTCCATATCGACAAATCACAGTTTTTACTTCTCCAAGATTTGACTTCTGCTTCAGCAGTTCAGACTTCTACTTCAATATATCAGACTTCTACTTTGATAGATCCAACTTCGACTCTGACAGATCACACATTTCATTCCCCTAAGTTTAGACTTCCACTTCAACAGTTCAGACTACAACTTCAACTGATCAAAATTTTACTTTAACAGATTACAATTCAACTTTGACTGACCAAACTTTTTACTTGACCAAGTTCAGACTTCTACTCCAAAGAATCAGACTTCAACTTTGACTGATAAAACTTTTAACTTAACCAAGTTCAAGCACCTACTTCAATAGATCAAACTTGTACTTCGACAGATCAGAATTCGACCTTGATAGATGACACTTTTTACCTTACCAAGTTGAGACTTCTACACCGACAGATCAGACATCGACTTTGACAGATCATACTTTTTACTTTGCCAAGTTCAAACTTAAGCATCAGTAGTTCAGACTTCTACTTCAATAGATCAGAATTCAACTTCGACAGATAAGATTTTTACTTCGACAAATCACACTTTTGATTCCACAAAGTTCATACTTCTATTTCAATAGTTCAGACTTCTACTTCGACAGATTAGACTTTAACTTCGACTGATCATATTTTTCTCTTTGCAAAGTTCAGACTTCTACTTCAACAGATCTGATTTCTACTTCGACTGATCAGACTTTAACTTCGACAGATCACACATATTACTTCATAAAGTTTAGACTTCTACATCGACAAATCAAACTTTTAACTTTTCCATGTTCAGACTTCCACTTCTGCAGTTCAGAGTACTACTTCAAGAGATTAGACTTCTACTTCGACAAATAAGGCTTCTTTTTCGAATGATCAGACTTCGACTTTGTGTGATCACACTTTCTACTTTACCAAAATCAAACTTGTATTTCGACATATCAGTCTTCGAATTCAATAGATCACACTTTTTACTTCACAAAGTTGAGGCTTCTACTTCAACTATTCAGACTTTAGCTTTGACTGATCAGACTTTGACTTTGTTAGATCAAACTTTTAACTTTACCAAGTTCAGACTTCTACTTCGAAACATCAGACTTAGACTTCAACAGATCACACTTTTTACTCTACGAAGTCCAGACTTCTACATCGACTGATAAGACTTCGATTTTGACAGATCATACTTTTCAATCAACTAAGTTTAGACACCTACTTCAGCAGAGTACACTTATACTTTGACAGATCAGACTTCAACTATGATAGATCATACTTTTCAGCTTACCAAGTTCAGACTTCTACTTCGACAGATCAGACTTAAAATTCGACTAATCAAACTTTTCACTTTGCCAAGTTCGGACTTTACTTCGACAGATCAAACTTCGACTTCGACAGATGACACTTTTCACTACACCATGTTCAGACCTCTTCTTCAACAGTTCAGATTTCTACTTCAAAAGATCAGTGTTCTACTTCAATATATCAGATTTTTTTCTTCACCAAGTACAGACTTCTACTACAGTAGTTTAGAATTCTACTTCAACAGATCAGACTTCTGCAGATCAGACTTCGACTTTGATAGATTACACATTTCATTCCACCAAGTTCTGACTTCAAAATTTGATCAATATACCCCTCGTACCTCTCCGTGGGAACAATACCATCACTTTTAACTGCCTAAAAAAGCTGAAGCTTCTCAAACTATCCTTTCCCCCACTCGAAGCTAAGTAACCAAGTCCAAACAGTCACATCGTAACCTTTTCCGCCATACGAGAAAAACATCAACATTACTTTATGTACACTGCCCCAGGCATCCGTGCCAATCTGACAGAACAGCTGTTTGGGCTGTCAGAACGGCTTGTCAAATCCCGTATAACCGACGACACAAGACTCAAGATCTACTACTCGACCATTTTAAGTATCATGCAATTCGCAGCAGATAACCTCAAATAAACTTATCTAATATATGGACCTTCGACATCCAACGCATCCATTAACTCAAAAGTTTCGCCCCTTCGGCCGAATACCGCCATAAACTTCGACCATTCAACGATCTCATGCTTCCAGAAAAAGTTTTTAGCTTCGGCACAGTTTACCTTTCACTTTGACAATTTAATTTTTATTTTTGAACATTAAAAATAATACATTTCAGCAACTGTATTACCACTTCGATACCTCAAATTTCAATTCATATTATATTACTATTACCCACAGTTTGACAAAGAAAGTTATTAACAAAAACCATTTCAATTCGACAACTCAGACAGCATTATAGGTTTCATACAAAAAAAATTAAGAGAAGAGAAAAGGAGGAAGAAAACTGGAATGCTACAACATGAAAACTTATAAAAAGAGAACCCTATTTGTTCGCGGGTTGCTTCTCTTCAACAATGGCCGCCGCATATTTATTCTCCTGGATAACTATATCCTCTGCAAAGCCTTTGAGAAGAGATAGCGGATGGCCGTGAAATGGCCCCATCATCTGTACTATTCCCTACCAGTACGCGAAGGGCATGTCATAGAGTGGTGCCCCAGGTTCTACTTCAAAAAGGTCAGGAATTTCAACATCAATATCCACCTTTATTCTGAACCACCGTTGAAGACCCAGTAAGGCCTCCAGGATCCTCCTGGCCCTCACAACTGCATGATATCTTTGAACCGGTGCATTTTATTCCATGATGATCATCAAAAAAGCAGTAGTTGATGAGAAAGTTGTAGGACAGATGATGAAATTCCCTCTAACCCATCTCCATTTATACCTACAAACCCACCACAACTATCCATCATCCCTAACCGAATTAATTGCAACCTTCAATTCCCAACCTCGAAAAGTCAGCAAACAAATTTTCCAACTTCCCAAATGTTACTGATTCATCGGTACTTGCATTCAAACCTCATTCCCGAGGACGCCATGCCGAGCATACCTCCAGCGTCGAGTATTCGATCATAATTATTTTTGAACATATCAATGTACCTCGCGCCTATAAGAGTAATCATCTAGATTCGTCTACATTATCTATCAGACACAGCAATACAAGTATACAAAAAATATTTTGTCCATTCCAAACACCCAGTCAAACAAACAAATTATATTTCAACAATCACTCCAAAAAGAAAAAAAAACCCACGTAGCAAAACAATAACCTACTAAAATACAAAATATTCAACCTAAAGCCCCATTTCCGGAAGGACCTGCTACGCATGCCGCATTTTTTTCCACGATGATCTCCTCTGCACAAATGAGAATTTCGGCCGGAGCCATCAGAAATGAACCTTTTTATTACTCCAAGTTTAGATTTATACTTCAATAGTTCTGAATTTTACTTCGACAGATCAAATTTTAACTTAGACAAATCACACTTTTTACTTTACCTAGATTAGACTTCTACTTCCACAGATTAGACTTTGACTTTGCAGATTACACTATTTACTTCACAAAGTTCAAACTTCTACTTCAACTGATCAGACATCTACTTTGACTAATCAGAATTTGACTTTGACAGATCATACTTATCATTCATCCAAGTTCAGTCTTCTACTTCAACATTTCCGACTTCTACTTCAGCAGATCAGACTTATACTTCGACAAATTAGACTTCAACTTCGATAGATCATACTTTTAACTTTACCAAGTTCTGACTTCAACTTCGATAGATTAGACTTTGACTTCGGCAAATCACACTATTCACTTTACCTAGTTAAGGCTTCTAATTTGATAGATCGTACTTCGACTTCGAAAGATCACTCATTTTATTTCACCAATTTCAGACTTCAACTTTAACAGTTCAACCTTCTACTTCAACAGATCAGACTTCTAGTTTGACATATCAGACATTGAATTCGACCGATCTAACTTTATACTTCACCAATTTCTGACAACTACTTTAGCAGTTCAGACTTCTACTTTAACAGATTAGACTTCTATTTGGGCAGATCAGACATCAACTTTGTCTGATCATACTTTTCCCCTCACCAAGTTCAGGCTTCTACCTCGATAGATTTGATTACAACTTAGAATGATCACACAATTTACTTCGCCAAGTTTAGAATTCTATTTCATCAGTTTAGACTTCTACTTCAACAGATCTGACTTCTTCATTGACAGATTAGACTTTAACTTCGACTGATCACACTTTTCACTTTAAAAAATTCAGTCTTCTACTTCAATAGATCAGACTTCTACTTTGGCTGATAAGATTTTTGACTTTGACAGATCATACATTTTATTCTTCCAAGTTAAGGCTTCTACTTCGACAATTCAGACTTCTACTTCAACATATCAGACTTATACATCGACAGATCAGACTTTGACATCGACATATCATACTTTTATCTTTACCATTTTTAGACTTCTACTTTGACTGATCAGACTTCGAATTTGGCAGATCATACATTTTCCTTCACCAAGTTTAGACATCTACTTTAACAGTTCTGACATCTTCTTTAGCAGATCAGACTTCTACTTTTACAAATCAAAATTTGAATTCGACCGATCTTAGTTTTAATTTTACCATGTTCAGGTTTCAAATTTAGAAGTTATGTCTTCTACTTAAATAGATAGGACTTCGATTTCAGCATATCAGACTTTGACATCGGCAGATAACACTTTTCACATCATAATGTTCTGACTTCAACTTCGATATATTTGATTTCTACTTAGATAGATCACACTTTTTAATACACCAAGATCAAACTTTACTTCAACAGTTCAGACTGCTATTTCAGCAGATTAGTCTTCAACTTTGACAGATTAGACTTCAACTTCGACTGATCCCACTTTCCCTTTTCAAAGTTCAGACTTCTGCTTTGATAGAACAGACTTCAACTTTGACTGATCACACATTTCATTTTACCAAGTTTAGACTACTACTTCAAAAGTTCTGACTTCTACTTTGGTATATCAGATTTTGACTTCGACAAATCACACTTTTTACTTTACCAAGTATAAACTTCTACTTCAACAGATATGATTTTAAATTCGGCAGATCAGAATTCAACTTCAACAGATCACACTTTTCACATTACCATGTTAAGACTTCTTCTTCGGCAGATCAGACTTCCACATCGACAGATCACAGTTTTTATTTTACCAAGTTCAGACTTCTGCTTGAGTTGTTCAGACTTCTACTTCAATATATAAGACTTCTACTTTGACAAATCCAACTTTGACTCTGACAAATTACACATTTCATTCCCCCAAGTTTAGACTTCTACTTCAACAGCTTAGACTACATCTTTAACAGATCAAAATTTTACTTCGACAGATTTGACTTCGACTTTGACAGATCAAACTTTTTACTTCGCCAAGATCAAACTTAAACTTTAACAGTTCAGACTTCTATTTTAACAGATCATAATTCTACTCTGACAGATCAAATTTTTATATCGACAGATCGCACTTTTGATTCCAACAAGTTCATACTTCTACTTTAATAGTTAAGACTTCTACTTTGACAGATTAGACTTTGACTTCGACAGATCACACTTTTTACTTCGCCAAGTTCAGACTTCAACTTCAACAGATCTGATTTCTACTTAGGCAGATCAGACTTTGACATCGACAGATCACACATTTTACTTCGCCAAGTTCAGACTTCTACTTCAACAGATCTGATTTCTACTTTGGCAGATCTGACTTTGACTTCTACAGATAACACATTTTACTTCACCAAGTTAAGACTTCTACATCGATAAATCATACTTTTAACTTTACCATGCTCAGACTTCTACTTCTGCAGTTCAGAGTACTACTTCAACAGATCAGACTTCTATTTCAACAGATTAGACTTCTACTACGATAGATCATACTTTTCACTTTTCTAAGTTCAAACATCTACTTCGACAGATCAGACTTCCTCTTTGAATGATCGGACTTTGACTTCGTGAGATCACACATTCTACTTTACCAGAGTCAAACTTGTATTTAGACATATCAGACTTCGACTTTGACAGATCACATTTTTTACATCACGAAGTTCAGACTTCAGCTTTGACTGATCAGACATCTACTTCAACTGTTCAGGCTTCAACTTTGACTGATCAGACTTCGACTTCGTTAGATCACATTTATAACTTTTCCAAGTTCAGACTTCTACTTCGACAGATCAGACTTCGATATCGACAGAACATACTTATTACTTCCCGAAGTCCTAACTTCTACATCGACTGATAAGACTTCGACTTCGACAGATCATACTTTTCAATCAATCAAGTTTAGATTTCTACTTCAACAGTTCGGACTTAAACTTTAACAGAGTAGACTTATACTTTGACAGATTAGACTTCGACTTTGGCAGATCATACTTTTCAGTTTACCAAGTTCAGACTTCTACTTCGACAGATCAGACTTAAAATTCGACAAATCAAACTTTTCACTTAACCAAGTTCAGATTTTACTTCGACATATAAGACTTCGACATCCATAGAACATACTTTTCACTTCACCAAGTTCAGACTTCTTCTTTAACAATTAAGACTTTTAGTTCAATAGATCAGTCTTCTACTTCGACAGATCAGAATTCCATTTTGACAGATCATACTTTTTACTTCACCAAGTACAAACTTCAACTTCAGTAGATCAAACTTCTACTTCAACAGATCAGACTTCTACTGATAAAACTTCGACTTTGACTGATTACACATTTCATTCCACCAAGTTCAGACTTCAAAATTAGACCAATATACCCCTCGTACCTCTCACATGCGAACAATACCATCACTTTTAACTGCCTGCAAAAGCTGAAGCTTCTCGAGCCATCTTTTCCCCCACTCGAAGCTAAGCAACAAAGTCCAAGCAGTCACATCGTAACCTTTTCCGTTATACGAGAAAAATATCATCATTACTTTTTGTACACTGCCCAAGGCGCCCGTGCCAATCTGACGGAACAACTATTTGGGCGGTCAGAATGGCTTGCCAAAACCTGCATAACCGACGACATAATCCTCGAGCTCTAGTACTCGACAATTTTAAGTCTCGAGCAATCCAAATCAGATAACCTCAAATAAACTTATCTAATATATTGACCTTCGACATCCAACACATCCTTTAACTCAAAAGTTTTCACCCTTCAACCGAATACAGCCATAAACTTTGACCATTCAGCGATCTCATGCTTATAGATAAAGTTTTCAGCTTCGGCACAGTTTACCTTTCGCTTTGACAAATTAATTTTTATCTTCGAACATCACAAACAATACATTTCAATAACTGTATTACCACTTTGATACCTCAAATTTCAATTCAGATTATATTACTTTTACCCACAGTTCGACAAAGAAAGTTATCGATAATAACCATTTTCATTCAGCAACTTATACAACATTATAGGCTTCATACAATAAAAATGAAGAGAAGAAAAAAGGAGGAAGAAAACAGGAATGCAACAACATGAAAACATATAAAAGGAGGACCTTATTTGATGGCGAGTTGCTTCTCTTTAACAATGGCCGCTATATTTTCATCCTCCAGGTCAACTATATACTCTGGGAAGCCTTTGAGAAGAGATAGCCGATGACCGAGAAACGTCCTCATCATCTGCACTATTCCCTACCAGTACGCGAAGGGCATGTCAAACAGTGGTGACCCTGGTTCCACTTCAAAAAGGTCGGTCATTTCAACATCAATATCCACCTCTATTCCAAACGTCCGTTGAAGACCCAGCAAGGCCTTCTGGATCCTCCTGGACGTCACAATCACTTTATATCATTGAACCGGTGCGTTTAAAGTCATGATTATCATAAAACAAAGTAGTTGATGATGAGAAAGCTTTAGGATAAATGAAGAAATTCCCTCCAACCTAACCCATTTTATACCTATAAACCCACCACAACTTTCCCTTATCCCTAATCGAATTAATGGAAACCATCAATTCCCATCCTCGAAAAGTCAAGAAACAAACTTTCCAACTTCCCCAATGTTACTAATTCATCGGTACTTGCATTCAAACCTCGTTCCCGAGGACGCCATGCCGAGCGTACCTCCAGCGTCGAGCATTCAATCATCTTTACCTTCGAGCATATCATTATACCTCGGGCCTATAAGAGTAACCGTCTACATTCGTCTTCATTATCAATCAGACACAGCAATACAAGTATGTTGAAAATATTTTGTCCATCCAAACACCCAGTCAAACAAATAAATTATATTTCAACAACCACTCCAAAAAGAAAAAAAAGCCCATAGAGAAAAACAACAACCTAATAAAATACAAAATATTCAACCTAAAGCCACATTTCCGAAAGGACCAGCTACGCATACTGCATTTTTCTCCACGATGATCTCCTCTGCACAAATGAGCATTTCAGCCAGAGCCATAAGCAACGAACCTATTCAGTCCACCAAGTTTTTATTTCTACTTCAATAGTTCAGTCTTTTACTTCGACAAATCAGATTTTGACTTCGACAAATCACACTTTTCAATTTTCCAAGATCAGACTTCTACTTCGACAGATCAGACTTAGACTTTACAGATTGCACTATTTATTTCTCGAAGTTCAGACTTCTACTTCAACTGATCAGATATCTACTTCGACTGATCAGACTTTAACTTCGACAGATCATACTTATCATTCTTCCAAGTTCAGGCTTCTACTTCAACAGTTCTGACTTCTACTTCAGCAGATCAGACTTATACTTCGACAAATTAGACATCGACTTTGATAGATCATACTTTTAAATTTATCAAGTTCTAACTTCTACTTTGAAAGATTTGACTTTAACTTCGACAAATCACACTATTCACTTTACCAAGTTAAGGCTTCTAATTTGACAGATTATACTTCAACTTCAACAGATCACACATTTTATTTCGCCAATTTCAGAGTTCAACTTCAGCAGTTCAAACTTCTACTTCAACAGATAAGACTTCTACTTCGACAAATCAGACATTGAATTTGACCGATCTCACTTTATACTATGCAAATTTTAGACAACTACTTTAACAGTTCAGACTTCAACTTTAAATGATTAGACTTCTATTTGGACAGATCAGACATCAACTTTGTCTGATCATACTTTTTACTTCACGAAGTTCAGACTTCTACATCGATAGATTAGATTACTACTTAGAATGATCGCACTATTTACTTCACCAAGTTCAGAATTCTATTTCAGCAGTTTAGACTTCTGCTACAACAAATCTAACGTCTTCATTGACAGATTAGACTTTGACTTCGACAGATCATACTTTTTACTTTACATAATTAAGGCTTCTACTTCAACATATCAGACTTCTACTATGGCTGATCAGTTTTTGAGTTCGACAGATCATACTTTTCATTTTTCCAAGTTTAAGCTTCTACTTCAACAGTTCAGACTTCTACTTCATCATATAAGACTTATACTTCGACAGATCAGACATTGACATTGACATTTAATACTTTTCACAATTCCATTTTTAGACTTCTACTTTGACTGATCAGACTTCAATTTGACAGGTCATACATTTTCCTTCACCAAGTTTAGACATCTACTTTAACAATTCAGACATATTCTTCAGCAGATCAGATATCGTCTTTTACAAATCAAAATTTGGATTCGTCCGATCTTACTTTTTATTTCACCAAGTTTAGACTTCAAATTTAGAAGTTATGACTTCAACTTAAATAGATAGGACTTCTATTTTGATAGATCAGACTTCGAATTCGGCAGATCACACTTTTCACATCACCAAGTTTAGACTTCAACTTTGATAGATGAGAATTCTACTTACACCGATCACACTTTTTAATTCACCAAGATCAGACTTCATCTTCAACAGTTTAGACTTCTACTTCCGCAGATCTGCCTTTAACTTTGACAGGTTAGAGTTTGATTTCAACTGATCCCACTTTTCCCTTTTCAAAGTTTAGACTTCTGCTTCGATAGAACAGACTTCGACTTTGACAGATCACACATTTCATTTCACCATGTTTAGACTACTACAAAAGTTTAGACTTCTACATCGGTAGATCAGATTTTGACTTCGACAGATCACACTTTTCACTTTACCAAGTTCAGACTTCTACTTCAACAGAAATGATTTCAACTTCGGCAGATCAGACTTCAACTTCGACAGATCATACTTTTCACATCACCATGTTAAGACTTCTTCTTTGGTAGATCAGACTTCCACATCGACAGATCACAGCTTTTACTTCTCCAAGTTATGACTTCTGCTTCAGCAGTTCAGACTTCTACATTAATATTTCAGACTTCTACTTTGACAGATCCTTCTCCGACTCTGACAGATCACTCATTTCATTCCCCCAAGTTTAGACTTCTACTTCAATAGATCAAAATTTTATTTCAACAGATTAGACTTCGACTTCGACTGATCAAACTTTTTACTTGACAGAGTTTAGACTTTTACCCCAAAGAATTAGACTTTGACTTCGACTGATCAAATTTTTTACTTTACCAAGTTCAGACATCTACTTCATAGATCAAACTTCTACTTGGAAAGATCAGAATTCGACTTCGGCAGATCACACTTTTTATTTTACCAAGTTCAGACTTCTACATCAATAGATCAAACTTCTACATTGACAGATCAGGCAAAGACTTCGACAGATCACACTTTTTACTTTGCCAAGTTCAAACATAAACTTCAACATTTCAGACTTCTACTTCAACAAATAATAATTCTACTTCGACAGATCACACTTTTGATTCCACCAAGTTCATACTTTAACTTCAATAGGTCAGACATCTAATTCGCAAGGTTAGACTTTGACTTCGACTAATCACACTTTTCACTTTGCTAAGTTTAGACTTCTACTTCTACAGATCTGATTTCTACTTTGGCTAATCAGACTTTGACTTCGACAGATCACACATTTTACTTCACCAAGTTTAGACTTCTACATCGATAGATCATACTTTTAGCTTTACAAAGTTCAAATTTCTACTTCTCCAGTTCAGAGTACTACTTCAACGGATAAGACTTCTACTATGATAGATCATACTTTTTACTTTTCTAAGTTCAAACTTCTACTTCGACAGATCAAACTTCTTCTTCGAATGATCGGACTTCGGCTTTATTAGATCACACTTTCTACATTACCAAAATCAGACTTGTATTTCGACAGATCATACTTCCTACATCACGAAGTTCAGACATCTTCTTCAATTGTTCAGACTTCAGCTTTGACTGATCAGACTTTGACATCGATAGATCACATTTTTAACTTTACCAAGTTCAGACTACTACTTCGATAGATCAGACTTTGATATCGATAGATCATACTTTTTACTTCACGAGGTCCTGACTTCTACATCAACTGATAAGACTTCGACTTTGACAAATTATACTTTTCAATCAACCAAGTTTAGACTTCTACTTCAACAATTTACACTTCTACTTCCACAGAGCAGACTTATACTTCGATAGATCAGGCTTCAACTTGGACAGATCATACTTTTCAGTTTACCAAGTTCAGACTTCTACTTCGACAGATCAGACTTAAAATTCGACAAATTAAACTTTTTACTTTACAAAGTTTTGACTTTACTTCGACAGATAAGACTTTGACTTCGACAGATCACACTTTTCACTGTACCAAGTTTGGACTTCTTCTTCAGTAGTTCAGACTTTTACTTCAACAGATCAGTCTTCTACTTTGATAGATCAGACTTCCACTTCGAAAGATCATACTTTATACTTTACCAAGTACAAACTTCTACTTCAGTAGTTCAGACTTCATCTTCAACAGTTTAGACTTCTACAAATCAGACTTTGACTTTGACAGATTACACATTTCATTCCACCAAGTTCATACTTCAAAATTTGACCAATATACCCCTCGTACCTCTCACGTGCGAAAAATGCCATTTCTTTTAACTGCCAGCATAAGCCGAAGCTTCTCAAAGCATTTTTTCCCCCAATCGTAGCTAAGCAACAAACTCCAAACAGTCACATCGTAACCTTTTACCTTATACGAGAAAAATGTCATTATTACTTTTAGTACACTGCCCTAGGTGCTCGTGCCAATCTGACAGAACAGATGTCCGGGCTGTCAGAACGGCATTTCAAATCCCGCATAACCGACGACACAATCCCCGAGCTTTAGTACTCGGCCATTTTAAGTCTCAAGTAATCCAGTGCAGATAATATCAAATAAACTTATCTAATATATGGACCGCTGACATCCAACAGATCCTTTAACTAAAAAGTTTCGACCCTTCGACCGAATACAGCCATAAACTTCGACTATTCAGTGATCTCCTGCTTATAGATAAAGTTTTCAGCTTTGGCACAGTTTACCTTTCACTTTAACAAATTAATTTTTATCTTCGAGCATCACAAACAATACAGTTCAACAATTGTATTACCACTTCGATACCTCAAATTTCAATTCAGATACATTACTATTACCCACAGTTCGACAAAGAAAGTTATCGATAAAAACCATTTTCATTCAGCAACTCATACAACATTACAGGCTTCATACAAAAAAAATGAAGAGAAGAGAAAAGGAGGAAGTAAGCAGGAATGCCACAAAATGAAAACATATTAAAAGAGAACCCTATTTGTTGGCGAGTTGCTTCTCATTAATAATGGTTGTTGTATTTTCATCCTCCTGGTCAACTATATCCTCTGCGAAGCCATTAAGAAGGGATAGCCGATGGCCGAGAAACGGCCCCATTATCTGTACTATTCCCTACCAGTACGCGAAGGGCATGTCATAGAGTGGTGTCCCAGGTTCCATTTCTTAAAGGTAGGGCATTTCAACATTAATATCCACATCTATTCCAAACCTCCGTTGATGACCCATCAAGGCCTCCTGGATCTTCCTGGCCCTCACAGCCGTTTGATATCTTTGAACCGGTGCGTTTTAAGTCATGATGATCATCAAACAAATCAGTAGATGAAGAAAAAGTTGTAGGACAGATAAAGAAATTCCCTCGAACCTATCCCCTTTTATACCTACAAACCCACCACAACTTTCCCTCATCCGTAACCAAATTAATAGCAACCATCAATTCCCAACCTCGAAAAGTCAGCAAACAAATTTCCAACTTCCCAAATGTTACTGATTTATCGGTACTTGCATTCAAACCTCATTCCTTAGAACGCCATGTCGAGCATACCACCTCCGTCGAGCATTCGATTATCATTACCTTCGAGCATATCATTAAACCTCGGGCCTATAAGAGTAATCATCTCAATTCTTCTACATTATCTATAAGACACAGCAATAAAAGAATGCAGAAAATATTCTGTCCATTCCAAACACCCGGTCAAACAAACAAATTATATTTCAACAACCACTCCAAAAAGAAAAAAAAACCCACATAGCAAAACAACAACCTACTAAAATACAAAATATTCAACCTAAAGCCCAATTTCCGGAAGGACCAGCTACGCATACCGCGTTTTTCTCCATGATGATCTCCTCCGCATAAATGAGAATTTTGGCCAGAGCCATCAGAAATGAACTTTTTCATTCCACCAAGTTTAGATTTCTACTTCAATAGTTCAGACCTTTACTTCGACAGATCAGATTTTGATTTCGACAGATCACACTTTTCACTTTACTAATATTAGACTTCTACTTCGACAGATCAAACATCGACTTTGCAGATTATACTATTTACTTCATGAAGTTTTAACTTCTACTTCAACTGATCAGGCATCTACTTCGACTGATCAGACTTTTACTTTGACAGATCAAACTTATCATTCTTCAAAATTTAGGCTTCTACTCAACAGTTCAGGCTTCTACATCAGCAGATGTGACTTATAATTCGACAAATCATACTTTGACTACGATAGATCATACTTTTAACTTTACCAAGTTCTGACGTCTACTTCGACAGATTAGACTTTGACTTCAACAAATCATACTATTTACTTTACCAAGTTAAGGCTTCTAATTTGACAGATCAGACTTTGACTTCAACAGATCACACATTTTATTTCATCAATTTCAGACTTCAACTTCAACAGTTCAAACTTCTACTTGAATAGATCAGACTTCTACTTCGATAGATCAGACATTGAATTTGACCGATCTCACTTTATACTTCGCCAATTTCAGACAAATACATTAACAGTTCAGACTTCTACTTCACTAGATTAGAGTTCTATTTGGATAGATCAGACATCAACTTTGTCTGATCATACTTTTTACTTCACCAAGTTCAGACTTCTAGTTCGATAGATCAGATTACTACTTAGAATGATCACACTATTTACTTCACCAAGTTCAGAATTCTATTTCAACAATTCAGACTTCTACTTCAATAAATCTGGATTCTTCATTGACAGATTAGACTTTAACTTCGACTGATCACAGTTTTCACTTTAAAAAATTCAGACTTCTACTTCGAAAGATTAGACTTCAAGTTTGACTGATCAGACATCGACTTCGGCAGATCATACTTTTAATTCTTCCATGTTTAGGCTTCTACTTCAGCAGTTCAGACTTCTACATCAGCATATCATACTTATACTTCGACAAATCAGACTTTGACATTGACATATCATACTTTTTACTTTTCCATTTTTAGACTTCTACTTTGACAGATCAGACTTCGACTTTGACTGATCACTAATTTTTCTTCACCAAGTTCAGACATCTACTTTAAAAGTTCAGACATCTATTTTAGCAGATCACACATCTTCTTTAACAAATCAGAATTTGGATTCGACCGATCTCACTTTTTATTTCACCATGTTCAGACTTCAAATTTTGCACTTTAGACTTCTACTTAAGAGATAGGACTTCTACTTCCACAGATCAGACTACAACTTCGGCAGATCACATTTTTCCCTTCACCAAGTTCAGACTTCTACTTTGATAGATCCAATTTCAACTTAGACAGATCACACTTTTTAATTCACCAAGATCAGACTTCTACTTCAAAAGTTCATACTTCTACTTTAACAGATCTGTCTTAAACTTTGACAGATTAGACTTTGAATTCGACTGATCCCATTTTTCCCTTTTTAAAGTTCAGACTTCTGCTTCGATAGAATAGACTTCGACTTCAACTGATCACACATTTCATTTCACAAAGTTCAGACTATTACATCAAAAGATCACACTTCTACTTCGGTAAACCAGATTTTGACTTCGATAGATCACACTTTTTACTTTACCATGTTCGGACTTCTACTTTAACAGATTTGATTTCAACTTCGGCAGATCAGACTTCAACTTTGATAGATTACACTTTTCACATCACCAAGTTAAGACTTCTTCTTCGGTAGATCATACTTCCACATCGACAGATTATAGTTTTTACTTCACCAAGTTCAAACTTTTACTTCAGCAGTTCAGACTTCTACTTCAATATATTAGGCTTCTACTTCGAATGATCCATCTTTGACTCTGATAGATCACACATTTCATTTCCCCAAGTTCAGACTTCTACTTCAACTGTTCAGACAACACCTTTAACAGATCAAAATTTTACTTCGACAGATTAGACTTCGACTTCGACTGATCAAACTTTTCACTTAACCAATTTCAGACTTTTACCCCAAAGAATGAGAATTCGACTTCGACTGATAAAACTTTTTACTTTACCTAGTTCAGACATCAACTTCAATAGATCAAACTTCCACTTTGACAGATCAGAATTAGACTTCGGCTGATCACACTTTTTACTTTACCAAGTTTAGACTTCTTCATCAACAGATCAGACTTCTACATCGACAGATCAGACATCGACTTTGACAGATTACACATTTTTCTTCGCCAAGTTCGAACTTAAAATTTAATAGTTCAGACTTCTACTTCAACAGATCAGAATTCTTCTTCGAAAGATCAGATTTTGACTTTGACAGATTACACTTTTGATTCCACCAAGTTCATACTTCTACTTCAATAGTTCAGACTTCTACTTCGACAGATCAGACTTTAACTTTGACCGATCGCACTTTTTACTTTGCCAAGTTCAGACTTTTACTTCAACAGATTTGATTTCAACTTCGGCAGATATGACTCTGACATCGACAGATCACACATTTTACTTCACCAAGATTAGACTTCTAGATCGACAGATCATACCTTTAACTATCCCAAGTTCAGACTTCTACTTCTGCAGTTCAGGGTACTATTTCAGTAGATAAAATTTTTACTTCGACAGATTAGACTTCTACTACGACAGATCATACTTTTTACTTTTCTAAGTTCAAACTTCTACTTCGATAAATCAGACTTCTTCTTTGAATGATCGAACTTCGACTCTCTGAGATTACACTTTCTACTTTACCAAAATCAAATTTGAATTTCGACAGTTCAGACTTCGACTTCGACAGATCACACTTTTTACTTCGCAAAGTTCAAACTTCTACTTCAACTGTTCAAACTTCAGCTTTGACTGATCTGACATTGACTTCGTTAGACCACACTTTTAACTTTACCAAGTTCTAACTTCTACTTCGACAGATCAGACTTCGACTTCGGCAGATCACACTTTTTACTTTATAAAGTCCTGACTTCTACATCGATTGACCAGACTTTGACTTTGACAGATCATACTTGTCAATCAACCCAGTTTAGACTTCTACTTCCATAGTTCAGACTTCTACATGAAAGGAGTAGAATTATACTTCGACAGATCAGACTTCGACTTTGGCTGATCCTATTTTTTAGTTTACAAATTCAGACTTCTGCTTCGACAGATTAGACTTAAAATTCGAAAATCAATCTTTTCACTTTACCAAGTTCAGACTTTATTTCAACAGATCAGACTTCGACTTTGACAGATCATACTTTTTACTTCACAAAGTTCAGACTTCTTCTTCAACAGTTCATACTTCTACTTCAAAAGATCAGTCTTCTACTTCAATAGATCAGACTTCCACTTCGACAGATTATACTATTTACATCTCCAGGTACAAACTTCTACTTCAGTAGTTTAGACTTCAACTTCAACAGATCTAACTTCTTCAGATCTGACATTGACTTTGACAGATTTTACATTTCATTCCAAAAAGTTCAGACTTCAAAATTTGACTAATATACCCCTCGTACCTCTCACGTGCGAACAATATCATCACTTTTAACTGCCTGCAAAGGCTGAAGCTTCTCGAACCATCATTTCCCCCACTCGAAGCTAAGCTACCAAGTCTAAACAGTCACATCATAACCTCTTCCGTTATACGAGAAAAATATCATCATTACTTTTTGTAAACTGCCCCAGGCGCCCATGCCAATCAGACAGAATAGTTATTTGGGCCGTCAGAACGGCATGTCAAATCCCGCATAACCGACGACATAATCCCCGAGATCTAGTACTCGACCATTTTAAGTCACGAGCAATCCGCAGCAGATAACCTCAAATAAACTTATCTAATATATGGATCTTCGACATCCAACAGATCCTTTAAGTAAAAAGTTTTGACCTTTCGACCGAATACAGCCATAAACTTCGACCATTCAGCGATATCTGGCTTACAAATAAAGTTTTCAGCTTCGGCGCAATTTTCCTTTCTCTTTGACAAATTAATTTTTATCTTTGAACATCACAAACAATACATTTCAACAACTGTATTACTACTTCGATACCTCAAATTTCAATTTAGATTATATTACTTTTACCCACAGTTCATCAAAGAAAGTTTTCAATAATAACCATTTTCATTCAGCAACTCAGACAACATTACACGCTTCATACAAAAAAAATGAAGAGAAGAGAAAAGGAGGAAGAAATTAGGAATACAACAACATGAAAACATATAAGAAGAGAACTTTATTTGATAGCGGATTGCTTCTCATTAACAATGGCCGCAACATTTTCATCCTCCTGGTCAACTATATCCTCCGCGAATCCTTTGAGAAGAGATAGCCGATGGCCAAGAAATGGCCCCATCATCTGCACTATTCCTCACAAGTACGCGAAGGGCATGCCATAGAGTGGTGCCCCTGGTTCCACTTTATAAAGGCCGAGCATTTCAAGATTAATATCCACCTCTAATCCGAACCTTCGTTGAAGACCCAACAAGGCCTCCTGGATCCTCCTGGCCCATACAACCGCTTGATATCTTTGTACCGGTGCATTTTAAGTCATGATGATCATCAAACAAACCAGTAGATGAAGAGAAAGTTGTGGGACAGATGAAGTAATTCCCTATCCCCTTTTATACCTACAAGCCCACCACAACTTTCCCTCATCCCTAACCGAATTAATGGCAACCTTCAATTCACAACCTCGAAAAGTCAACAAACAAACTTTCCAACACCCAAATGTTACTGATTCATCGGTACTTTCATTCAAACTTCATTTCCGAGGACGCCATACCGAGTATACCTCCTGCATCGAGCATTCGATCATCATTACCTTGGAGCATATTATTATACCTCGTGCCTATAAGAGTAATCATCTACATTTGTCAACATTATCTATCAGACACAGCAATACAAGTACGCAAAAATATTTTGTCCATTCCAAACACCCAGTCAAACAAATAAATTATATTTTGGCAACCACTCCAAAAAGAAAAAAAAACCTACATAGAAAAACCACAACCTACTAAAATACTAAATATTCAACCTAAATCCCCATTTCCTGAAGGACCAGGTACGGATGCCGCATTTTGCTCCACGATGATCTCCTCCGCACAAATGAGAACTTCGGCCAGAGCCATTAGAAACGAACCTTTTCATTCTACAAAGTTTTGATTTCTACTTCAATAGTTCAGACTTTTACATCGACAGATAAGATTTTGACTTCAACAGATCACACTTTTTACTTTACCAAGATCAAACATCTACTTCGACAGATCAAACTTTGACTTTGTAGATTACACTATTTACTTCACAAAGTTCAGACTTCCACTTCAACTGATCAAATATCTACTTCGACTGATCAGACTTTGACTTCGACAGATCATACTTATCATTCTTCCAAGTTCAGGCTTATACTTCAACAGTTTAGACCTCTACATTAGCAGATCAGACTTATACTTCGACAAATTAAACTTTGACTTCGATAGATCAAACTTTTAACTTTACCAAGTTCTGATTTCTACTTTGCAGGATTAGACATTAACTTCGATAAATCACACTACTCACTTTATCAAGTTCAGACTTCAACTTCAATTGTTCAAACTTCTACTTCAATATATCAGACTTCTACTTCGATTCAGCAACTCAGACAACATTATAGGCTTCATACAAAAAAAATGAAGAGAAGAGAAAAGGAGGAAGAAAGTAGGAATTCAACAATATGAAAACATATAAAAAGAGAACCCTATTGGTTGGCGGATTGCTTCTCTTTACAATGGCCACTGTATTTTCATCCTCCTAGTCAACTATATCCTCCGCGAAGCCTTTGAAAAGAGATAGCCGTTGGCCGAGAAACGTCCCCATCATCTGTACTATTCCCCACCAGTATGCGAGGGGCATGTTATAGAGTGGTACCCCAAGTTCCACTTCAAAAAGGTTGGGCATTTTAACATTAATATCCACCTTTATTCCGAACCTCCGTTGAAGACCAAGCAAGGCCTCCTGGATCGTCCTGGCCCTCACAGCCGCTTGATATCTTTGAACCGGTGTATTTTAAGTCATGATGATCATCAAACAAACCAGTAGATGAAGAGAAAGTTGTAGGACAGATGAAGAAATTCCCTCCAGCCTTCAATTCCCAGCCTCAAAAGGTCAGTAAACAAACTTTCCAACTTCCCAAATGTTACTGATTCATCGGTACTTGCATTCAAACCTCATTCCCGAAGACGCCATGCCGAGCATACCCCGAGCGTCGAGCATTCGATCATCATTACCTTTGAGGAAATCATTATACCTCGCCCCTATAAGATAAATCATCTTCATTCGTCATTATTATCTATCAGACTTAATAATACAAGTATGCAGAAAATATTTTGTCCATTCGAAACACCCGGTCAAACAAACAGATTACATTTCTACAACCACTCCAAAAAGAAAAAAAAAACCCACATAGCTAAACAACAACCTACAAATATGCAAAATATTCAACCTAAAGCCCCATTTCCGGAAGGACCGGCTACGCATGCCGCATTTTTCTCCACGATGATCTCCTCCGCACAAATGTGAATTTCGGCTAGAGCCATCAGAAATGAACCTTTTAACTTCTACTTCAACTGATTAGGCATCTAGTTTGACTGATCAGACATTGTCTTCGACAGTTCATACTTATCATTCTTCCAAGTTTAGGCTTCTACTTCAACAGTTCAGGCTTCTACTTCAGCAGATCAGACTTATACTTCGACAAATCAGACTTTGACTTCAATAGATAATACTTTTAACTTTACCAAGTTCAGAATTCTATTTCGACAGATTAGACATCGACATCGAAAAATCATACTATTCACTTTTCCAAGTTAAGGCTTCTAATTTAACAGATCTGACTTTGACTTTGACAGATCACACATTTTTTTTTACCAAGCTTAGACTTCAACCTCAGCTATTCACACTTCTACATCAACAGATCTGTAATGACTCAGATTTTTTTATTTTATTTTATTTTATATAGTATCATTTATATACTCATCGCATCGTCACTCTGCATATCCCTGCCTATATATTGCCATTCTCATGTTCTTATACTTTAAGCATTCCACATAATTATTCCAAATCCATTATGCATCCAACTGTTTCCTTTTGTATCCTTTGTATATGGATTTGGACAGTTTTGACATTAGATTTCCTTTCAGTAACTTCTATAGGTTAGGGCGGATTAGGATGTGTTGGCACCTTGGGAAACCTTGTGTGGGTTGGTGATAATGTTTTGTTGTAGTGTGGTGATGTGTATGTGATTCAGTGGATTTTTGGTTAGCTTGTGAATTTCTGGGAATTTCCATTGGATGGCTTCCTTTTACCAATTGTTCAAAATTTGGAACATTTCTTCTGTTATGTTAAAATTCCAACTATCTATTTATGTTCGAACATGAATGCCTTATGTTCGAATATGGGACGTGTTTAGACGACCAAGTTGGGTTTTTATGTGATTCTTAGACATTGGTGATACCTCGAGATACGTATTTTACTTCCCTTATAAATTACCAAACTCCTCATTATCAAATCATCATTCTTCTCCCTCAAACCAAAACCGACTCAAACTCTCTTTCTAAATTCCTTCTCTCTTGGACGATTGAGGCCGTAATTACTGCACCTAGTTGTCATTTATCATCCGTGATTGTTAGCAAACTTTGCGAAGCCACGGCGTGGAAAGAGTTGTTCTCCCGCTCGCTAATTCATCGTCGTATTTTGCCAAACTCGGCCACTCCTTCGCTGTAAGATAACCCTTGAATTCCACTCTTTTGCTGTTGTAGAATTTCGGTATTTGGGTAAAACCCATAAGTTAGGGTTTGTGATTAAAGAATGATTTAGGGGTTTTGATTAAGGAGGGCAATTGTTTGCAGGTTGGTAAGTTTTGAGGTGGGACGGGTCGATTAGACGGTGTTGTCAAGGATGGGATGTTCTGAAATCTGCCCGCGAAACTTGTTCATATTTGGGAAACGAATTGCTTAGTTCGCCGGGTTTGTTTACCTAAGGCGAGTGTCCCTTCAAGATGTTCTGAAATCTGCCCGTGAAACTTGTTCATATTTGGGAAGCGAATTGCTTAGTTCGTCGGGTTTGTTTACCTAAGGCGAGTGTCCCTTCAAGATGTTCTGAAATCTGCCTGCGAAACTTGTTCATATTTGGGAAGCGAATTCCTTAGTTCGCCGGGTTTGTTTACCTAAGGCGAGTGTCCCTTCAAGTCTGAATTTTTACTAGTATTGCCTATGTTGATGTAGAATGACTATTAGGATGTAGTATATATTTATTCTCCTTGTTAAGCTAGTTGTTACCGGTGATTAGATCTGAATTTTTACTAGTATTGCCTATGTTGATGTAGAATAACTATTAGGAGGTAGTATATATTTATTCACCTTGTTAAGCTAGTTGTTACAGATGATTAGATATGTTAACTTAGTTGCTTAGTTATATGCATCGGACTTCAAAGACGGGTTAGAAATTGCTACGCTAGTTCTCGCGGCTTTGTCCTTGAACCATGATAGCGTAACTACTCTTGACTCGTCCTAGGAGTCGATTATCAACTGAATTTAGAATTTAAACACTCGTAAAGCTGTGGCTCTATATATTATTGTTGAAGTTTTGCATGTTGTGTATTCCTCTGGCTTGGTCCTGGAAATTGGTTATTCCTTTAAGATTAGTATTATTGTTGACGCTGTGACTGGTAAGTCACTATACATCCGGGTATCGGTATTGTGACAGTTTAGTCACTGAATGTCCGAGATTGATCTCACAACTGGATATTAGTCATTATTTATGTGATATTTTAATGTTATGACTAGGAACTAGTCACTGTTCATTGGTGGTTTGATATAGTGACGGGTTAGTCACTGTTCATCTGGTTATTGACATGTGACCAGTAAGATGCTGGCCATAGGGTTAAAAGTGTGATTAAGTCACTATTTATCAGTTTTAGGAGTAATTACCTTTTTCTTCTGTTGGTAGTTATCCTAAGTACGTATGCCTGGTTATCAACTGTAATGGTTTGATCTCAGATGGATCTGTTTTGAATCAATAGGATCCTTAGATCGGGTATAAGTTTTAGAGGTAAAGATATGGTTGGAATAGTTCTCCTGGTGCCCAGTCTTATTCTGCGAATAAAGATATGGTTGGATACTAATTTTTTGTGCCTAGTCTTATCCTGTGAGGTGAAGGTATGGTTGGAATAGTTCTCCTGGTGCCCAGTCTTATCCTGCTAGGAAAGATATGGTTGGATACTATTTCCTGGTGCCCAGTCTTCTCCTGTGAGTGAGGTTATGTTTGGATACTATCATACTTAATTAGGATGGTATGAGATATCTCTCTTGGTGCCCAGAATTCTCCTGCGAGGTTGAGACACCTATGTTATCCTCGGCCGAACCTGTTTTGCATATCCGACCCCTTGCATCCAAAGAAGATCTCTCATATGTACGAGTCCATGCATTAACGGTTGACTAATCATCTATTATAAGATTAAGTCCATCGATTTATATTCATACATCTCTCTAGCATCAAAATTCTGCATTAGCATATCACTAACTATCATATCATATAAATCTGTGCTTGTAAGGCTGTCATTAGTTTGTTTCTTTGCTAATTAGAACTGTTATATTTTGTCACCATGCTTCACAACTTTATATTTATTCATTCTTGTTAGCATTAGTTGTATTAGTATAACTTTTAGCCTCGTTAGGTTATAGTGAGCTGTGGTTTGCTCACTCTCGTTGTTTACATTTCAGAGGTGGAGTAGCTGCTGAGTGATTGTCGTGACTTTCAGTAGCTATCAGAGTTTAGATCTTCTGCTACCGTAGGTCTTTTGCTGTATATTGTAGATTAGTTATACTTTGGCTCGGTTGTTGTATAGTTTTGAGACGTTGTTCATATTTTAGTTTTGATATGTATATATCTATCTTTTGGCTTCCGCTATTATTTTTCCTTGTACTCTGATGAATTGCTATATGTGAAGGACAGAGCTAGAATTTGTCTGCGGCTCGGTTGTTCGTGGGAAAACTCTTTTGGTTTCCTACCTTCACGCCCTAGGACCCTGCTGATGATTTTGTTTTGAAATCATTGGGACTTGGGGGCGTGACAAGATTAGGCTACTTCTTCGACAGATCAGACATTGAATTCGACCGATCTCACTTTATACTTCACCAATTTTAGACAACTACTTTAACAGTCCTGACTTCTACTTTAACAAATTAGACTTCTATTTGGACAAATCAGACGTAAACTTTGTCTGATCGTACTTTTCACTTCAGCAAGTTCAGACTTCTACTTTGATAGATCAGATTACTACTTAGAATAATCACACTATTTACTTCACAAAGTTAAGAATTCTATTTCAACAGTTTAGACTTCTACTTCAACAGATCTGACTTCTACATTGACAGATCAAACTTTAACTTTGACTAATCACACTATTCACTTTCAAAAATTTAAACTTCTATTTCAACAGATCAGACTTCTACTTTGACTAATCAGACTTTGACTTCGACAAATCATACTTTTCATTCTTCAAACTTTAGGCTTCTACTTCAACAGCTAAGACTTCTACTTCAACATATCAGACTTATACTTTGACAGATCTGACTTTGACATCGGCATATCATACTTTTCCCTTTACCATTTTTAGACTTCAAATTTGACTGATCAGACTTCGACTTTGACAGATCTCACATTTTCCTTCCCCAAGTTCAGACATCTACTTTATCAGTTCGGACATCTTCTTCAGCAGATCAGACTTCTACTTTTACAAATCAGAATTTTAATTCGGCCGATCTCACTTTTTATTTCACTAAGTTCAGACTTCAAATTTAGCAGTTCAGACTTCTACTTATACAGATAGGACTTCAACTTTGACAGATCAGACTACGACTTCGGGAGATCAGACTTTATACTTCGCCAAGTTCAGACATCTACTTCGATAGATCAGAATTCAACTTAGACAGATTACACATTTTAATTCACCAAGATCAGACTACAACTTCAATAGTTCAGACTTCAACTTCAGCAGATCTGTCTTTAACTTTGACAGATTAGACTTCGACTTCGATTGATCTCACTTTTCCCATTTCAAAGTTCAGAATTCTGCTTCGATAGAATGGACTTCGACTTCGACAGATCACACATTTCATTTCACCAAGTATAGACTACTACTTCAAAAGATCAGATTTCTACTTCGGTAGATAAAATTTTGACTTCGACAGATCATACTTTTCACTTTACCAAATTCAGACTTCTACTTCAACAGATGCGATTTCAACTTTGGCAGATCTGACTTCAACTTTGACAGATCACCCTTTTCACATTACCAAGTTACGACTTCTTCTTCGGCAGATCAGACTTCCGCATCGACAGATCACAGTTTTTACTTCACCATGTTCAAACTTCAACTTCAATATATCAGACTTCTACTTTGACAGATCCAACTTCGACTCTGGCAGATCACACCTTTCATTCCCCCAAGTTTAGACTTTTACCCCAAAGAATCAGACTTCGAGTTCCACAGATCAATTTTTTTACTTTACCAAGTTCAGACATCTACTTCATAGATAAAACTTCTACTTGGACAGATCAGAATTCGACTTCGGCAGATCATACTTTTTAATTTAACAAGTTCAGACTTCAACATCGACAGATCAGACTTATACTTTGACATATAATACTTTTTACTTCACCAAGGTCAGACTTCTACTTGGACAATTTAGACTTCAACTTCAACAAATCAAACTTCTCCAGATCAGACTTCAACTTTGACCGATAACACTTTTTACTTCGCCAAGTTCAAACTTCTACATCAGCAGTTTAGACTTCTACATCAATAGATTTAAATTCTACTTCGACAGATCAGATTTTGACTTCGATAGATCTCACTTTTCATTCCGCCAAGTTAAGATTTCTTCTTCAATAGTTCAGACATCTACTTCGACAGATCAGACTTCGACCTAGATAGATCGTACTTTTCACTTTACCAATTTCAGACTTCGACATCAATAGATCAGATTTCTACTTCGACAGATTAAACTTTGACTTCGACTGATCACACTTTTTACTTCACCAAGTTTAGACTTCTACTTTGACAGATCATACATATTACTTTACAAAGTTTAGACTTTTATTTCTGTTGTTCAGACTTCTACTTCGACAGATCAGTCTTTGACTACGATAGATCCTACTTTTCACTTTACTAAGTTCAGACTTCAACTTCGACAGGTCAGACTTCTACTTCGACTGATCAGACATCAACTTCGACATATCATACTTTTTACTTTACCAAAATCAAACATCTATTTTGACAGATCGAACTTTAACTTTGACAGATCAAAATTTTGACTTTACATAGTTCAGATATTTGCTTCTACAGATCGGACTTCTTCTGCGACAGATCAGACTTTGACTTCGGCAGATCACACTTTTTATTTTGCTATAATCAGACTCTTACATCGATAAATCAAAGTTTGACTTCGACAGATCAAATTTTTTACTTTACGAAGTTTAAACTTCTACTTCAAGTATTCAGACTTCTACATTGACTGATAAGACTTCGACTTCGATAGATCATGCCTTTAACTTTACCAAGTTCAGACTTCTACTTCGACAGATCAGACTTAGACATCGACAAATCACACTTTTTATTTCACGAAGTTCAGACTTCAATTTTGACTGATCAGACATCTATTTCAACAGAGCAGACTTATTCTTAGACAAATCGGACTTCGATTTTGACTGATCATTCTTATTACTTTACCAAGTTCTGACTTCTACTTTGATAGATCAGACTTCAAATTCGATAAATCTCACTTTTCACTTAACCAAGTTTATACTTTTCTTCGACCGATCAGACTTCCACTTTGACAGATCACACTTTCATCTTCACCAAGTTTAAACTTCTTCTACAACAGTTCAGACTTCTACTTTATCAGATCAGACTTCTACTTTGATAGATAAGACTTCTTCATTGATAGATCAGACTTCGACTTTGACAGATTACACATTTCATTCCACTAAGTTCAGACATCAACTTTAACAGTTCAAACTTCTACTTTAGCAGATCAGACTTTTACTTCGACAGATTGGACTTCGACATTGACAGATCAAACTTTTCACTTTACCAAGTTCAGACTTCTATTCTATCAAATCAGACTTCGACTTTGAGAGATAATCCATTTTACTTAACCAAGTTCAGACATCTACTTTGGCAGATTAGACTTCTACTTTGATAAAACAAACTTCAACTTCGACAGATCTTACATTTTACTCCACCAAGCTCAGACTTTTACTTCGACAGATCATACTTCTACTTCGACAGATCATACTTTTCACTTTACAAAGATCTGACTTCAACTTTGATAGATCAGACTTTGACTTTGACCGATCACACATTTCAATTTGGTAAAATCAGACTTTTACTTTGACAGATTAGACTTTGATTCGATAGATCGTACTTTTTACTTCACCAAATTAAGACTTCTACTTCGAAAGATCAGACTTCTACTTCATCAGATCGGACTTCTACTTGATTGATCAGACTCCTACATTGACAGATCAGACTTCGACTTTGACAGATTGCACATTTCCTTCCACTAAGTACAGACTTTAACTTTAACAATTCAGACTTCTACTTCAAAAGATTAGACTTTTTCTTTGACAGATTAGACTTCGACATCGACTGATCATACTTTTCACTTTACCAAGTTAAGACTTTTACTCCGTCAAATCAGACTTCGACTTTAACAGATCACATTTTTACTTTACAAAGTTCAGGCATCTACTTCTGCAAATTAGACTTCTACTTTGAAAGATCAGAATTTGACATTGACAGATCTATCATTTCACATCACCAAGCTCAGACTTCTACTTTGACAGATAATACTTCTAATACGACAGATCAGACTTCGACTTTATCATATCATACTTTTTACTTCACCAAGTTCAGACTTCTTCTTCGACAGATCAGACTTCAATTTCGGCAAATCATACTTTTTACTTTAACAAGATCTGACTTCAACTTTGATAGATCAAACTTTGACTTTGGCCGATCACACTTTTCAATTTGCCAAGTTCAGACTTCTATTTCAACAGATTAGACTTCGATTAGTTAGATCACACTTTTCACTTCTCCGTATTTAGACTTATACTTTGATAAATCATACTTCTACTTCGATACATCAGACATCGACTTCGACAGATCACACTTTTCCCTTCTCCAATTTCAGACTTTTACTTCAACCTATCAGACATCTACTTCGACTAATTAGATTTTGATTTCGATAGATCACACTTTTCCTTCAACAAAGTTCAGACTTCTACTTCAATAGTCTAGACTTCTACTTCGACAGATCATAATTCGACTTCGACATATCATACTTTTATCTTTACCAAGTTCAGACTTCTACTTCAGCAGACCAGACTTCGACTTTGACAGATCAGACTTCGACTTCGGCAGATTGCACTTTTCATTTCACCAAGTTTAAACTTCAACTAGGATAGATCAGACTTCTACTTCGACAAATCACTCATTTTACTTTACCAAGATCAGACTTTTACTTTAGCAGTTCAGACTTCTAGTTCAGCAGATCATACTTTTACCTCAGCTGATCAAACTTTGACTACTACAAATCTTACTTTTCAATTTACTATGTTCAGGCTTCTACCTCGACAGATCTGACATTAACTTCGACAGATCGGACTTTAACTTTGACAGATCAAACTTTCAACTATACCATAATCAGACTTCGACTTCCACAGATCACACTTTTTATTAAACCATGATCAGAATTCTACTTTGGCAGATCAAATTTCAACTTCGACTGATCAAACTTTTTACTTTATGAAGTTTAGACTTCTACTTCAACTGTTCAGACTTTTACTTTGATTGATCAAACTTCTACTTCGATAGAACACGCTTTCTACTTTACCAAGTTCAGACTTTTACTTCGACAGATCAGTCTTCGACAATGACAGATCATACTTTTCATTTCACGAAGTTCAGACATCTACTTTAACTGATCAAGCCTAGACTTTGAAAAATCATACATTTCATTCTACCAAGTTAAGACTTCTACTTCAACTGTTCAGACTTCTATTTCATTAGAGCAGACTTCTGCTTTGACAGATCAGACTTTGATTTCGACAGATCGTACTTTTCACTTTACTAAGTTCAGATATCTACTTCGACTGATCAGACCACAAATTCGACAATTCATACTTTTAACTTAAACCAAGTTCAGGCTATTCTTCAACCGATCAGACATCAACTTTGATAGATCAAACATTTATCCTCTCAAAGTTCAGACTTCTTCTGCAACAGTTCATTTTTCTACATCATCAGATCAGACTTCTACTTTGATAGATCAGACTTTCACTTCGAAAGATCATATTTTTTACTTCACAAAGTTCAGACTTCAACAGCAACAGATTAGACTTCTATATTGGCAGATCAGACTTCGACGTTGACAGATTACATATTTCATTCCACTAAGTTCAGACTTCAACTTTAACAGTTCAGATATCTACTTCCACAAATGAGACTTCTACTTCGATAGATCAGACTTTGACTTTGACTGATCATTCATTTTGCTTTACCAAGTTCAGACTTCTACTCTAACAAATCAGACTTCAACTTCGACAGATCACCATTTTTACTTTATCAAGTTCAGTCATCTACTTCTAAAGATCAAACTTCTAGTTTGATAGATCAGAGTTCGACTTCGACAGATCTTACTTTTCACTTCACCAAGCTTAGACTTTAACTTCAACAGATCATACATCTTCTTCGACAGATCAGACTTCGACTTTAACATATCACACTATTTACTTTACCAAGTTTAGACTTCTTCTTCGATAGATCTGACTTCGAATTCGACAGATCATACTTTTCACTTTGCCATGATCAGACTTCAACTTTGGTAGATCAGACTTTAAATTTGACCTATTAAACTTTTCACTTTGCCAAGTTCAGACTTCTACTTTGACAGTTCAGACTTCAATTCGATAGATCACAGTTTTGACTTCACCTAACTCAAACTTTTACTTCGAAAGATCTGATTTTTACTTCGATATATCAGACATCGACTTCGTCAGATCATATTTTTCCTTCCACCAAGTTCAGACTTCTACATCAATAGTTCAGCTTCCTACTTTGACATATCAGAATTCGACTTCGACAGACCACACTTTCCACTTTACCAAGTTTAGACATCTACTTCAATAGACCAGAGTTCAACTTTGATAGATCACACTTTTCACATCGCCAAGTGTAAACTTCTACTACGACAGATCACTCTTTTTACTTTACCAAGTTAAGAATTTTACTGTCGTAGTTCAGACTTCTACTTTAATAGATCGTACTTCTACTTCAGCTGATCAGTCTTCGACTACTACAAATCACACTTTTCACCTTACTATGTTTAGGCTTCTACCCCGATAGATCAGACTTGTACTTCAACAGTTCGGACTTCGATTCGATAGATCAAACTTTGATTGATCAGACTTTGACTTTTATCGATCGCACTGTTCACTTTGCCAAGTTCAGAATTCTACTTCGAAAAATTAGACTTTGATTCGATAGATCCAACTTTTCACTTCACCAAATTCAGACTTCTACTTCGAAAGATCAAACTTCAACTTCGACATATCAGACATCAACTTCGATAGATCACACTTTTTATTTCTCCAAGTTAAGACTTCTATTCAGCCTATCAGACTTCTACTTCGATTGATCAGATTTTGATTTTTATAGATCACACTTTTCCTTCATCAAGTTCATACTTCTACTTCAATAGTTCAGACATCTACTTTGACAGATCAGAATTCGACATCGACAGATCACACATTTATCTTTATCAAGATAAGACTTCTACATCAACAGACCAGACTTCATTCCCGACAGATCATACTTCGACTTCGACAGATCGCACTTTTCAATTCACCAAGTTTTAACTTCAACTGCGATAGATTAGACTTCTACTTCGATAGATCACTCTTTTTAATTCACCAAGTTCAGACTTTTACTTCAGTAGTTCAAACTTCTACTTCAATAGATCATACTTCTACTTCAGCTGATCAGTCTTCGACTACTACAAATCACACTTTTCACCTTACTAAGTTCAGGCCTCTATCTTGACAGATCAGACTTCTACTTTGACAGATCGGACTTCGACTTTGACATATTATACTTTTAACTAGACTAAAAACAGACTTCTACTACGACAGATCAGACTTTGACTTCGACAAATCACACTTTTCGTTATACCATGATCGGACTTCTACTTCGACAGATCAGATTTTGACATCGACAGATCAAACATTTTATTTTACGAAGTTAAGACTTATACTTCAACTGTTCAGACTTCGACTTTGACTAATCAGGCTTAGACTTCGACAGATCACACTTTTCACTTTACCAAGATTAGACTTCTACTTCGACTTATCAGACTTCGAAAATGACATATCACACTATTCATTTCACGATGTTCAGACTTCTACTTTGACTGATTAGACTTCGACTTCGACAGATCATACTTTTCATTCTACCAAGTTCAGACTTCTACTTCAACAGTTCAGACTTCTATTTCAACAGAGCAGACTTAAACTTTGATAGATCAGATTTCAATTTCGACAGATTGTACTTTTCACTTTACCATGTTTTGACTTCTACTTCGACAGATCATAACTCAAATTCGAAAAATCATACTTTTCCCTTAACCAAGTTCAGACATTTCTTTGACCGATCAGACTTTGACTTCGATAGATCACACATTTATCTTTACCAAGTTTAGAATTCTTCTACAAAAGTTATGGTTTCAACACCATCAGATCAGACATCGACCTTGATAGATCAGACTTCCACTTTAAAATATTACACTTTTTACTTCACAAAGTTCAGACTTCTACTTTAGCAGTTATGGCTTCAACTTCAGAAGATTAGATTTCTACATTGACGGATCAAACTTTGAATTTGACAGATTACATATTTTATTCCACTATGTTCAAACTTCAACTTTAAGAGTTCAGAGTTTTACTTCCACAGATCAAACTTTTACTTCGACAGATCAGACTTCGACTGATCATACTTTTCACTTTACCAAGTTCAGACTTATGCTCTAACAAATCAGACTTCAACTTCGACAGATCACCCATTTTACATTACCAAGTTCAGACATCTAATTCTACAAATCAGACTTTTACTTGGATAGATCAGACTTCAACATCGACAGATCTCAGTTTTCACATTACCAAGCTAAAACATCTACCTCGACAGATAATACTTCTACTTTGATAGATCAGACTTTGACTTTGACATATCACACTTTTTAGTTCACCAAGATCAGACTTCATCTTCGATAGATCAGACTTTGACTTCGACAAATTATACTTTTCACTTTTCCATGATCTTAATTCAACTTTGATAAATTAGGCTTTGAATTTGACCGATCAAACTATTCACTTTCCCATGAACAATCTTCTACCTCTACAGATCAGACTTCAATTCGATAGATCACACTTTCTACTTGACCAAATTCCGACTTCTACTTTGAAAGATCAGACTTTTACTTCAACATATCAGATATCGACTTCGACTTATCTCGCATTTCGCTTAACCAAGTTCTGACTTTTACTTCAACCGATCAGACTTCTACTTTGACTGATCAGATTTTGGTGGCGACAGTTTATAATATTCCATCCACCAAGTTCAGACTTCTACTTCGACAAATTAGAATTCGACTTCGGCAGATCACACTTTCCAATTTACCAAGCTTAAACATCAACTTCAACAGACCAGACTTCGACTTCGACATATCAGAATTGGACTTTGACAGATCATACTTTTAACTTCACCAAGTTTAAACTTCTACTACGACAGGTCAGACTCTTGCTTCGACAGATCACTCTTTTAACTTCACCGAGTTCAGACATTTACTTCAGTAGTTCAGACTTCTACTTTAATAGATCATATTTCTACTTCAGCTGATCAGTCTTCGACAATTACAAATTGCACTTTTCACCTTACTAAGTTACCACGACAGATCAAACTTCTAGATCGATAGATCGGACTTTGACTTCGACGGATCATACATTGAACTTTACTAAAATTAGATTTTAATTTCGACAGGTCGCACTTCGACTTCGATAGATCTAACTTTTCTCTTTACCAAGTTCAGAATTCAATTTCGACAGATCAAAATTTAACTTTGACTGATCATATTTTTGATTTTACAATGTTCAAACATCGACTTCAATAGGTCAGACTTCTACATCTGCAGATCCAACTTTGACTTTGACAGATTAAACCAATGACATTATCAAGATCAGACTTCGACTTCGACAAATCACACTTTTAACTTCACGAAGTTCAGACTTCTACTTCAGCAGATCAGACTTCTACATCCACTGATCAGACATCAACTTCGTCAAATCACAATTTTCATTCTACCAAGTTCAGACTTCCACATCAACAATTCAGACTTCAACTTCAACAAATCAGACTTATACATCGACGGATCAGACTTCAAGTTAGAAATATCAAACGTCAACTTTGAAAGATCACACTTTTTACTTTACCAAGTTTAGATTTCTACTTCGATAGATCAGTTTTCTACTTCGACAGATCAAACTTTGACTTCGATAGATCACACTTTTTTCTTTACCATGTTCAGACATCTATTTCGACAGATCAGACTTTGACATTGAAAAATCTCACTATTAACTTTACCAAGTTCAGACTTCTTCTTCGACAGATCAGACTTCAACTTCGACAGATAATACTATTTACTTCACCAAGTTTAAACTTCTACTTCAACTGTTCAGACTTCTACATCAAGAGATCAGATTTCCCCTTCGACAGATCACACTTTGACTTCGACAGATCACACCTTTTACTTCACCAATATCAGACTTCTACTTAGATAGAATTAACTTTCACATCGACAGATTAGACTTTGACTTCGACAGATAAAATTTTTTACTTTACCAAGTTCAGACTTCAACTTCGACAAATCACACTTTTTACTTCACGAAAATTAGACTTCTACTTCAACAAATCAGACATCTATTTCGACTGATCAGGCTTCAACATCGATAGATCACACTTTTCATTCTACGAAGTTTAGGCTCCTACTTCAAAAGTTCAGACGTCTACTTAACCAGATCAGACTTATACTTTGACAGATCAATCTTCGACTTCAAAAAATAAAACTTTTCGCTTTTCCAAGTTTAGACTTCTACTACAACAGATTGAACGTTGACTTTGACAAATCTCACTATTCACTTTACTAAGTTTAGGCTTCTACTTTAACAGATCAGACATTGACTTCGACAAATCACACATTTTACTTCTCCAAGTTTCGACATTTACTTCAGAAGTTCAAATTTCAAATTCAACAGATCAGGCTTTTACAATCACAGATCAGTCCTTAAATTCGACTGATCTCATTTTTAGCATCACCAAGTTCAGACTTCAACTTAAACAGTTTAGACTTCAACTTCAACAGATCAGACTTCAACTTCGACAGATCAGACATCAACTTTGAAAGATCATACTTTTATCATCACAAAGTTTAGATTTCTACTTCAATAGATCAGTTTTCTACTAAGACAGATCACACTTTATACTTCACCAAGTTTAAACTTCAACTTCAACAGTTCAGACTTCTACTTCATCAGATCAGACTTCTACTTGGATAGATCAGAGTTCCACTTCGAAAGATCATACTTTTTACTTCACCAAGTTCAGACTTCTACTTCAGCAGTTCAGACTTCAACTTCAACAGATTAGACTTCTACATTGACAGATCAGACTTCAAATTTAACAGATTACATATTTCATTCTACAAAGTTCAGACTTCTACTTTAACAGATCAGCCATTTACTTCAACAGATAAGACTTCGACTTCAACTAATCATACTTTTAACTTTACCAAGTTCAGACTTCTACTCTGACAAATCAGACTTCATCTTCGACAGATCAGCCTTTTTACGTTACCAAGTTCAGACATCAACTTCTACAGATCTGGCTTCTACTTTGATAGATCAGAATTCGACTTCGACGGATCTCAATTTTCACTTCACCAAGCTCATACTTCTACTTCGACAGATCAGACTTCGACTTTGACATATCACACTTTTTACTTTACTAAGTTCAGACTTCTTCTTTAATAGATTCGACTTCGACTTCGACAGATCATACTTTAAACTTTTCAAAATCAGACTTCAACTTTGATAGATCTGACTTCGAATTTGATCGATCAAACTTTTCACTTTGCCAAGTTCTGACTTCTACTTTGATAGATCTGACTTCAATTCGATAGATCACACTTTTCACTTTACCAAATTTAGACTTTTACATCGAAAGATCAAGCTTTTACTTCGACATATCAGACATCAACTTCGACAGATCACACTTTTCGCTTAACCAAGTTCAGACTTTTACTTCAACCGATCAGACTTCTACTTCGACTGATCAGATTTTTATCGTGACATATCACACTTTTCCTTCCACCATGTTCAGACTTCGACTTCAATAGTTCAGTCTTCTACTTCGATAGATCAGAATTTAACTTCGACAGATCACACTTTCCACTTTACCAAGTACGGACATCAACTTTAACTGTAGATTTCGACTTCAATAGATCAGAATTTGACTTCGATAGATCACACTTTTAACTTCACAAAGGTTAAACTTCTACTACGATAGATCAGACTTCTTTATCGACAGATCACTCTTTTTACTTCACCAAGCTCAAACTTTTATTTTAATAGTTCAGACTTCTAATTCAATAGATCATACTTGAACTTCAGCTGATCGGTCTTCATCTAGTACAAATCACACTTTTCACCTTACTAAGTTCAGGCTTATACCTCAACAGATCAGACTTCTACTTCGACAGATCGGACTTCGACTTTGACATATCATACTTTCAACTTTACCAAAATTAGACATCAATTTTGACAGATCGCACATCGACTTCGATAGATCGCACTTTTCACTTTACCAAGTTCAAAATTTTACTTCAACAGAACAGATTTTGACTTCGCCTGATCATTCTTTTCATTTTTCCAAGTTCACACATCGACATCAATAGGTTAGACTTCTAAATTAACAGATCAGACTTCGACTTTGACAAATCACACATCGAAGTCAAACTTCAATTTCAACTGATCGGGCATCTACATCTACTGATCAGACATCGACTTCCTCAAATCCTAATTTTTATTCTGTCAAGTTCAGCCTTCTACTTCAACAATTCAGACTTCTACTTCAACAGATCAGTCTTATACTTCAACAGATCAAACTTCGACTTCAACAGATCATACATTTTACTTTACCAAGTTCTGACTTTTACTTCGACAGATCAGACTTCGACATTTACAAATCTTACTATTCACTTTACCAAGTTCATACTTCTCCTTCGATAGATCAAACTTCAACTTCGACATATAACACTTTTTACTTTACCAAGTTCAGACTTCTACTTCAACTTCTAAGACTTCTGCTTCAAGAGATCAGATTTCAACTTCGACAGATTATATTTTGACATCAACAAAACATACTTTTTACTTCACCAAGTTCAGACTTCTACTTTAATTGAACAGACTATGTTCGACAGATCAGACTTTGACTTCGACAGATCACACTTTTTACTTTCCCAAGTTCAGACTTTGACTTTGACAGATCACACTTTTTACTTCACAAAATTTAGACTTTTACTTCAACTGATCAGACATCTACTTCGACTTATCAGGCTTCGATTTCGACAAATCGTACTTTTCATTCTTCCAAGTTCAGGATTCTACTTCAAAAGTTCAAATGTCAACTTCAACAGATCAGACTTATACTTCGACAGATTAGACTTTGACTTCAAAAAATTAAACATTTTGCTTTACCAAGTTCAGACTTCTACTACGACAGATTAAACTTTGACTTCGACAAATCACACAACTCACTTTACCAAGTTCAGGCTTCAACATTGGCAGATCAGACATTGACTTCGACAGATCACCCATTTTTCTTCTCCATGTCTCTATTTCTACTTCAACAGTTTAGACTTCAAATTCAACAGATTAGGCTTCTATTTTAGCAGTTCAGACTTCAGCTTCAGCAGATCAGACTTGAACTTCGACAGGTCAGACGTTAACTTTGAAAGATCATACTTTTCACTTCACCAAGTTTAGATTTCTACTTCGATAGATCAGTTTTCTACTTAGACAGATCACACTTTATACTTCACCAAGTTCAGACTTCAACTTCAACAGTTTAGACTTCTTCTTCATCAGATCAGAATTCTACTTTGGTAGATCAGACTTCTACTTTGAAAGATCATACTTTTTACTTCACCATGTTCACAATTCTACTTCAGTAGTTCATTATTCAACTTCAGCAGATTAAACTTCTACATTGACAGATCAAACTTTGACTTTGACATATTACATATTTTATTCCACTAAGTTCTGATTTCTACTTTAACAGATCAACCATTTACTTCGACAGATCAGACATCGACTTCGACTGATCATGCTATTCACTTTACCAAGTTAAGACTTCTACTCTGACATATCAGACTACATCTATGATTGATCAGCATTTTAACTTTGCCAAGTTCAGACATCAGCATCTACAGATCAGGCATCTGCTTTGATAGATCAGACTTTGACTTCGACAGATTTTACTTTTCACTTGACCAAGCTTAGACTTCAACTTCGACAGATCATACTTCTACTTCGACAGATCAAACTTCGACTTTGACATATCGTACTTTTTACTTCAACAAGTTCAGACTTCTTCTTCAATAGATCCGACTTTGACTTCGGCAGATCATACTTTTCACTTTACCAAAATAAGAATTCAACTTTGATAGATCTGACATCAAATTTGACCTATCAAACTTTTGACTTTGCCAAGTTCTTACTTATACTTCGACAGATCAGACTTCAATTCGACAGATCATACTTTTCACTTCACCAAGTTCTGACTTTTACTTCAACCGATGTGACATCTACTTTGACTGATCAGATTTTGATTCCGAAAGATCACACTTTTCCTTCCACAAAGTTCAGACTTCTACTTCAATAGTATAGACTCTACTTCGACAGATCACACTTTCCAATTTACCAAGTTCATACATCTACATCAGCAGACTAGATTTCGACTTCAACAGATTAGAGTTTGACTTTGACAGATCGCACTTTTCACTTCACTAAGTTTAAACTTCTACTACGACAGATGCGACTTCTACTTCAACAGATCACTCTTTTTACTTTATCGAGTTCAGACTTTTACTTTAGTAGTTCTGACTTTTACTTCAATAGATCATACTTCTACTTCAGCTGATCAGTCTTAGACTACTACAAATCACACTTCACACCTTACTAAGTTCAGGCTTCTACCTCGACAGATCAGACTTCAACTTTAACAGATCGGACTTCGACTTCGACAGATCATACTTTTAACTTTACCAAAATCAGACTTCTATTTCGACAGATCACACTTCGACTTCGATAGATTAGACTTTTCACTTTACCAAGTTCAAAATTATACTTTAACAGATCAGAACTTGACTTCGACTGATCATAATTTTGATTTCACCAAGTTCAAACATCGACTTCAATAGGACAAATTTCTACATCAACAGATCAGACTTCTACTTTGACAGATCAAAATTTTCACTTTATCAAGATCAGATTTTGACTTCGACAAATCATACCTTTTACTTCACAAAGTTCAAACTTCAACTTCAACTGATCAGACTTCAGCATCCACAGATCAGACATCAACTTCCTCAAATCACAATTTTCATTCTACCAAGTTTAGACTTCTACTTCAACAGTTCAGACCTCTACTTCAACAGATCGGACTTATATTACTACAGATCAAACAACGACTTTGACAGATCACTCTTTTTACTTTAGCAAGTTCAGACTTCTACTTAGGCAGATCAGGCTTCGACTTTAAAAAATCTCACTATTAACTTTACCAAGTTCAGACTTCTTCTTCGACAGATCAGACTTCAACTTCAACAAATAAAATTTTTATATTACCAAGTTCTGACATCTACTTCAACTGTTAAGACTTATACTTCAAGAGATAAGATTTCCTCTTCGCCAAATCACACTTCGACTACGACAGATAATACCCTTTAATTCTCCAAGATCAGACTTCTACTTTATTAGAATAGACTTTCACTTCGACAAATTATATTTTTACTTCGAAAGAAAAAACTTTTTACTTTACCAAGTTTAGACTTTGACTTCGACATATCATACTTTTTGCTTTATGAAATTCAGACTTCTACTTTAACCGATCAGACATCTTCTTCGACTAATCAGGCTTTGACTTCGACAGATCATACTTTTCATTCTACCAAGATCCGGCTTCTACTTCAAAAGTTTAGACTTCTACTTCAACATATCAAAACTTATACTCCGACAGTTCTGACTTTGACTTCATCAAATAAAACTTTTCGCTTTACCAAGTTAAAACTTTTACTACGATAGATTGAACTTTGACCTCGACAAATCACACTATTCACTTTACCAAGTTTAGGCTTCTACTTTGAGAGTTCAGACATTGACTTCGACAAATCATGTATTTTAATTTTCCCAGCTCCGACATCAACTCCAGCCGTTCAGACTTCAAATTCAGCAGATCAGGCTTCTTCAATGACAGATCAGTCCTTGAATTCGACTGATCTCACTTTTTACTTCACCAAGTTCGGACTTCAACTTTAACAATTAAGATTTTAACTTTAACAGATCGGACTTCTACTTAGACAGATAAGACGTCAACTTTGAAAGACCATACTTTTCACTTCTCCAAGTTTAGATTTCTACTTCGATAGATCAGTTTTCAACTTAGATAGATCACACTTTATACTTCACAAAGTTTAGGCTTAAACTTCAACAATTCAGACCTCTACTTCATCAGATCAGACTTCTACTTTGATAGATTAGACTTCCACCTCGAAAGATTACACTTTTTACTTCACCAAGTTCAGACTTCTACTTCAGTAGTTCAGACTTCCACCTCGAAATATTACACTTTTTACTTCACCAAGTTCAGACTTCTACTTCAGTAGTTCAGACTTCAACTTTAACAGGTTACACTTCTACATTAATTGATCAGACTTTGACTTTGATAAATTACATATTTCATTCCACTAAGTTCAGTCTTCTTCTTCAACAGATCAGACTTTAACTTCGACAGATCAGACATTGACTTTGGCAGATCACACATTTTACTTCTCCAAGTTCTGACATCTCCTTCAGTAGTTCAGACATCAAATTCAACAGATCAGGCTTCAACAATTACAGATCAGTCCTTGAATTCGACCGGTCTAACTTTTAACATTACCAAGTTCAGACTTCAACTTTATCATTTCTGACTTCAACTTCAACAGATCAGACTTCTACTTAGACAGATTAGACGTCAACTTTGAAAGACCATACTTTTAACTTCACCAAGTTCAGATTTCAATTTCGATAGATCAGTTTTCTACTTAGACAGATCAAATTTTATTCATCACAAAGTTTAGACTTCAACTTCAACAGTTCAGACTTCTACTTCATCAGATTAGACTTCTACTTTGATATATCAGACTTGCACTTCGAAAGATCATACGTTTTGCCTCACCAAGTTCAGACTTCTACATCAGTAGTTTGGACTTCAACTTAAACATATTTGACTTATACATTGACAGATAAGACTTCGACTTTGACAGATTACATATCTCATTCCACTATGTTTAGACTTCTACTTCAACAGATCAGCTATTTAATTCGACAGATCTGACTTTGACTTCGACTGATCATACTTTTTACTTTACCAAGTTCAGACTTCTACTCTAACACATCATATTTCAACTTTGACAGATCGGCCTTTTTACTTTACCAAGTTCAGACATCAACTTCTATAGATCATGCTTCTACTTTGATAGATTAGAGTTCAACTTCGACAGATCTCACATTTTACTTCACCAAGCTCAGACTTCTACTTCGCCAAATCATACTTCTACTTCGATAGATCAGACTTCGACTTTGACATATCACACTTTTTACTTCACCAAGTTTAGGCTTCTTCTTCAATAGATCCGAATTCGACTTCGAAAGATCATACTTTTCACTTTACCAAAATCAGACTTCAACTTAAATAGATCTGACTTTGAATTTGACCGATCAAACTTTTTACTTTGCCAAGTTCTGACTTCTACTCGACAGATCAGACTTCCATTCGATAGATCAAAATTTTCGCTTTACCAAATTCAGACTTATACTTAGAAAGATCAGACTTTTACTTCGACATATCAGACATCAACTTCGACAGATCACAATTTTCATTTCACCAAGTTTTGACTTTTACTTCAACCGATGAGACTTCTACTTCGACTGATCAGATTTTGATTGCGACAGATCACACTTTTCCTTCGACCAAGTTCAGACTTCTACTTCAATAGTTAAAACTCTCACTTCGACAAATCAGAATTCGATATCGACAGATCACACTTTCCACTTTACCAAGTTCAGACATCTACTTCAACAGACCAGACTTCGACTTCGACAGATAAGAATTCTAGTTCGACAGATCACACTTTTCAATTCACCAAGTTTAAACTTCTACTATGATAGATCAGACTACTACTTTGACAGATCATACTTCTACTTGATCTGATCACTCTTCGACTACTACAAATCATACTTTTCACCTTACTAAGTTCAGGCTTCTATCTCGACAGATCAGACTTCTACTTTTACAGATCGGACTTCGACTTCGATAGATCATACTTTTAACTTTACCAAAATCTGACTTCAAATTCGACAGATTGCACTTCGACTTTGATAGATCATATTTTTCACTTTGCCAAGTTAAGAATTCTACTTCAAGAGATCAAAATTTGACATCGACTGATCATATTTTTTATTTCACCAAGTTCAAACATCGACTTCAATAGGTCAGACTTCTACATCAACAGATCAGACATCGACTTTGAGAGATCAAACTTTTTACTTTATCATGAGCAGACTTTGACTTCGATAAATCACACTTTTTACTTCACGAAGTTCATACTTCTACTTCAACTGATCAGACTTCTACATCCACTGATCAAACTTCGGCTTCGTCAAATCGCAATTTTAATTTTACCAAGTTCTGACTTCTACTTCAATAGTTCAGACTTCTACTACAGCAGATCAGACTTATTCTTCGACTTCGATAGATCACACTTATTACTTTACCAAGTTCAGACTTCTTCTTTGACAGATCAGACTTCGACTGTGAAGAATCTCACTATTAACTTTACCAAGTTCTGACTTCTTCTTTGACAGATCAGACTTCAACGTCGACAGATAAACTTTTTACTTCCCAAATTTCTGACTTCTACTTCAACTGTTAAGACTTCTACTTCAATAGATCAGATTTCTTCTTCGACAAATCACACTTTGACTTCGATAGATCACACCTTTTACTTCTCCATGATCTGAATAGTTCTTTATTAGAATAGACTTTTACATCGACTGATTAGACTTTGACTTCGACCGATAAAACTTTTTACTTTACCAAGTTCAGACTTAGACTTCGGCCGATCACACTTTTTACTTCAACAAATTCAGACTTCTACTTTAACTGATCAGACATCTGCTTCGACTGATTAGTCATCGACTTCGACATATCGTACTTTTCATTCTTCCAAGTTCAGGCTTCTACTTCAAATGTTCAGACTTCTACTTTGACAGATCAGACTTATATTTCGACAGATCAGACTTTGACTTCAAAAAATAAAACTTTTCGCTTTACCAAGTTAAGACTTCACCAAATTTAGACAGATCACAATTTATACTTCACCAAATTTAGAATTCAGCATCAACAGTTCATACTTCTACTTCATCAGATCAGACTTCTACTTTTATAGATGAGACTTCCACTTTGAAAGATTACACTTTTTACTTCACCAAGTTCGACAGATCATACTTCAACTTTAACAGATCTGACTTCTACTTCGACTGATTAGACGTCAACTTCGAAAGATCATACCTTTTACTTTACCAAGTTTAGATTTTAACTTTGATAGGTCAGTTTTCTACTTAGCCAGATCGCACTTTAATCTTTACCAAGTTTAGACTTCAACTTCAACAGTTCAGACTGTTACTTCATCAGATCAGACTTCTACTTTGATAGATTAGACTTCCACTTCGAAAGATCATAATTTTTACTTCGCCAAGTTCAGACTTCTACTTTAATAGTTCAGACTTCAACTTCAACATATTAGACTTCTACATTGATAGATCAGACTTCGACTTTGATCGATTACATATTTCATTCCTCTAAGTACGGACTTCTACTTCAACAGATCAGACTTTTACTTCGACAGATCAGACATTGACTTCGACGGATCACACATTTTACTTCTCAAAGTTCTGACATCTACTTCAGCAGTTCAGACTTCAAATTCAATGGATCAGGCTTCTTCAAGGACAGATCAGTCCTTGAATTCGACCGATCTCACTTTTTACTTCACAAAGTTAAGACTTCAACTTTAAAAGTTCAGACTTCAACTTTAACAGATCAGACTTCTACTTCGCCAGATCAGATGCCAGCTTCGAAAGAACATACTTTTCACTTCACCATTTTCAGATTTCTACTTCGATAGATCAGTTTTCTACTTAGACAGATCACACTTTATGCTTCACCAAATTCAGACTTAAACTTCAATAGTTCAAGCATCTACTTCATCAGATCAGACTTCTACTTTGATAGATCAGACTTCCACTTCGAAAGATCATACTTTTTACTTTACCAAGTTCAGACTTCTACTTCAGTAGTTCAGACTTCAACTACAACTTCAATAGTTTAGACTTCGACATTGACAAATCAGACTTCAATTTTGACAGTTTAGATATTGCATTCCACTAAGTTCAGACTTGTACTTCAACAGATCAGCCATTTACTTTGACAGATTAGACTTTGACTTTGACTGATCATACTTTTCACTTTACTAAGTTTAAACTTCTACTCTGACAAATCAGACTTCAACTTCGACAGATCAGTTTTTTTATTTTACCAGGTTCAGACGTGAACTTCTACAGATCAAGCATCTACTTTGATTGATCAGACTTCGACTTCGACAGATCTCACTTTATACTTCACCAAACTCATACTTCTACTTCGACAGATCAGACTTCGGCTTTGACATATCATACTTTTACATCACCAAGTTTAAATTTCTTCTTCTATAGATCCGACTTCGACTTCGACAGATCATACTTTTCACTTTACCAAAATCAGACTTCAACTTTGATAAATCTGACATCGAATTTAGCAGATCAAACTTTTCATTTCGTCATGTTTTAACTTCTACTTCGACAGATCAGGTTTCAATTAGATAGATCACACTTTTTAATTTACCAAATTTAGACTTCTACATCAAAAGGACAGACTTTTACTTCGACATATCAGACATCGACTTCGACAGATCAAACTTTTTACTTCACAAAGTTCTGACTTTTACATCAACCGATGAGACTCTTCAACTTCGACTGATCAGATTTTGAATGCGACAGATCATACTTTTCCTTCCACAAAGTTTAGACTTCTACTTCAATAGTTCAGACTTCTACTTCGATTGATCAGAATTCAACTTCGACAGATCAAACTTTCCACTTTGCCAAGTTCAGACATCTACTTCAAAAGACCAGACTTCGACTTCGAGAAATCAGAATTCGACTTTGACAAATCACACTTTTCACTTCACCAAGTTTAAACTTCTACTACGACAGATTAGACTTCTACATCGACAGATCAGTCGTTTTACAACACCGAGTTCCAACTTTTACTTCAGTAATTCAGACTTCTACTTCCATAGATCATACTACGACTTCAGCTTGTCAGTCTTCGACTACTACAAATCACACTTTTTACCTTACTAAGTTCAGGCCTTTACCTCAAGAAATCAGACTTCTACTTCGACAGATCTGACTTCGACTTCGACAGATCATACTTTCAACTTTACCAAAATCAGACTTCTATTTCGACAGATCGCACTTTGACTTCGATAGATCACACTTTTTACTTTACCTAGTTTAGAATTTTACTTTAACATATCAGAATTTGACTTCGACTGATCATATTTTTTATTTTACCAATTTCAAACATCGACTTTAATAGGTCAGACTTCTACATCAACAGATCAGACTTCGACTTTGACAGATCAAACTTCTTCACTTTATCAAGATCAGACTTCGACTTCGACAAATCACTTTTTTTACTTCACGAAGTTCAGACTTCTTTTTCAACTGATCAGACTTCTACCTCTACTGACCAGACTTTAACTTCGTCAAATCACAAAAAAAATTTCTACCAAGTTCATCCTTCTACTTCATCAGTTTAGACACCTACTTCAAAAGATCAGACTTATACTTGGACAGATCAAACTTTGACTGCGACAGATCACACTTTTTACTTTACAATGTTCAGACTTCTTCTTCGACAGATCAGAGTTCGACTTTGAAAAGTCTCACATTTATCTTTACCAAGTTCAGACTTATTCTTCGGAAGATCAGATTTCAACTTTGACAGATAAATTTTTTACTTCAAAAAGTTTAAACATCTACTTCAACTATTCAGACTTCTACTTCAAGAGATCAGATTTCTTCTTCGACAGATAACACTACGACTTCGACAAATCACACCTTTTACTCACCAAGATCAGGCTTCGACTTCATTAAAATAGACTTTGACTTTGACAGATTAGACATTGACTTCGACAGATCATACTTTTTACTTTACCAAGTTCAGACTTCAACTTCGACAGATCACACTTTTAACTTCACGAAATTAAGACTTCTATTTCAACTGACCAGACATTTGCTTCGACTGATCAGGCTTCAACTTCGACAGATTATACTTTTCATTCTACCAAGTTCAAGCTTCCACTTAAAAAGTTCAGACTTCTACTTCAACTTATCAGACTTATACATTGACGGATCAGACTTCAAGTTAGAAATATCAAACGTCAACTTTGAAAAATCATACTTTTCACTTCACCTAGTTTAGATTTCTACTTCGATAGATCAATTTTCTACATAGACAGATAATACTTTATACTTCACCAAGTTTAGACTTCTACTTCAACAGTTCAGACTTCTAATTTATCAGATCAAACTTCTACTTTGATAGATCAGACTTCCACTTTGAAAGATCACACTTTTTACTTCACCAAGTTCAGACTTTTACTTCAGTAGTTTCGACTTCAACTTCAACAGATTAGACTTGTTCATTCACAGATCAGACTTCGACTTTGACAGATTACATATTTTATTCTACTAAGTTTAGACTTCTTCTTCAACAGATCAGCCATTTACATCGACAGATCAGACTTCGAATTCGACAGATCATACTTTTCACTTTACCAAGTTCAGACTTCTACTCTGCAAAATCAGACTTCAACTTCGACAAATCAGCCTTTTTTCTTTACCAAGTTCAGACACCAACTTCTACAGATCAGGCTTCTACTTTGATAGATAAGACTTCAACTTTGACAGATCTCACTTTTCACTTCACCAAGCTCAGACTTCAACTTCGACAGATCAGACTTCGACTTTGACATATCATAATTTTTACTTCACCAAGTTCAGATTTCTTCTTCAATAGATCCGACTTCGACTTCGACAGATCATACTTTTTACTTTACCTAAATCAGACTTCAACTTTGTTAGATCTAACTTTGAATTTGACCGATCAAACTTTTAATTTTGCCAAGTTCTGACTTCTACTTCGGCAGATCTGACTTCAATTCGATAGATCACACTTTTCACTTTACCAAATTCAAACGTCAACTTCGAAAGATCAGATTTTTACTTCGACATATCAGACATCGACTTCGACAGATCATACTTTTTACTTCAGCAAGTTCTGACTTTTACTTCAACCGATGTGACTTCTACATTGATTGATCGGATTTTGATTCCGACAGATCACACTTTTCCTTCCACCTAGTAATAGTTTAGATTTCTACTTCGACAGATCATACTTTCCACTTTACCAAGTTCAGATATCTACTTCAACAAACCAGACTTCGGATTTGAGAGATCAGAATTCTACTTCGACATATCACACTTTTTACTTCACCAAGTTTAAGCTTCTACTACGACAGATTAGACTTCTACTTCGGCAGATCACTCTTTTTAGTTCACCGAGTTCAGACTTTTACTTCAGTAGTTCAGACTTCTAGTTCAATAGATCATACTTCTACTTCAGTTGACCTATCTTCGACTACTACAAATCAAACTTTTAACCATACTATGTTCAGGCTTCAACCTCAGAAGATCAGACTTCTACTTCGACAGATCGTACTTCAACTTCGACAGATCATACTTTCAACTTTACCAAAATCAAACTTCTATTTCGACAGATTGTACTTTGACTTCGATAGATCACACTTTTCACTTTTACAAATTCAGAATTCTACTTCAACAGATCAGAACTTTACTTCGACTGATCATATTTTTTAATTCACCAAGTTCAAACATCGACTTCAATAGGTCAGACTTCTACATCAACAGATAAGACTTCAAATTTGACAGATAAAACTTTTCACTCTATCAAGATTACACTTTGAATTCGAAAAATCACACTTTTACATCACGAAGTTCAGACTTCTACTTCAAATGGTCAGACTTCTACATCCACTGATCAAACTTCGACTTCGTCAAATTACAATTTTTATTCTACCAAGTTCAGACTTCGACTTAGACAGATCACACATTTTACTTCACGAAATTCAAACTTCTACTTCTACTGATCAGATATCATCTTCGACTAATTAGGCTTCGACTTCGACAGATCATACTTTTCATTCTACCAAGATCAGGTTTCTACCTAAAAAGTTCAGACTTCAACTTCAACATATCAGCCTTATACTTCAAAAGATCAGACTTTAATTTCAAAAATTAAAAAATTATGCCTTACCAAGTTAAGACTTCTACTTCAACAGATTGAACTTTGACCTCGACAAATCATACTATTCACTTTACCAAGTTTAGGCTTCTACTTTGACAGATCAGACATTATCTTCGACAGATTACGCATTTTACTTTTCCAAGTTCCAACATCTACTTCAGAACTTCAAACTTCAAATTCTACAGATCAGGCTTCTACAATGATTGATCAGTCCTTAAATTTGACCAATCTCACTTTTTACTTCACCAAGTTCAGACTTCAGCTTTAACAGTTAAGACTTCAACTTCAACAGATCAGACTTCCACTTAGACGGATCAGACGTCAACTTTAATAGATCATACTTTTCACTCACCAAGTTAAGAATTCTACTTCGATAAATCATTTTTCTAGTCAAACAGTTCACACTTTATACTTCACCAAGTTTAGACATCAACTTCAACTGTTCAGACTTCAACTTAATCAGATCAGACTTCTACCTTGATAGATCAGACTTCCAATTTGAAAAATCATACTTTTTACTTCACCAAGTTTAGACTTCTACTTCAGTAGTTCAAACATCAAGTTAAACAGGTTAGACTTCTGCATTGTGAGGTCAAACTTCGACTTTGATGGATTACATATTTCATTCTACTAAGTTTAGACTTCTACTTCAACAGATCAGACTTTTACTTTGACAGATCACACATTTTACTTCTCCAAGATCTGACATCTACATCAGCCGTTCAGACTTCAAATTCAACAGATCTGGCTTCTACCATGACGGATCAATCCTAAAATTCGACTGATCTCACCTTTTACTTTTCCAAGCTAAGACTTCAACTTTAACAGTTCAGAGTTCAAGTTCAGCAGATCAAACTTCTACTTCGACAGATCAGACGTCAACATTGAAAGATCATACTTTTCACTTCACCAAGTTCCGATTTCTACTTAAATAGATTAGCTTTCTACTTAGACAGATCACACTTTATTCTTCACAAAGTTCAGACTTTAACTTCAAAAGTTCAGACTTCTGCGCCATCAGATCAGACTTTTACTTTGATAGATCAGACCTCCACTTCGAAAGATCATACTTTTTACTTCATCAAGTTCAGACTTCTACTTCAGTAGTTCAGACTTCAACTGCAACAGATTAAACTTCTATATTGACAGATCAGACTTTGACTTTGACAGATCAGACTTCGACTTCGATTGATCATATTTTTTACTTTACCAAGTTCAGACTTCTACTCTGACAAATCAGACTTCAACTTTAGCAGATCAGCCTTTTTACTTTACCAAGATCAGATTTCAACTTCTACAGATCAGGCTTCAACTTTGATAGATCAGACTTTGACTTCGACAGATCTCACATTTCACTTCACCAAGCTCAGACTTCTTCTTTGACAAATCATACTTCTACTTCGACAGATCATACTTCGACTTTGAAATATCACACTTTTTACTTCACCAAGTTCAGACTTCTTCTTCAATTGATCCGACTTCGACTTTGACAGATCATACTTTTTTACTTTACCAATATCAGACTTCAACTTTGATAGATCAGACTTCAAATTTGATCGATCAAACTTTCTATTTTCCCAAGTTCTGACTTCTACTTCAACAGATCAGACTTCAATTCGATAGATCACACATTTTACTTTACAAAATTCAGACTTCAACTTTGAGCGATCAGACTTTTACTTTGACATATTAGAGATCTGATTTCTTCTTCGATAGATCACACTTTGACTTCGACAGATCACACCTTTTTCCCCACCAAGATCAGACTTCTACTTCATTAGAATAGACTTTCACTTTGACAAATTAGACTTCGACTTCGACAGATCAAACTTTTTAATTTACAAAGTTCAGACTTCGACTTTGACATATCACACTTTTTACTTCATGAAATTCAGACTTCTACTTCAACTGATCAGACATCTTCTTCGACTGAGCAGGCTTCGACTTTGACAGATCATACATTTTATTCTACCAAATTCAGGCTTCTACATAAAATGTTCAGACTTCTACTTCAACATATCAGACTTATACTTCGACAGATCAGACTTCGACTTCAAAAAATAAAACTTTTCACTTTACCCAGTTAAGACTTCTACAACGACAGATTGAACTTTGACCTCGGCAAATCATACTATTCGCTTTACCAAGTATGGCTACTATTTTGACAGATCAGACATTGACTTTGACAGATCACAAATTTTAATTTTCCAAGTTTCGACATCAACCTCAGCAGTTCAGACTTCAAATTCTACTAATCAGGCTTCTAGAATGATAGATCAGTCCTTGAATTTGACCAATCTCACTTTTTACTTCACCAATTTTAGACTTAATCTTTAACAGTTCAGACTTCAACTTCAACAGATCTGACTTCTATTTAGACAGATCAGACGTCAACATTGAAAGATCATACTTTTTACTTCACCAAGTTTAGATTTCTTTTTCGATAGATCAGTTTTCTACTTAGACAGATCACACTTTATACTTCACAAAGTTTAGACTTCAACTTCAACAGTTCAGACTTCTACTTCATCCGATCAGATTTCAACTTTGATTGGTCAGACTTCCACTTTGAAAGATCACACTTTTTACTTCACCAAGTTTAGACTTCTACTTCAGTAGTTTAAATTTCTACATTGAGAGATCAGACTTCGACTTTGATGGATTACATATTTCATTCCACTAAGTTCAGACTTTTACATCAGCAGATCAGACTTTTACATTGATAGATCAGACATTGCCTTTGGTAGATTACACATTTTCTTCTCCAAGTTCTGATATCTACTTCAGCAGATTTGACTTCAAATTCAACAGATCAAGCTTCTACAATGACAGATCAGTCCTTGAATTCGATCGATATCACTTTTTACTTTACCAAGTTCAAACTTCAACTTTAACAGTTCAGACATCAACTTCAACAGATTAGACTTCTACTTCGACAGATCAGACGTCAACTTTGAAGCATCATACTTTTCACTTCACAAAGTTTTGATTTCTACTTCGATAGATCAGTTTTCTACTTAGACAGATCACACTTTATACTTCACCAAGTTTAGACTTTAACTTCAACAGTTCAGACTTCAACTTTAACAGTTCGGACTTCTACGTCATCAGATCAGACTTCTACTTTGATAGATCAGACCTCCACTACGAAAGATCATAATTTTAACTTCACCAAGTTTTGAGTTCTACTTCAGTACTTCCGACTTCAACTTTAACAGATTAGACTTCTACATTGACAGATCAGACTTTTACTTTGATAGATTACATATTTTATTCTACTAAGTTCAGACTTCTAATTCAACAGATCAGCCATTTACTTTGACAGATCACACTTCGAATTTGACTTATCATACATTTTACTTTACCAAGTTCAAACTTTTACTCTCATAAATCAGACTTTAATTTCGGCAGATCAGCCTTTATACTTTACCAAGTTAAGATATCAACTTCTACAAATCAGGATTCTACTTTGATAGATCAGACTTCGACTTTGACAGATCTCGCTTTTTACCTCACCAAGCTCAGACTTTTACTTCGACAAATCAAACTTCAACTTTGACATATCACACTTTTTACTTCACCAAGTTCAGATTTCTTCTTCAATAGATCCCACTTCGACTTCGACAGATAATACTTTTCACTTTACCAAAATTAGACTTCAACTTTGATAGATTTGACTTTGAATTTGACCGATCAGAATTTTTACTTTGCCAAGTTCTGACTTCTACATCGACATATCAGACTTCAATTCGAAAGATTGCACTTTTAATTTTTCCAAATTAAGACTTCTACTTCAAAAGATTAGACTTTTACTTCGACATATCAGAGATCGACTTCGACAGATCACTCTTTTCACTTCACCATGTTCTGACTTTTACATCAACCGATGAGACTTCTACTTTGACTGATCAGATTTTGATTGCGACAGATCGCACTTTTCCTTCAACCAAGTTCGGACTTCTACATCAATAGTTTAAACTTCTACTACGATAGATTAGAATTTGACTTTGACAGATCATACTTTCCTTTTTACCAAATTCATACATCTACTTTAACAGACTAGACTTTGACTTCGACAGATCACACTTTTCATTTCACCAAGTTTAAACTTTTACTACGATAGATTAGACTTCTACTTCGACATATCACTCATTTTACTTCACCGACTTCAGAATTTTACGTCAGTAGTTCAGATTTCTACTTCAATAGATAATACTTCAACTTCAGCTGATCAGGCTTCGACTACTACAAATCACACTTTTTACCTTACTAAGTTCAATCTTCTACCTCGATAGATCAGACTTCTACTTTGGCAGATCGGACTTCGACTTCAACAGATCATACTTTCAACTTCACCAAAATCAGACTTTTATTTCTACCGATCGCACTTACACTTCGATAAATCACACTTTTCACTTTACCAAGTTAAGAATTCTACTTCAACAGATCAGAATTTTACTTCGACTGATCATATTTTTTATTTCACCAAGTTCAAACATCGACATCAATAGGTCAGACTTCCACATCAACTTTGAAAGATCAAAATTTTTAATTTATCAAGATCAGACTTCTTCTTTAGCAGACCAGACTTCAACTTCGACACATAAAATTTTACTTTACCATGTTCAGACTTCTACTTCATTACAATAGACTTTCACTTTGACAGATTAGACTTTGACTTCGATAGATCAAACTTTTTTCTTTACCAAGTTCAGGCTTCGACTTCGACAAATCACACTTTTTACTTCACGAAATTAAAGCTTTTACTTCTGCTGAACAGATATCTGCTTCAACTGATCAGGCTTCGTCTTCGACAGATCATACTTTTCATTATACCAAGCTCAGGCTTTTACTTCAAAAATTTAGACTTCTACTTTAACAGATCAGACTTATACTTTGACAGATTAGACTTTGACTTCAAAAAATAAAACTTTCCGCTTTACGAAGTTAAGACTTTTACTACGACAGATTGAACATTGACCTCGACAAATCACACTATTCACTTTACCAAGTTTAGGCTTCAACTTTGACAGATCAGACATTGACATCGACAGATCACACATTTTACTTTTCCAAGTTTTGACATCTACTTCAGCAATTCAGACTTCAAATTCAACAGATCAGGCTTCTACAATGACAAATCAGTCCTTGAATTTGATCGATCTCACCTTTTACTTCACAAAGTTCAGACTTCAACTTTAACAGTTCAGACTTCAACTTAAACAAATCAGACTTCTACTTCGACAAATCAGACGTCAACTTTGAAAGATCATACTTTTCACTTCACCAAGTTCAGATTTCAACTTCGATAGATTAGTTTCCAATTTAGACAGATCACACTTTATACTTCACCAAGTTTAGACTTCAAATTCAACAGTTCAGACCTTTACTTCATCAGATCAGAATTCGAGTTTGATGGATCAGACTTCCACTTCGAATGATCACACTTTTTACTTTACCAAGTTCAGACTTCTACTTTAGTAGTTCAGACTTCAACTTCAGCAGATTAGACTTCTACATTGATAGATCAGACTTCGACTTTGATGGATTACATATTTTATTCCACTAAGTTCGGACTTCTACTTCAACAGATTAGACTTTTACTTTGTCAGATCAGAAATTGACTTCGACAGATCGCACATTTTACTTCTACAAGTTCCGACATCTACTTCAGCAGTTCAGACTTTAAATTCAACAGATCAGGCTTTGGCAATGACAGATCAGTCCTAAAATTCAACCGATCTCACTTTTTACTACACCAAATTCGGACTTCAACTTTAACAGTTTAGATTTGAACTTCAGCAGATCAAACTTTGACTTCGACAGATCAGACGTCAACTTTGAAAGATCAAACTTTTCACTTTATCCAAGATCAGACTTCTACTTAATTAGAATATACTTTGACTTTGACAGATTAGACTTTGACTTCGACAGATCAAACTTTTTACTTTACCAAGTTCAGACTTCGACATCGACAGATCACACTTTTTACTTCACGAAATTCAGACTTCTACTTCAACTGATCAGATATCTGCTTCGACTGATCAGGCATCGACTTTGACAGATCATACATTTCATTCTGCCAAGTTTAGGCTTCTACTTCCAATGTACATACTTCTACTTCAGCAGATTACACTTATACATCGACTGATCAGACTTTGACTTCGAAAAATAAAACATTTTGCTTTAACAAGTTAAGACTTCTATTACGACAGATTGAATTTTGACCTCGGCAAATCACACAATTCACTTTAACAAGATTAGGCTTCTACTTTAACATATCAGACATTGACTTCGATAGATCTCACATTTTACTTTTCCAAGTTCCGACATCTACTTCAGCAGCTCAAACTTCATATTCAACAGATCAGGCTTCTACAATGATAGACCATTGCTTAAATTAGACCAATCTCACTTTTTACTTCACCTAGTTCAGACTTCAAGTTTAATAGTTCAGACTTCAACTTCAACAGATCAGACTTCTACTTCGACAGATCTGATGTCAACTTTGATAGATCATACTTTTCACTTCACCAAGTTAAAATTTCTACTTCGATAGATCAGTTTTCTACTAAGACAGATCACACTTTATACTTCTCCAAGTTTACACTTCAACCTCAGCAGTTCAGACTTCTACTTCATCAGATCAGACTTCTACTTTGATAGATTAGACTTCCACTTTGACAGATCAGCTTTTTTACTTTACCCAGTTCAGATATCAACTTCTACAGATTAGGCTTCTACATTGATAGATCAGACTTCGACTTCGACAGATCTCATTATTCACTTCACCAAGCTCAGACTTCTCCCTCGACAGATCATACTTCTACATCGACAGATCAGACTTCAACTTTGACGTATCACACATTTTACTTCACCAAGTTCAGACTTCTTCTTCAATAGATCCGACTTCGACTTAGACAAATCATACTTTTCACTTTACCAAAATCAGAATTCAGCTTTGAAAGATCTGAATTCGAATTTGACCGATCAAACTTTTCACTTTGCCAAGTTCTGACTTCTACTTCGACAGATCAGACTTCAATTCGATTGATCACACTTTTCACTTTACCAAATTCAGACTTCTACTTCGATAGATCAGACTTTTACTTTGACATATCAGACATCGACTCCGACAGATCACACTTTTTACTTCACCAAGTTCTGACTATTACTTTAACTGATAAGACTGCTACTTCGACTGATCAGATTTTTATTACGACAGATCATGCTTTTCTTTCCACCAAGTTCAGATTTCTACATCAGTAGTTCAGACATCAACTTCGATAGATCAGAATTCGACTTTGATAGATCATACTTTCCACTTTACCAAGTTCAGACATCTACTTTAGCAGACCAGAAATCGACTTCGACAGATCAGAATTCGACTTCGACACATCACACTTTTTACTTCACCAAGTTTAAACTTCTACTACGACTGATTAGGCTTCTACTTTGACAAATCACTCTTTTTACTTCACTGAGTTTAGACTTTTACTTCAGTAGTTCAGACTTCTACTTTAATAGATCATACATCTACCTTAGCCGATCAGTCTTCGACTACTACAAATCACACTTTTCAGCTTACTAAGTTCAGGCTTCTCCCTCGACACATCATACTTCTACTTTGACAGATCAAACTTTGACTTCGACAGATCATACTTTCAACTTTACAAAAATCAGACTTCTATTTCGACAGATCGCATTTCGGCTTCGATAGATCACACTTTTCACTTTACCAAGTTCAGAATTCTACTTCAACAGATCAGAATTTGACTTCGACTGATCATATTTTTTATTTCACCAAGTACAAACATCGACTTCAACAGGTTAGGCTTCTACATCAACAGATCAGACTTTGACTTTGACAGATCAAAGATTGACAAATCACACTTTTTACTTCACGAAGTTCAGACTTCTACTTCAACAGATCAGACTTTTACATCCACTGATCAGAATTCGACTTCGTCAAAATGACAATTTTCATTCTTCAAAGTTCAGACTTCTACTTCAGCAGTTCAGACTTTATCTTCAACAGATCAGACTTATACTTTGACAGATCAAAATTCGACTTCAACAGGTCACACTTTTTACTTTACCAAGTTCAGACTTCTACTTTGACAGATCAGACTTCGACTTAGAAAAATCTCCTTATTAACTTTACCAAGTTCAGACTTTTTCTTCGACATATCAGACATCAACTTCGACAGATAAAATTTTTACTTCACCAAGTTCAAACTTCTACTTCAACTGATCAGACTTTTACTTCAAGAGATCAGATTTCTTCTTCGACAGATCACACTTCAACTTCGCAATATCACACCTTTTACATCACAAAGATCAGACTTCTAATTTAATAGAATAGACTTTGACTTCGACAGATTAGACTTTGACTTCGACTTCGACAGATCGCAGTTTTTACTTCACAAAATTCAGTCTTCTGCTTCAACTGATCAGATATCAGCTTTGACTGATCAGGCTTCAACTTTGACTGATCATACTTTTCATTCTACCAAGTTCAGGCTTCTACTTAAAAAATTCAGACTTCAACTTCAATAGATTAGACTTATACTTCGAAAGATCAGACTTATACTTCGAAATATAAAAAAATTGGTTTACAAAGTTAGGACTTCGACTACGGCAGATTGAACTTAGACCTCGACAAATTATACTATTCACTTTACCAAGTTTAGGCTTCTACTTTAACAGATCAGACATTAATTTTGATAGATCACACATTTTTCTTTTCCATGTTCCGACATTTACTTCAGTAGTTCAGACTTCAAGTTTAACAGATCAGGCTTCAACAATGACAGATCAGTCCTTGAATTCGACCAATCTCACTTTTTGCTTCACCTAGTTCAGAATTCAACTTTAATAGTTCTGACCTCAACTTCAGCAGATTAGACTTCTACATCGATAGATTAGACGTCAACTATGAAAGATCATACTTTTCACTTCACCAAGTTAAAATTTCTACTTCGATAGATCAGTTTTCTATTTAGAAAGATCACACTTTATACTTCACAAAGTTTAGACTTCAACTTCAGCAGTTCAGACTTCTACTTCATCAGATCAGACTTCTACTTTGATAGATCTTACTTCCACTTCGAAATATTATACTTTTTACTTCACCAAGTTAAGACTTCTTCTTCAATAGTCAGACTTCAACTTCAGCAGATTGGACTTCTACATTGACAGATCAGACTTCAACTTTGACAGATTACATATTTCATTCCACTAAGTAAAGACTTCTACTTCAACATATCAGCCATTTACTTTGACCGATCAGACTTCGACTTCGACTGATCATACTTTTCATTTTACCAAATTCAGACTTCGACTCTGACAAATCAGACTTCAACTTCAAAAGATCAGCCTTTTTACTTAACCAAGTTTAGATATCATCTTCTACAGATCAGGCTTCTACTTTGATAGGTAAGACTTCGACTTCGACAGATCTCATTATTCACTTCACCAAGCTCAGACTTCTACTTCGACAGATCAGGCATCGTCTTTGACATATCACACTTTTTACTTTGCCGAGTTAATACTTCTTCTTCAATAGATCCGACTTCGACTTAGACAGATCATACTTTTCACTTTACCAAAATAAGAATTCAACTATGATAGATCTGGCTTAGAATTTGACCGATCAAACTTTACACTTTGCCAAGTTCTGACTTCAACTTCGACTGATTAGACTTCAATTCGATTGATCACACTTTTTACTTTACCAAATTCAAACTTCTACTTCGAAAGATCATTATTTTATTTCTACATATCAGACATCGACTTTAACATATCACACTTTTTACTTCAGAAAGTACTGACTATTACTTTAACCGATGAGACTTCTACTACGACTGATCAGATTTTGATTGTGACAGATTAAACTTTTCCTTCCACCAAGTTCAGACTTCAACTTCAGTAGTTCATACTTCTACTTCGACAAATTAGAATTCGACTTTGAAAGATCACACTTTCCACTTTACCAAGTTCAGACATCTAATTCAACAGAACAGACTTCGACTTCGACAGATCAGAATTCGAATTCAACAAATCACCCTTTTTACTTCACTGAGTTTAGACTTTTACTTCAGTAGTTCAGACTTCTACTTTAATGGATCATACATCTACTTCAGCTGATCAGTCTTCGACTATTACAAATCATACTTTTCGCCTTATTAAGTTCATGTATCTACCTCGACACATCAAAGTTCTACTTCGACAGATCGAACTTCGACTTCGACAGATCATACTTTCAACTTTACCAAAATCAGATTTCTATTTTGATAGATCGTACATCGACTTCGATAGATCACACTTTTCACTTTACCAAGTGAAGAATTCTACTTCAACAAATCAAAATTTAACTTCGACTGATCATATTTTTTATTTCACCAAGTTTAAACAACGACTTCAATAGGTCATACTTTTACATCTACAAATCAGACTTCGACTTTGACAGATCAAACTTCTAACTTTATCAGACTTCTACTTCAATTGATCAAACTTCTATATCCACTGATCAGAATTCGACTTCGTCAAATCACAATTTTCATTCTTCCAAGTTCAGACTTCTACTTCAGCAGTTCAGACTTCAACTTCAACATATTATACTTATACTTCGACAGATCAAACTTCGAATTTAACAGATCACACTTTTTACATTACCAAGTTCAGACTTCTACTTTGACAGGTCAGATTTTGACTTTAAATAATTTCACTATTAACTTGGGTTTTATAAACTTGGGAGAATTGCATTGGGACTTTGAATCACGCGTGGCAGGGTTTAGGGCATAGGGTTTAGAGTGGCAGGAACCACGTAGATGTTTTGGATTGATAGCTTGTTTTAAACGTAAATAAAGTTAACTTTAAGCCAAGTCGTCTAATCAAGTAATAAAGATTGACTTGTCAAATCGACTGTATAGGAATGAAGCTCTTCGAATTTAAACGGCTTATTTGTCATTTGTTATTACAAATAGTATCATTTAAGTGCAGTTAATTGTCACCGAAAATTCAATGTCATCCTCCCATTAGTATTTTTAATTTCTCTTTAAATATATTGTCATTTTACTTGTGTAACTTATCAAGCATTACATACTTCCCTTAGAGCTGGCAAAGTAACCCATGACCCTCTATCCCAACCCTGTATCTAGCGGGTTTGGGTTTGGCCTGAAGGGATTGTGGGCTATTTGAATCGAACCCGCTTAACCCATTTAATAAATTTATCGGGTTAGGGTTTAGCCTAAGTAGTTTGGGTCGTCTCGTGACCTATTTAAGTAATTTGGTTTAATTATAATTTTTAATATTGAAGCTACCCTTTAAATTTATAACCATTAGGGTAACATGTAACAACAAGTCTTTCAAGTTTCAATGTTCAAATAACGCTCCCTCACTTCCTCACTTAGTCTGGTCCACAATCCTTACCTCAGCCTCCACTCCTCCAGATCTCTACACTTACCCCCACGGCACCACCCATAATCATTTCTCTCCTAAAATCCTACATTTAAGTTCCTAAACTGCCTTCTGTCGCCATCTTGATAAACTCCTCTCATCTAACCCCTAAAGAAAGAAGTTCCATATTCATGACGCAACTCCCTAAATATCGGCGGTTGAGGGGGTAAGTTGCTTAGATGAAGTGGTAGATTATAAATAATACTCAACGCATAATCTATCACCACAGATGGGATTTCCCTGAATATATCCAACGATGTATGGAAAATATTCCCCAGTTTCTTATTTGGATTCATAAGAGATATTGATGAATTGGAGAGCATTAAAGAAACGGAACATCTTTGAAGGTGTAATAACTTGAGAAGGTCTGGCATTGGTGTAGGGTTTAGATTAAGGAACTGCGGGTCGTGGTGGTGATAATATTATTGGGGTTATTGTTGAGAATACATATCTTGCATCACTTGTACTCAACTGATTTTATGCTCTTGAAAAGATTTATTTGTCACATCGACTGTATAGGAAAGAAGCTCTTTGAATTAAAATGGCTAATTTTTCATTTAATCTTACAAAGAGTATCATTTTAGTGCAGTTATTTGTCACCGTAAATTCAATGTCATTCTTCCATTAGTATCTGCCATTTCTTTATATATACATTATTATTTTACTGTTGTAAATTATCAAGCATTACATACTTCCCTACCAACATGGATATTTTGGATAGATAGCTTGTTGTAGACGTAATCAAAGTTAACTTTAAGCTAAGTTGTTAAAATAATATAATAAATATTGAATTGTCACATTGACTGTAAAAAAAAGAATGTGTCAAATTTAAAGCGGAGCATGTGACCAATGGTATCATCGAAATGATAGTTAATTGTCACCGTAAAGATATCATGCAGTGATAAGTTGTTTTCATTTCTTTATAAATAGCTTGTCATTTTCCTACTGTGAATTGTCACCACTATAGAATATTAACTATATAACCAACACATTTGCTTCCAGTTCTTTCCAGTTCTCAAGCATTACATACTTCCCTATCAACGATGTATTCCCTTACTTGCTGGTGCAGGGATAATTGTGATTTTCATCTCCACGTACAAGCTTCAACCCTAACTGCTTGTTTTATCAATGTGCTGACAAATTTAGTGGGTGTGGTTTTTGGGCATGGGTAGATGAGGTGAAAAATTAGGTTTGCGGTCTCAATTGTAGTGTCTCTAAACCGTCAGGTAGGAGATTTTACCATTGCCCATAATACCATTGCCAATTTAAAACTTGGTTTCGAGAATCCTCTACGCCTGATGATTCTAAAAGGCCAAAATCGTCAACAGCAGATGAAATCACAAATTATGGTTAAGGGAGCAATCAGATCCTGGATACTATTACAAATAAAACTTATACTCAACTAAGGATCTCTGAGATCTGAATGGAGATGCTGCAAGATTTTTTGTCCAAGTTAAAATCTATAGATCTTAACAAGTTGTCAAATATGTAGGAGTGAAGTGTAATATTCCATATTTTCAATAACGTTAATTTCTGGTTCTAGAATGTTAAACTCTTAAGCAATAAATGTTTAAAGCTGAAATACAAATGATAAATATAGATAATTAAACTACAAATTCTACTGAAACGCAACATTATAGAAGATAGGTAAATCTATGGTTCAAGACCGGGCAACCTTTCCTCTAGCAATTCAACTATGTCTACATTATGCTCAAGATTTGAATTTATGGTTGTAAGACTAGCAGCCATCCTATTGCCAATGTCCTCGATAGCTGATTAAAGCTTTGTAAAGAAATATAAAATCCTCCCTGAGAAGTCATACTCCATAGTTTGGCGTTTCTCCCTTGCATGCAGATGGTTGTATAGATGGTATGGTCGGCCTGGATCAATTATGATTAACTTTAGAGTGGAACTTCACATATATGGAGTCTGTTTTATATATAAGCTGAAACAGAATAGTGTAATGTGTTAAACAATCTTTTCATCTGTGAACGACTTGACAAGACGTGAACAAAAAAGCAAATTCTTTGAAAAGACAGTAGGAATCGATTATAATGATAAATGTTAAAGAGAAATGATAAAACATATATAACAAATGGCCACATTTGAGAAGACCATGACATGAGATAACAAATGACAAAAAAATAAAGCCAAATGACAAAGGACTAATGGATCGATGACATATATTACCTAAAATAACAAATACATCTAACTACACAGACACTATAGTCATTTCAAATGTTCCTTCATGAATACTTGTTGTGGCTGTAGGGTTCCCATTAACCAATGGCTTTGGTCAAGATTATTGTGTCTGAATTCATTCTGACATTAGGAATTTGGAAATCAACATTAATAGAGGTATGGTATTAATATTGTTGTGGTTTATTCGTCAAGTACTTAATTTATTCCATATCTTCTACAACAATTCCCTCTGTGATTGTTCAGTGAAGAAGATGGTGACCACCAAATGCCAAGCCTACAAGGCTACGATTCTTACCAAGGTGTAGGAGCTGCGGCTTTGATACTTTTAAACCTAGTCCCTTGACCTTCCAACTCTTATTTAGTGCGTCCTACCTTCTATGGCATGACGTATGAAGAGGTAGGGGAAGCGGATGATAATTATTATCAAATGGTCTGCTTCCCCTATATAGTAACATCGGAGCTGGGGGGAGGGATGGTCTACATCATCTGGCAGAGGATGTTGCTAATGTAATAGATGACGTGGCTGTTGTATGTCCGATGAAGTCTTGCTGGTACCCAGAGGTGGTGGGGGAGACTGACCACCATAACCACCTCTGAGGTACTTAAGTGTGTAAACTGTAGGAAAGTTCTAGAACTGTGTTCTATAACAATATTCGAGCTAATGAAATTTTCTTTTTTTGTGCCCAATGAGTATTAGTATTGCAATTTCGAACTAAAAATATAATCTTAGCATGTTTCTGAAATAAATGACAACAAATGACAAATCAAAGATTAAAAATGACAAATCATATATAACAAATGACAAATGATCTTTTCACAAGACAAATGACAAATAATGATAAATTATGAATAAGAAATGACAAATAACAAATCATTAATTACAAATAAAAAATCATAGGTTCTCGAATGAATATGTATAAACTATGTACGGCGAAAGAACGGCTCCCTAGGAGGTTGGTTGGAGAGTAATTACTGTATTTGACTCTTGGGAGTTGTGATTCATTGAATTCAAAAGCTGCTTGGATTCAAATATAACGAATGACAAATCAAATATAACAAATGAAATATCAAATATAACGAATAACAAATTATATATAGCGAATGATAAATTATATTTAACAAATAACAAATCATATATAACGAATGACAAATTATATATAACAAATGAAAAATTATATATAACGAATGACAAATCAAATATAACGAATGACACATCATATATAACAAATGACAAATTAAATATAACGAATGATAAATGATATATTCAACTCAGAATGACTTGACAAAACAGGAACAAATTAAAGAGCTAATTCTTTAAAAAGATAGCAGGAAACGAAAATAATGACAACATTGTGATAAGCCCATGACATAAGATGACAAATAAGAAAAAAACAAAAAAAACTAATGAGACATGATTAATAACTGGATGACATATATTTCATAAAATGGAAAATACATTCAACTACACATATACTAAAATAAACAAGTTTTGGCTTTCTTGGATCATGAAACATCAACACCACCCTGGTTGCCATCACCACCAGGATCCCCATTACCACCATCACCATCAGAGTCACCACCATTATCAGAGTTGCCGTCATCATAAGAGTTACCATCCACTAGGCAAGAAAGAGTACAAAATAGTGGGGCGGTCTGTAGTAGCCTACTCGCAGTCTTCAACACACAAGTCGGATAATCGAAGGCTACATCAAAGCCTACCTAGAGACTCGAAGCCCAATAATATAATAACTAAGCCCACGAAGCCTTTTGAGACTAATCAAACACTCAAAGGAATCATCAAAGCTAAGTGCAAAAGTTGAAGATAGATGAGCAGCGCCAAAACTCAGTTCCAGTAGCAGAAAATACTTCGACCATGGAGTTAGTTGAAGTTAGGCACTTCAGACGGCCAATTCACTAGACCGAACAGAGATACAAGCCGCTCGACAACTGTTGTACTAGAACTAACAACTATAGTGTCAACAGCTACAGTGTTAGACCCAACAACTATAGTGTCAGAGCCGACTCCGGGTACAAGTCGGGTGTCTCCCAAAAAATATACATGTAACTTGACCTCCCATAGTGATTCGGCCTTTTCTAAATTCTATAAATAGGAGGGAGGAGGCACTACGAAGAGGTTAGGAAAAACTTTTCCTAAAAGCCTGACAAGATTACCTTCGTATACCCTGTAACAATCTACTCCCCGATCCTTTGACTAACTTGATATATATGATTTCTCCTTAAAATCCTCACAAGAGGTCATGAAGTAACCCATTCAAGGCCCCCACGCAATTGTATTTATGAGTAGTATCTCGTATTATTATTGATTATATGATTGCAAACCCCTAGTCGAAGATTAACCCCTTAGTATAAGAGCCGGTTTCTCCACATACAAAACTTAGCCCCTATATTTGGAACATTCAGTGTTATACCCACCTCACCCAGCACCCATAGCCTTTTCTCTCATCGTCTTTCTACAACTCATAGCCAACCTAAATGGCTGATAAGTGGTTTTAAGGGCCTCTAGCAACAAAATACCAACACAAAGTATGGTTGTCGAATTATACCACAAATGAATGAGATCAAATCCACATGGAGGTTTGGGAAAATAAATACTTTCTATGCTGAATAATGATTTTAAAAGAGATAAATCTAAGAAGAAGAAATAAAAACTAATTATTGAACTTAAAGAGAAAGAGAGAGCTAAGGTTCGGACTTGGCCTCCTCCATTCAAAGTAATAATCAATATTCAACTAGATCCTAATATCTCCACCCATCATATGTTTGTGTTAAGACACATACGATTTTGTAAAATAAATAACTAAATTTATGGCCAAGTATTTAGTTGTTATACTTTTAAGTGATGGTGAAGAGTGATTTAGAGAATTATCAACTCAACCATAGCAAGGCTTGTGTGAGTTTTCTGGTATTTCCTCCTATTTAGAACTTCAAATGAAGTCTGTGGTTAGTAGCACTTGTTTGGATCAAAAGTTATCGTACACCAAACTGGAGCTATGGTCAAGCCTTTGATATGATGTACTAACTTATCAATTATAAAGTACTAAGAGGAAACTAATTAGAACCTAATTAATACCAACTATTGCTCATCCAAGAAGAGGCCTCATCTTAGCCTTAGCAAGGAGATTAGCCGCTCATCTCGGACTTCATCGCATTAACAGCTAATTATTTACAAAAAATAAATAAAAGAGAGATAAGATAATTAAATAAAACTAAGACTTTATTTTTTCTAAACTTGCTCAAATATGAGATGCCGAATTACAATGGGGGGAGGGTTCTTATTCTCCAAGAATATTTGTGTATATATTTCTTCAATCTTGAGACCAAATATATTGTGTCTTTGACTTTTTGTGCTATGAACTGTTGGAGACACTTTTACTTAACTTTAAGAGCTTGGTTTCAAATATCCATCTCTAATAGCTGCAATCAAACAAATGTACATAATTTCCCAAAATTAAATATAATGGACGATTAAAATACATATTTGGTTATATTAATTACGGGTTCATCAAATACCCACAAACTTGTTTTTTGCTCGTCCCAAGTAAGATAAAATAATAGCCACTTTCGCAGGAAACGCGATTGCATTTAGCATATGCAACAAGCCGTTAAACCTCAATGTTTTGCCTGGTAAACGAGTGTTGTCTCGTAAGGGTTTGCAGTCACTATACCCACAAAACTTAATAATGACATTTTAAACAATTTTAGAATACACAAGACTCATTTCCTGTGAACTTTTCCTTACTTAGTTGTGACAAAAATATACCGATTGAAAAATTCTTAAACTTGTTATTCTCCTAAGTATACCAAAGAATATTTTATGCTTATCCGAAACTAGAAGTACTACTCATGATTAGAAAGAGATTTAAGTATTTTGCTTTAGCTATATTTGAGTGTACAGTAAAAATAGTTTTATCGCCTAATACGTTGTCTAGAACAATTTACTCAATTTTTGGTAGTCTAGTGTTTACAGAAATAAATTCAATGGTCAGTTCGACAAGTTCCTTAGTCAATTCGTCTTCCTTGAATTTTACTTTTTTCTTTTCTTTTGCAAGCCTTTTCTTTTGATTGCATTATTTATTAGTGAAGCCTCCATAACAAGGTGTTTTCGGTTGACAATCCCCGCCAGTTGGCTATGGCTCCAAGGGTGTGGTGCCCCATCATGACCTAGACACAGGATTCTCACAAATAATATTTTCTTGTGCTCTTTTCACATAGTTCTTTGCTAAACTTGAGATTGGTGATAATTTTATCTCTTTCAGTTCTTAATCATGCGAGCAGCCTTGCAGCGTGAAAGTTTCTTGAGCATATTTGGCTTATTATTATTTTTCTTAGGAATAAACTTATTCTTAGGCAGTTGTCTCCCTTATAGCGAACTATTCCAAACATAAATACTAAATTTCCCTTACACTTAACAAAAATCTATTGAAAGTATTAATTGCAAAACTACAGTGAAGTGCATGCTTTCAAAATATACCAAGCTAACTTAAATTAGTCGTTAATAAAAGGATAGTACATCTAGCTTAAGATAGTCCAAAATATTCTAGTATATACTTGGTACAATTTCAAAATTTACGTTTTTCAATTATATTTTTGTTAAGGTAAAATCAGTTTAAGTACTTGTATATTCTTCAAAAATATATCATAAATTATCAAAGTGTCATTATTTCACTTTTCTTTTAAGAAATATTTGAAGAAATGGTTTCCTACCCCCAAACTTAAATGAAAGATTGCCCTCAATGTTTGAGAGTATAAAAAATGGAGGATTAAAAACTGGAATTTCTCACCTGAATGTGTCATGGGCTGCCTCCCAAGAAGTGCTAAGTTTACCATTTTCAGCCTGACGAATGTAACCCCAAACTTAAAGTTTTCAATATGACTGGAAGGGTACGATGTTGAAAAGATGATGTACTATCCTGGTTGTAAATTCTCTTTCAAAAACCAGATCACACATGAATGGTGATCCTTAATATTAGCCCCTTATTAGGTAGATATAATCTGTAAAAAGTAGAAAGAATTTAAAACTAATTCTCTATGAAAAAGATTTTTTCTAAAAACTTTGCCTATCACTAGATAATTCCAAGTTGAAAATTTTAAATAAATCAAGAAAAACCATTTTCTCCAAGATAAAGCAAACACATACCCAGGGAATATATTTTCCTTTAGAATTTTCAATACAATCATATGATTACTACGTGTTACAGTAAATAAGAAGATTGGTATACAAGTATTCGTCCCATAAAATATACTAGATTCAAAATTCAATTTTCCTGGAAAGATATTTTATTTAAATTTTTTTAAAACCCCCATGTTATCGTTGATATTCCAAAAAATATGATAGGTGGTTCTAACAAAGCAAGTCCGTGAGGCATCCCCAAAATTATAATTTTTCAAAAAGATGTTTTCTTTTAGTAGAAGAAAATCTATATAACATATTTATGGATGTGGAGATCGGGTAACAATTGATTCTAACAAACATTTAAAATTTATGTGCCTAAAATCACAACTTATCTCAAGGGACTCATCCGGACCATTGACGTGGATATTCATTGACTTAGGGACATGGCCAAGTTGAAATATATTTTCAGATGCTAATGAATGTACCATTTCACAAATCGGAGGATCATTCGAGTCCACAAAATAATTTTAACATTTATCAACAAAAATGCATCAAGAGTTATCTCCGTACAAGTTATCAAAATCGTTTATGGTCATGGTACCCCCATTAGGCCCTGGCGATGGAGGTATGGATTCAAGGAAGATAGATGAAGAATGTAGTACTAGTTGGGATAATGATAGAGCTCGTATTATCTCAAGAATCGATGTTGAATTCACACTTCCAAAAAACTTTTTATCATCCTCATCATCTGATGAAATCATCTAAGAATTTAGGAAAATATTTACTTTCTGTCATGATATCATTTGTAAATTGGTGGGGCTCTATCGGTGAAGGGATGGATAATGACATCGATGGTTGAATATTGAGGGTAGAATTAGGAAATGATTAGAAAAAAATTTATTGAACATGTTAGCCACTTCTTTTAGAGCTTCTTGGGACATAGGATCATCGACCTTAGAATGTTCATCTTCTAAATTTGTCCCGTAATATGGTATCCATTCACCCCACGGGGAAAATATTCTTTGATTTTGCTTGAATTTATTATTTTTTAAATCACAAGGGGATTTAACTTCAGGTTGTTCTTCTTCATTGCTTGGAAGTTTTTCGTTCTCTATTTCATTCCATATGGTTGACAATTGAGTTATCTTAGTCTCTAACCAAGAGATAGTTTGAGATGTAGAATTTTGATACACCAAAGTCTGTTGTTGGAATTGTATCATTTGTTGCTAAAATTGCAATGCCTGTTGTTGACTTTCCATTGATTGTTGCATGAAGAGAGCAAGGGCGTCTTCCAAAGATGGTTTGGGTGGAGCGGGTAGGAACTGTTTGAATGACTGGAAGGATTGATGGTTTTGCATATAGGATGAAGGTTGGAAAGGTTCTACATATTGAGAATTTTGGTGATCCCATGATTGAAAATGATTTTGAGGATATTGTGGGATGTCAAAATGTGAGCTGTATGAATTCCAATGTTCTTGCATGTACGACATTTTGCAATTAATTTAACACCCAATAAAAAAAATTAGTCAAGCCTAAAACTCTAAAACTTCAACATTTTCTTAGATGAAAACATTAGGCCTCCCCAATATTCTTTTATGTTTACAATAGGGCAGGATGGTCAAAGGCTTTGGTTCCTGCACTCCTCTGCGTCACTGTGCTAGTATTAGTTCAGAGTAGATGTTCAGTCCTCACGCCCGAGCGAGTCGCCTTATCGTACGTCAGCACTCAGAACAGTGACGTCGCAAACCTACGACCAGTATTTCAAGGCGCTAGGCTGGGGCCGTATCCTACAAACTTGTGTTTGTACCCCGGTCTGGTACACCTATCTATTAGGTGATAAAATCCTACAAAAATCTTGCTACTATTTTTTATTATCAATTATTTTTAGGTCTGGGACGTTCAATTTTCGTGTGATACGAATTTCTTCGTATCCCAAATAGATGGTCCCACTTGTTTGAGATCTTTTTGGATGATAAAATCCCGCAAGTCTCTAACAGTTTTTACCTTTACTAATGTTGGAATTAAAAGAAATTTTAAACACAGCAATTGGTCAATCTAAACACTACAAATTTTTTATTAGAGCAGCGTGTATTTCACAGTCCACACGACTTTATGTTCCTAGTGTCGGGGTGGAGCGGATATAAACCCCTTCTAGATGTCAAGTTTATAGAGGTACCAACCAGCGAGAAGTGTTTTCGGTAAAGCTGTGGCCGCCCCTTTACTTAGGGGGCGAAAGAAAGAAATGCCCCTTTACTTAGGGGGCACAAGAAGGAGTAGATTGAAGCTTGCCAAATGTACTTTATAAATTCTTCATGATCTTTGAGTTCTAACTTTGTGACTATCCTATAAAACAGGAGAAAAAAGATTAGTGAACTTGCGACAGCGATATTAATCAAATTTTCAAGTTTATTGTAGTCTATAATATCCCAATTTTCAATTACGTATATCTTTTAGCCCGTTTGATAGAGAGTATTAAGTAATATTAATTTGGGAAGATAATTTAGAAAGGAAAAACATTCAAGAAGGAAGTTTTCTAGAATTTAGTCCTTTACTGAGACTGTTTTTTTTTCTGATGTTTCAAAAGAGTGTAACTCTCAATCGACTAAACATAAAAATATGATTTATAGCAATTTGGAAAGGGTTTTGAATTATATGAAACTTTCCTAGAAAATGTAATGAGATGTGCTTGTGATAATCAGCCGTCACAACTTTTAAATTAAGCACAAATAAATGTCGGGCAACACATGCAGAGTAGAAGATGCTATAGCACCAAACCTCGTGCAAACGATTTTCAATAATAATGTCCACTATCGCGACAATAATGAATACTCAAGCAAGTACTAAAGTAAACTTATGGTAGACCACAAAGCTACTGTAGCGCCAAAAACTGAAAACAACAATTTTTATTTTATTTTTAAGTTTAAACTAGATAAACAAAAAGAGAAACAATAATAATAGAAACATTATATAATAACATTACCGCCCATTGTAATTTTCAATGAATATTAGAAACAAAGAATTTAGAAATTATTGGCACGGTATTAGAAAGATTTAACAAAGAAATTTAACAAAGATAATTCGGTATTTGAAAGAAAAGTTTTCAACGATGCCTCCCCGCAACGACGCCATTTGATAAGAAATTTTTAGGGCCTCTAACAACAAAATACCCGCTCAAAGTACGATTGTCGAATTGTAGGATGGATAAGTGGGATCAAATCCATAGGGAGGTCAGGGAAAACAAATACTTTCTAGGCCGAATTACAATTTTATAAGAGATAAATCAAAGAAGAAGAAATAAAAACTAATTATAGAACTTAAAGAGAGAGAGAGGGCTAAGGTTCGGACTTGGCCTCATCCTTTCAAAGCACTAATGAATATTGAACTAGATCCTAATGTCTTCACCCATCATATGTTCGTATTAAGACACATACGATGTTGTAAAATAAACCACTAAATTTATTGTCAAGAATTTAGTGGTTAAACTTTTAAGTAATGGTGAAGAGTGTCTTAGAGAATTATCAACTCAATCATGGCTAGGCATGAGTAAGTTCTCTAGTGTTACCACTTATTTAGATCTCCAAATCAAGTCTATGGTTAGTAGCACTTGTTTGTATCCAAATTTATCGCACACCAAACTGAAGCTATGGCCAAGCCTTCATTATGATGCATTAACTTATCAATCATAAAGTACTAAGAGAAAACTAATTAGAACCTAATTAATACCAACTATTGCTCATCCAAGAAGAGGCATCATCCTAGCCTTAACTAGGAGATTAGCTGCTCATCTCGGACTTCATCCCATTAACAACTAATTATTTACAAAAGAAAATAATTGAGAGAGAAGATAATTAAATAAAACTAAGACTTTATTTATTCTAAAATTGCTCTAATATGTGATGCCCAATTACAATGGGGGGAGGGTTCCTTTTATTGGAGAAGGAACCCAAATTTAGAAACTATACATTAAATTGTAAAGAATATTTTCACAATAATATTTTCTAATTTTATAAGCAATCACCTAAGATTCTTGCATATAATTCCCTTATGTGATATAAAGATCTTTCTTCATGGAAACTCTTGCATATATCTTCAAGGATCTTGGATGCAATAAATTCTTTGATTTTATTTGCCAAGAATATTTGTGTACATATTTCTTCAATCTTGAGACCAAATATATTGTGTCTTTAAATTTTTGTGCTATGAACTATTGGAGACACTTTTTCTTGACTTTAAGAGCTTGGTTTCAAATATCCATCTCTAATAGTTGTAATCATAAAAACGTACATAAGTACCCATATTTAAATATAATGGATGACTAAAATACATATTTGGATATATTAAAAATATCATAATTACGCGCTCATCAATGGCCCGTACCCTTCGCTCTACCTCTACCATCATTAGAAAATCTACTGACAGCATAGCCACCCAACTCGCTCTAATCAGCCAACAATTCGCCCAAGCTAATGAACGTCATTCTAATCAACTGCATCTTGAATGGGAAGACAGACACAATGAACTCGAGGCCGAATGGCAGCGTCGTTTGGATGACAATGACCACCAACATCGCGCTCTTGCCGAACTGTACCACACAGTTCAAGAACTTTAGTAGGTTCACACCCAGGACGCTCCTCCGCGATCCCGGGCTCCTACCCCTTCACGCGTTTCAGTCCGTGCACGCCTCGGGCCCCACCCCCAGATCAATGTTCTTCAAGTCTTCCTTGGCACCGAGGGTGCTCCCATCATTTTCCCCATCGGTTCAATCCACCTTGGCATACACCCCACAGAGGATTCTTCCGACTCCACTCTTCGATCTACCTAATAGCCCAAACGCCGCCCAGCTAGAGAATGTCTTCGGGAGCGCAGTGCTTAAAATACTCAGAACCTTCGTCCTCTTCCCCCTCGACCCTAGTTCTCTCCACCTCACCCTGCTTACCTCAGTTAGCAGGAACTTGATCAGAAAATCTGCGCCATTATTTGTGTCAGTGCAAGCCCAACACCGACCCCTTAGAGTCAGATAGATAACCCTATCTGCCCTAAACTTCATGCGATCGAGGTACCTCCCAATTTTCATACACCTAAAATCAGTAAATACTGCAATGCCGACCCTCAGTCTCATGTCCTCGAATTCCCAAATGCCTTGAGTTTGTATTCTGCAGTCGACCATATTTTGCGTCGTATGTTCCCCACCAGTCTAACTGATAGCCATCTCAAATGGTATCACATCCTCCCTAATGGTTCGATCCGAAGCTTCGAATAATTGTCGAGCCTTTTTATCACCCAGTTTGCCTTTAACAAAGACTGCGAGGTCCGGGTTGATGCCCTCATCAACTTCCGCAAATCCCGTAACTAAACGCTCGAAGATTTCACGATGCGGTTTCTCGATGAGTCGTGCAAAGTTGAAAGCCTCGATTGCATGAATGTTGTCCTCGCATATTTTAACTCACTACCAGATCATAGTCGTGCCAATGAGTACATCGGGCTTCATGGAGATGTTATCTAAGGTTAACGGATACATTGACCTCGAACGCCATCGCAAATCCAAAAGCAGGGGCAAGCCTGGACCACCAACAATAACGAGTCTCGGCAACCTTCTATACCCATGGTTGCACCCATCTCGCAGGAGACTGAGAGCCGTAAACGCCCTCACTTCTACAATACCACTACTGAGGCCTACAAAAAATGACCCAAGGTGGTCCTTCCCAAGCTCACTACTCCCATCAGCACCCTCATCATGCAAATTTAGGCTGTCCCTATCTTGCGTACCCCCTACCCCATCGAGGCCAGGATTGACGAGCCTTAGTGCCAAAACCACAAGTACAACTGCCACGCTACCAATTAATGTGATGTTCTTCAACATTCTCTAGAGATGATCTTTAAAGAAGGTCGTCTTTATTAATACATCGCCGATCTTTCCAGCTACCTCGATGGGTCGTATCTTGCGCCCCAACCCAGACCATCTGCCGACCTAGCCGAGGTACATATTTTTTAACTCCATCTCATTGAAGTCAATAATATCAATATCGGCCGTACTAAAAGCAAGCGCAAGCGTGTCGAAGAATGCTGCAAGCTTACCTACAAGAAGAAGCTACCCATCCTATTACCACGTATATCATTTATCGATTGCCGTACTTCTCATGTTCGCTTCCCCCACTCTGATCCCTTGGTCATTATGATTAAGGTCAAACACCTTATCCTCCATACCTTGCTCATTGACACAGGAAGTGCCGTTGACTTAATATTCCTCTAGACTGCTCGATCCATGCAAAAAACTTATCTCATCACCCCGGCAAATATCTAACTCAAGGGCTTGCTGTCGGTCGCATTAGCCTCCCTATCACAAGAGGACCAGTTATCCTCCAAACCAGCTTTCTTGTCATGGACAAGAAGTCTAAATATCTAGGCATCCTTTGACATGACTGGGTCCATGCCATGAGAGCCAAACCTTCGACTTGCAACCTAAAACTTTGTTCCACTACCCCTTATGGCACATAAAACTTAAAAGGTTTTAAATACCTTGCCAGCTCATGCGAGCACCCGGAGATTGATCAAACCCGAAAACTCGTCAAACCAAAGCAATCAATGTCTCTTTCTCCCCATACCTTTGATCTCATCTACAATAACCATCAAGCCTATTATCTATATCGAACTCGATGGTCCTGGTCAAGGCACATTCATTGGTACTTTTCTGGATGAGGCTGAAAGCCTCAAACTCACCAACTTATTATGAGTAAATAACGATGTCTTCGCCTGGACTTTCCATGAGATGCTTGGTATTGACCCAACCTTAGCCTGCTATTGCCTTGACCTCATCCCCCACGCTATTGCCGTGAAGCAAAAAAAACATACTTTGACACCGCGGCTTTGAGAAACTCTTGACCTCAAGGTTGACAAACTCCTTGCAGCTGGTTTCATTAAAGAAGTAAAGTACGCCAACTGTATTTCGAACATTGTTGTTAAACCCAAGAAGAATGGAAAGATCCAAACCTACGTCTACTTCACTGACCTCAAAAAGCATACACTGAAGGAAAGTATTCCTCTCCCCATCATTTTAGTTCTCTTGGATGCCATAGCTGGTCATGAAAGATTATCGATGATGGACGTTACTTCAGGTAACAATCAGGTACCTCCTCTCCCCGAGGATCCACATAAATTTTTTTTTATCCATGTACATGGCCTTTACTGCTTTAACGTCATGCCCTTCAGCCTTAAAAATGTGGGTGCCACCTACCAACGTCTTGTTACCTTCATGTTCAATCCTTTGATTGGCATGTCGGTTGAAGTTTACATTGACGATATGTTATGCAAAATCCTCCACAAACAGACCCATATACAGTATCTCACCAAAGTTTTCACCATTCTTCAGTCTTATAACATGAAACATAACCCTGAAAAATGTCAGTTTGGCATTTCTTCCAGAAAATTCTTTGGCCACCTCATCAGTAAGAGAGGAATCGAAATCGACCCCACTCATATCCGTGCCCTCATCGATATGCCTTCCCCACGAACCAAAATAGATGTCACAAAAGTTGTTGGCAAGATAGCCGCCCTCAATCGCTTTACTTCAAAATCCTCTTACTATTGTGCTTAGCTTTTCTCCCTCTTAAGTGACCAAGGCGTCCACAAGGCCAAAACGAAGAACAACCCCAAAATCAATTGAGCACCCGATTGTGAATAGACCTTCCTCAAACTTAAGACATACCTTGGTCAACCACTCATCATCAACACCCGCATCGAAGGTGAAATGTTTTCTTTATTCCAGACAGTTAGAGATACTTCTCTAAGCTCAGTCCTTATTTGATTCGAATCCAGCATCGTGAAGCCCGTATACTTTATCAGCACAACTCTGACATCTACTGAGACTCGATATACAAAGCTCGAGGGATTGCTCCTCACTCTCGTTTACACTGCTCAAAAGCTCAAACCATACTTTCAAGCTTACTCTATACATGTTATCACCAGATACCCTCTTCAAGAGATCCTAAGCAAGAAAGATAAATCTTGATGGGTACAACAATGGTCCCTTTATCTAGGTGAACACGATATCAGTTTCGAGAAATAGATATCTCAAAAAGGCCAAGTTATCACTAATTTTATGGCACACTTCTTGGTTGAACACATCGACTAGGAAGAACACGAAGATGATATACTAGAAAAGTTTCCCGAATAGAACGACCCTTAAAACCCTAACACTGGCTGGCGCCTCTTTACAGATGGATCCGTTGGACCTAATGGTCCAGGGATCGGCATTGTTCATGTTGCCCCTCCAAGGAAAAAATCGAAAATTCTGTGAAATTAAACTTCGATTGTTCTAATAACAAGGCCGAATATGAAGCCTTGATACATGGCCTCGATCTCGCCCTCGAACTTGGTTTTCCCAAACTTGCAGTATTTACAGATTCTTAACTTATACAGAGGAAGTATATCAATGGGTTTAAGAATTGCAATATGTACTCTGGGCCTATTGTTCCACACCAAGAAAGGTGACGGGCTCCACTCCCTTCCTCCTGGCTTATGGTACTGAAGTCGTACTGCCTACTCAGTTCGAAGTACCAACACGTGATTAAGACCTCTCCGATGAAGATAATGAGTTAAAACTTGGATGCAATATATTATGGATCGACGAAACCAGAGACCAAGCCATTCTAAACCTTGTCCATTACCACCCTCCCTCCAGAAGTCATACAATAAGAGAGTTCGACCAAGCAGTTTTAATATTAGAGATTTGGTACTTTGACGAGTCACATCCTCTTCGAAGCCTCAAAATGCCAGTAAAATAGCCAAGTCTTGGGAAGGACCTTATGTCGCGTACGACAAAACTGATAAAGGGTCCAATTATATAATGACAGTAGCGGAGGACCTTCTATCTAATTCATGGAACACAATACAGTTAGTCTCATACAATATGCCGTGACAACCACCTTATTCAACCGATATAAATACAGTATAATCAATTAACATATGATTTATCCTCTGAGCTTCATGTCCTTTTTTTAAATGAATTTCTTGGTCTAGCCTAAGAATCACGTCAACCCTTTGACCCGAGTGATACTCTAGGCCAACCTCAAAGTTTTTCAAGTTTCCAATTCGAGCAAACCCGATGGTTATGAATGGCCGATAGACCGGACCCTCAGGAATACATTGGGGGCGACCACATAATGCTTCGTTTAGGCTTAGGCCCTCGAAGTCTTGTGAAAATCTTGGTCTAACCTAAGTATCACTTCAATCCTTTTACCCGACTGATACTTGGGGCCGACCTCTATGTTCTTCAAGTTTCCAATTTGAACAAACCCGAGGAGCATGAATGGTCGATAGACCAGATCCTTAGGAATGCATTGGGGATGACCACATAATGCTTCACTCAGGCTTAGGCCTTTGAAGTCCAGTGAATTTCTTGGTCAAACAAAAGTATCACGTCAACCCTTCGACATGACTGATACTTAGGGGCGACCTCAAAGTTTTTCAAGTTTTTGATTCGAACAAACCTGAAGGGTATAAATGGTTGATAGACTGAACTCTCAGGAATACATTGGGGGCGACCACATAATGATTCGTTCAGGCTTAGGCCTTTGAAGTACAATGAATTTCTTGGTCTAACCTAAGTATCACGTTAACCCATCGACCCGACAAATACTTGAGGGGCGACCTCAAAATTTCTCAAGTTTCAAATTCAGGCAAACTCGAGGGGTACGAATAGTCGATAGACCGGACCCTCGGGAATGCATTGGGGGTGACCACATATTGCTTCGTTCAGGCTTAATCCTGTGGATATACCTGGGGGTGACCTTCGAGGTTCAATATACTTCACGAATCGATCAAATCTAAGTATTGCGTCAACTTTTTGACTTGACTTATACTCGGGGATGACGTCAAAGTTCTTTACGGCTCCAACCCAAACCCCAATTCTTGGATTCAATAATTCGAATCATATAACGAACACAAGCATGCAAAAATACCAGTAATTTAAGTTCAATACACACAAGCAATTCAAATCGACCACATAAAAACAAGTAGTAAGTTCAAATACGCAACACATTGTTCGAGTACTGCCCATCCAGTACATTCAATTCAAATGCCACATTAATCAAGTTTAAACATCACTGCAAGATATAAGAAGAGAGTTTGTTATAACAAACAAACAACAAGGTTAGACTGTTCTACTAGCACTCCACTCATGCAGGAGTGGCCACACAAACCCTCTTACAGGTTCTTCACTAGCAGTACCTCTAGTACCCTCGATAACAGGATTGATTCCTGTAGCGTCTGCACCACTGACAACATTATCTCCTCCAATTTCACTTGTACCTACACCATCTCCTTCGACAATAGGAGCCACTGCATTATCTCCAGCACCTCTACCAGTAGTATCAACTTCTATCCCCACTGCCTGTGCCACATCTTTGGCAGGGGCAGATTCTGTGGTCGACGAAAAGTGTACGAAAGTCTCGGGATTATACCACAAGTCGACAATATAATTCTTCAGAACAGTGGTCGTTGCGCATTCTTCATTGCATTGCGCCAGGAAAGCTTCTCTCTATTCTTCCAATTCGACCTCTTTTTCAGTGAAACTGATTACTGTTGGTTAACGAAACCTCAAGTTCCCTCGTACACTCAGCTATAATCTACAACTTCTCTCGCTTTAATACATTAACCTCGGTCTCAAATGGTATTATAGTCCCTAGAGCGAGCTTCAGACCGCCCCTCGCATCTTTTAACTATTTACTTGTTACCCTCTGGGCTTTTGCAAAAGCTTGGGACCAAGTATGCACCTACTAGAATACTCGACATATCAGTACTTCTCGAAGCATAGTCATTTTTTCATAAATTTAGAATCTCAGAAAATAGTTACTTGATGTAGAGCCTTGTTTATTTACTTTCAGCCTTATCTGGGTAATTTCCATAGAGGGTCATAATCAACGCGGCCGCTGCTCGTGGTTGCTCCTCCAGTTTGGTTTTGCGTCACGCCTCATCCACGTTATCCACATCATTAGCCACCTACTCATGAGATCTCTTATGCTGAGTAGTCTTCGTCTACTGCAATACCAAAGCATCAACGACAGCCTTGCCCTTACCATTGCTAGCCTGTCGCGACACATCGGGTACAACCTCGGGCACACTCGGGTGTACGGTCCCCGGCCTTCCTCACCGATCCCACGGCACATACTTTGAATTGCGAGTCAACCTTCCCTTCTCTATTTCTACGCCCTCTGTCAAAATACTTTCTTCTTTTCTCTCCTTTGTTGGTCTAGCAGCAACAAGTAGGTTTCGAAGCAACGTATATGTCTTCTTCTGCCGTTTCCTCACAACACCCAACTTCCCAAATACCCAGTTTACCTACTCCTCATCATGGTTGATCCGTTCATCTATATACATCTTCGGATTCGTCAATGTTCTGCTACTGGATTCTGCAAAATAACGAAAGATAAATTTAAATAACCTATTCTAACCATTTAACCAGTAACCTTCAACTGTCAACTTACTTGGTTTATACACCCTGTGCTGCAGTTTATACCCTACTTCTCCCTCTGCATCCTCATAGTTACCCCTTACCACCACTAAATCTTTATCCCATCACTGCCCCATCGAACACAGATCGAATAGCCATGGTTTGTCTGCATGGTACTGAATGTGATAAGTATCGGCCTTCTTATTTGCTTTATCAAACCACTCGATAAAATCCCTCCTCTTATGTTTCAATTCTTCATTCATACCCTCGATGATCCTCATCATCTCAAAAAAATTACCATTCATCTGGCATGGAGCAACATCTTAATAGTTCAATACCTTTTTTACCAGCTTTTGAAGGGGAAGTTGCATCCCTAATTTGGCCCCTGAAAGCCATGAACCCCTCCCAAGGAATATCCTTGAAAGTAAATTCGGCCCCTACTGGCAACAACTCAATACCCACCATCGACAACTCATGTTTGGCCATAAATCAATCTAGTTTTGCTTTATCTTGAGCCGAGACTCGCCCCGCAGCTCACCTCAGACCATCCAAACTATCACTACTATCCCTCTGCCCTCATTACCCTTTTCCCCTCTCATATCCCAACTACTAAACACTACATTCGTTTCCCCTTCGCACCCCTTACTCAATCTCTTCTTCATCTGTCTCCCTGATCACTCGAGTCCAACTGTGAATCTTTCTCAAAGCTCTAACTTCTGGTACTACCATAGCTAATGTGGAGTCTGTTGAAATATCTAACACTTCTACGTCGTTGCCCTTACCTCCTCGGCCTCGGCAAGATACACTCGGCTCATTTACTTCAACCTCCTCATCCTCGAAGCTTGACGGGTACGCATTATACCATACAGAAGAAGAAGCACGCAATTAGATTGATATATTTGACTATCACGCTTTAATATCATATTTTTCTCTAAACTCCTACAACCCAAATTCGAATGTTTGACTACAACCTTGGTCACCACCTCAATATCCCCAATTTACTACTGGGCCGTATCTCTAGCCACTTGGGTTACCCCCTTTCTCGACCAGGCCCTTTCGAACCAAAACCCTAACAAAACCTAATCCATGAAACAAACAACATTCAAATATAATAGAAGAAACTACAGAGCAGAACTTCAAATCACCTATCTACGAAGGAAATATGAAGAAATACATGTTCGAATGGTTCAGTTCTCTCAGCAACAACGACGGTTCCTTTTCACCTCTCCTACAAGTTCCACCTCAACAATGGGGTATGCTTTTCTCTCTTTTTCTCTATATCTCTCTATGATTGATTATTTGGGAAGCAGTAAATTTCTCCCTCTTCCCTTTAAATACCACCTTAGACAAATAAAACTGGCTTAATTTACTCACTCACCATCATTACTACTCCTCCACTCCCACTCATTTTTCAGTGAGACGTGTATTTTTAATTTTACCCTCAGCTATTCTGCTTCAAAAAAAAAATCTCTCAAACCTTCAGGCACCCTGTCCGAAGTTGTCACCTCAAGCCTACCCATCACTTCCACCTTTTTCCATAAACTGAGGAAGCCATCATGATGACCTACATGGCACTCTACCCTAGGAACAGTACCGCCTCTGACATGCCAATTGTTACGGCTGTCAAGTTTTGCAGTCGAAGCCTTTATGCCTTCAAAATCGGAAATTTTCAAACCGCTTCTGATCTCATTTGTGAACAATTGTGTACATTCTAGATCGCCCATTTTTCCATACATATTAAGCACTCGAACCCTCAGTCAGTCTTTTTCTACATTACTCAAGTTTCTTACCATTTTTTAATGTTCGAGTCCAAAAGTTTGAACTTTGACAAAGTGTTATCGCGCCTACATTATCTTCATCTACTAAGCTTACCACAATTATGATATTATACTTCAAAACAGTACTCTTTCATTCGAATACATCACCATACAAAAGAAAATAACAAAACAAACAAACATGGACAAAAAATATCAACAGGAAAACACAACAACTTCCTCTCCCACCTCCTAACAATAATGCCAATAACAAAACCAAGACTCCCTTATTTGCAAACGGGGCAGTTCTTGCAAAGCCCTGCCTCCTCGTCCTCAACTTGGTCTTCTGCATTGACCTCGTCCTCGGCCATGCACTTCAAAAAGAAATAACGTTTGTTAGCGGTCGGGTTCATCCACTGTAGCACCCTCCACCAATGTGCATACGACATCCTGCCGATTGGCTCCTCTAGCACCAGCTCGACTAAATCTGGCATCACCTAATCCAGACCGTGATTGCCAAAGAATTTCTCCTTCAATATCGCCGTCTTCTCCTCTATGCGATGCTTTCGAGCTTCCATCCTTTTCAAGTACCGTATATTTGAGTTAGTTTCCGTGGCTTCAGTAATGCAAATAAGAAGATGGAGATAGCCTGTAACACCCCCTAACACCCCCTATTCATACTGGAATTAAGTGTCATTAATTACCTTTTAATCAATTCCTCTCTTAATTACATCCCTCAGAATTGGCCACATTCAGCCAGTCAACTCTCCAACTTCTCATGCCCATGCATTTTCTTAGCACGCGCCATCTATACAAATTTCTGAGGCCCCTGCTAAGAAGGGGTGAATGTAGTAGCCTACACGCAGCCTTCTAACAGAAATTGATTAATTGAAGGCTACATCAAAGCCTACTAGGAGACTCAAAGCCTTCCGAGACTAATTGAACACTTGAAAGAATCATCAAAGCTAAGTACCATAGTCGAAGATAGATGAGTAGCGCTAGAACTTAGTTCATGTACCAAAAAATACTTTGACCATGGACATGGTCGAAGTCAGACATGTTAGACAGCCAGCTCACCAGACAAAATAGGGAATGAAGCCGTTCGGTAAGTACAGTGCTAGAAACAACAACTACAGTGTCAGTAGCTACAGTGTTAGACCTAACAGCTACAGTGTCAGAACCGACTCTGGGTGCAAGTCGGTTGCCCCCCAAAGAATATACATATAACTTGACCTCCCATGGTTACTCGGCCTTTTCTATATTCTATAAATAAGAGGGAGGTGGCACTATGAAGTGGTTAGGTAAAGCTCTCCCGAAAAAGCCTGACAAGATTACCTTCGAATACCCTATAACAAATTATTCCTCGATCCTTCTACTAACTTGATATATATGATTTCTCCTTAAAATCCTCACTAGAGGTCATGGAGTAACCAATTCAAGGCTTTCACGCAAGTGTATTGTCTCAGTAGTATCACGTATTATTATTGATTATATGCTTGCAAACCCCTAGTCAAAGATTAACCCCTTAGTGTAAAAGTTAGCTTCCCCACATATAAAACTTTACCCCTACAAGGTCAGTCGTTATTTTGCTAAAGCCACATCCATTTTAGTAAAAAAGAGCGTGGTTCATTTTTCAGTTGGTTTATGTTATCGACTTGAAAGGCATCGTAAATTAACGACTAAGGGGCGGGTCGAAGTATCCATCGTATTTACTAAAATTTATAACCCTTTTAACAGTTGTTTTTTTGGTTAAAATAGAGTGACTAAATTCTTAGTCGCAACAACAAACGTATTTCATACTTTTTTCGACTATAAAATTCATTGCTCTATTCGTCGCTATCTTAAACATCAAAAATAATAATTGTAGTAGCCAATTTTTGAAATATCTAGTAACACATTTATAAGTTGTTTTATATGTTGTAAAAAATATATCACAAATGACAGTCACAACATCTGTCATAAAAATTATATTTTAAGACATGGCAATTAGTCATTTTATATTTCGCAAATATAAATGCTCCATTTATTGTCACATTAACAATCATTTTGTTTCAATATACAACAATCATATCAATCGGGTCATAATCACAATAGTTGTTATAAATTTCATTATCTAGAAGAAATTAAATGCATAAAGCAACATATTTATATAAGAAGAACAAGTTTTATTATAAATTAACAAGAACAAGAACAAAGTCAAACTTTATTTCAAGAAACAATAAAATAAAAAGATGTCGTTCGCTAGAAACAGGTAAGACTGTTATGCCATACAACAGTTTCACCCGAAGAGATGTCACCTAGAGTATCACCTTCCATAAATAATTGTACATCATCGCAAATAACCCCACCTACTATGACACGATAAAGCCCTTCAGAAGCCACCCTAGATAAATGAATACTTGCATAAGTACCTGTTCAGCCATACATATGTTTCATAATACAGTTTCTATCCCTCACTCCATCAGATGGCGGTAAATCTCTTGTTGCCTACAAAAGAATAAAAAGTAATCGTGAGAGCATATTAGAAAAAAAATTTAAACAAATAGCAAGTTTCCTTAAGAACATTGGAACTCATAAGGCTAAATTGAATATTTTAAGAACCATAATTTATCATTAAACAAAGTATAGTATTGAAAGACCATAATTTATCATCTTAGGGCACCTACTTTCCTGTAGGGCTCATCTTACCTGCTTTCTTGTAGGGCTGGGCTCATCTTAGGGCACCTGCTTTTTAGTAGGGTGAGGTAAAAGATGAATCCCCAGTCATTTTTTTAAGAACATCACAAAAGACTGTCCATGGCTAACAAAATAGAAGAGATCATAACAGCTTGGAAGAGATGCAAGCCTAAGATCCTCATTTAAAAGATGACAATTTGGGATGGAAGCTAGGAAGGTAAAAAGTACTTTGGATTTGGGGAATCTTAATGTGCGGGCAACTAGTACTCAGCATTCTTCTTCTGCTCTTCAGGATGAGCTTGATATGCTACAAGAAGAAAATCAAAGTATGCTTGAAATGCTTTGACTTGCAGAGGACAGGTTTGAGGAAGCAGAGGGCAGAGCTAGGCAACTAGAAAAATAGGTTGCTTCACTTGGAGAAGATGTATCCTTGGTTCCCAGTTTATTAAGCAGGAAAGAAGCAGCACTTCAGCAAAGGGAGGCAGCTTTAAAAGTTGCAGCTCAAGCACATGTTTAAAGCGAAGAGGTTACATCCCTTGAGTTTGAAGTGGATAATGCCAGGGATGAGGCAACATCTGCCATGGAGCAGCTCCATGAAGCTGAATCTGAAGTTAAATCTCTTCGATCAATGACACAAAGAATGATATTAACCAAGGAAGAAATTGAGGAGGTCGTTCTCAAGAGGTGCTGGCTAACACGGTATTGGAATTTATGCCTTCATCATGATATTCATTCAGAGATTGCTGGACAAAAGTATGAGTTCTGGTCATCCTTAGCTCCACTTCCTTTTGAAGTTGTCTTGTCTGCCGGGCAGAAAGCTAAAGAAGAAAACACAGCAGATAAAGCCGATCTTGATAAAAGGGGCATATTTCCACGTGACATGAATGATCTCTCTGGTGAGGGGAACATTGAGACCATGCTCTTATTAGAAAAAGGCATGCGTGAACTAGCTTCACTGAAGGTGGAAGATGCTGTAATATTTGCAATGGCTCAACACCGACGACCTAATTTAATAAATTCTGATCAACCTATCTCAGATGACTTAAAAATACCTACCGAGGGTCAAAATCTTCTAGAGGCATTTGAACTTAACCAAGAAGAGTCCAAAGATGTGCTCTTCAAATAGACTTGGCCTACATATTTCTAGAGAAGAACAATAATCCATGGATTGGAGCCTGATATTATCGACGAGCACCTGCAATTTTGGATCAATCTTAGCACTGGATCACTGATCTTACATGATGCAGTTGAGGTTGAGAGAGGCCTGATAGAACTAAAGAAGTTTGGAATTGAAAACCAACTGTGGCGGGCATCTTGCAAATGGATTGAAACAGACTCCATGTATGCTAGAATACAACTAGACTCTGACTTCTTCTGATGGTTTGCATGAAAAAAAAATTACAGTTTTTTCCTATTATTGGTACCCTTATTCAGAATCCCTCGTTGTTATGCCCGATCAATTTGATTAGTTTATTGCTTTATTACCCACTGCAAAAACGTGTATTAACTATATCAAGCTTTGTGTAGGCTTCCAAAAAGAAAAAGAAAAAATAAAAAAAGGTGAAAAGCACTCATATCATTGTTTCTTTACTAGCTCGATTTATTCCTTAAGATCCGTTGACAGCCAAAGGATAGAACCCATCCAAGAAGATCATTTTGCATCCGATCTTGATGCAGCGAAGCTGGAGAGAGCATGACCACCTTGACTGAGGAAAATCAGGTTCCTAAAGATATTTCCATCCAAAAATCTAAAATCAAACAGATTGATAATAGTCCTTCCAATATGCTTTATGGTATATGTGCTGCATTATCCAGGGTTCCATTGCTTGAGATCAAACATGACGCCCTGAATATAGGAATTTGGCTTTTAGATGTGCCAAATCTCTCTTAGTAAAAGTTGATTAGTTTTACCTTGTGGCTTACTGTACATATGAAAATTCCAATGTTGCTTTGAAAGTAGCTTGTTTCTGAGCAATTTTGTGAGTTTCAGTAGTTATAAAATGAACAAAGTAAATTAGAGACTTGTAAGAGAGGTGCTTGAGTTCTATTATAATTTGAGAATGTTATCACATCTTATGAGTAAGACCCTTTTGATTTCTCCTTTAACTATGCTATCTTTTTTAGCAGTGAGCTCTTATGTAGCTATCTGGCGTCTTGCAGTCTTTATTCCAATCCAGTACAAGAGGGTTGCAATTGTCTCCCATGCAGTGATTAATGCATTAGGAGGGAGGCTCCCATGGCAGATTCTTCACCATGATGAAGCTTAGTCTATTATGTATTCTCTCTTAATAAACTAGTGCCAAGGGACTTAGAAGGGTATATGCGAGTAAAAAAGAAAGAAATTTTGTAAAAGAAAAGGAGGGTGTCATGTGGTGATGGCAGCTCATACTGAATTATGTCTCGAGGAGTGGGTTCTTCTCCCCTCTTTAGTACGTTGTATTTCTCGAGTGGGGTCGTCTTGCTTAGTACGTTGTATCTCTCCCAGTATAAGGTGATAGATCTTGTATATGAAATAAGAGACCTCTTCTTCATCATTACTGCCAATATGGGTAGTGTAATGGGCTAACCTAAGATATTAGACAAAGATATTTTATATGCCAGAAACCAAGTTTCAGTAATATATAGCTATCTTTGTATAGTGGTATTCTCATATTTGGCCTATAAACCATGGGTGACCTGAAGCATTTGGTTATAGTTAAGTTTATGGAAGGAGTTGTTGTGGACGATATGTTGGATGGTATGAAGAAGTTGGCATTGGAGATTGATACTGTCAAGTCCAATGAATGGTAATCCTTTTTCTTTTATCAATAAAACACAGATTATGACCCTTCGAGTGGGAATTATAGGGAAATTTTTTTTAGTTGTCTTTAAATCTCAATTTCCTGTGTTTTCCTCTTGTTTCCAATTCCTTCAATTCATCTTCAGTTAATGCTTGTAAATGAAGAGCAAAAGTAAAGGAAAGGAGAAAAGAAGGAACATGTGAAAAACATGGGTGCATCTGAACACTGGATCTTCATGCCTTCTTAGCAACCAAGGTGGGGAGATACGTAGATGTACTGCAATATTTATTGGCTGCATTCAGAGAGGTACCTCTGGTTAACCTTTTCGGGACATCTTAGTAGGGCAAGTATTGAGGTATTTCATACTTAAGTTTTCATACAGATAGCCATAATCTAAGAGGCTTTTAAAGCTTCTTGGATCTAATAAAGATTGCCTATCTGCGTGCAAGAGGTTTGGAATCTAACAAAAAGGCAGAGAGGCTCAGTGGAAGAGAAGGGGTTGTGAAAAAAGTTTTTTAATCTAGGTTAATCCCATAAAATTTGAACAACAACCCAACTAATATGGGTCTAGTTCCTTTGAACTTTCGACTATAAAAAGCCCAAATACCTGGAATTTTATTTACACATAATGGGTGGATATTTTCTTTCTTATAAAGTTCATGGTAGATTTAGAGCTCGAACCTCTTATTACGTGAAGGACAACCGGTAGGGCACGCAAACCAGTCTGCTGAATGTATTTTATTTTTCTTGTTCAGTAAAATCCAAATTCTACTAAACAATAAATTAGTATATGTTGTATAAATAAGTATAAGAGAAAGAAGAAAGACCTGAGAGAAAGAGACATTTCTTAGAGACGCATGGTGTATATTTATTCCATGTCGACCCTCGCATGATTCAAATGCTCCAATCCTTTCTTCAAGTCTTCTACGTTTACTAGCTTCCACATCTAACTTTTCTTCAAATTCTTGCTACACTAAAACTACCTTATCTGCAAACTGGTTTTTCTTGGATTTTTCTTGTCCAATGACCATACTTAAAGGGGTTGTAACTTAAACACTTTTCTTATTAATATGACCACTAAAGCCTCTCACATGCCCATTTCCATCTTTTCCATATTCCTTTTAAACACAAAAACAAAATTTGATAAGAACGGAATTAAAGTCAAAATATCACAAACACCTAGAACATTAAATTATTTACAAAATAGATATGCATAGAATGACTTATATACCAAGTGCAGATAAACAAGTTAACAAGTATTTCATGTAGCTTCTAAAGTTCATGGATTGGAGTTGTCTTTATCTTTTCCATGAGGTTCAGTCCCCCGCTTACCTTTCAAAAGTAACTTATAGAGTATTATGATGCATTTACATAACTTACCAATGTAATTGGATCATGGCCTAAATCCTTCTCCATGATTTTTGGTTCATTTTCAATAAGTCGATTAATTCATACCTGCAAAATAAAACCACTAAGTACACCATCATACAAATTCTTATGGCTGTCAAGTTTTTACCATTCTGTCTTTCATTTGCTTAGGGAAAGTACCATCCTACTTTGTATGACAAGCAATAAAAAGTTAAGTCCTCTTCACAGAACCCTTAGGCCTACCTCTTTCCTGTAAAATAATTAGCAAAGTTTATGAGTATGTTAAATAAACTTAAACCGACAAGATATAGTGCACCTAATATGTATAAGACTATGTTCCATGCTAAGGCACCCAAATCTAATATATAAGGAACCCAAAGACTAAATAAAAAATTTAGAGTTGTCCATGATCACGTTAAGTCACTATTTATTTCTTTTCTTTTTAAACCTCATAAAGAGGAGAGTTTATTGATGATAGCATAGCTTGTCATGAAAGCATAGCTTGGGGAATTCAATGTTGAGCAATTGTTAAATGAATATTTACCAGATACCAAATGGAGCCTTAATGAGCCGATGAGAAAATAGCACCAAAAAGCTAATGATTTCCTCGGCGTTTGAAACTAAAAGTAGTTTTACATGGATTCATTTAACAGTTTGCTGTTTTTGTTTTGTTTTTTTGTTTTTGTTCAGCAACGGTTTTGGCAAGCTTCAGACAAGACAAGCCAGCTTCCCTTCTTGTTGTATACACTAAAAAACTGGAAAGTGATTTATTGATTGAAATAGGTATTCCAAACACTATGGTATATTTCTGTCCCTTCCTGTAATACTGTATCATGATTAGGGTGGTAATTTTAGCAGTACCCAAAAACACTTCCCACGCCTACTCAGGATCCACATGCATGGAGTACTGTGAAAATTATCACCCTAATCAAATATTGCTTAGACTTATCTCCTACATTATTTGTCAACTTATGAATTTCCTCTCCTCTATAATTATATAGTCATAAATGTACCGCTGGTTTTTGCTAAAATCTCAATATGACAATTTAGAAGTGAAAAAATTAGTGGTATATTTTTCAAAGTGGATGTGGTGGTGGCTTGTTGGGTGGCTTAGGGGGATAACTCTAAATAGTATTTCAGTACAATCTATTTTAACTGACAGTACTTTTGATCTGTAATTAATTTTCTTCTTAGGAGTAGTTTTTGTTTGTAACAAAACAAATATAAAAGTTTCAGACATCTTGATGGAATAAAATATATCTTGAAGTTTCAAAAGGACTCAGATGCATCAGTAGAGTTTCAAATATCTTGGACTCTCAGATATCTAAGAGTTTTAATATTAATCTCTCCTTAAATCTAATAGGATTGAAACTGGAGACTCTCTCCAAAACTGTTCTCATATATAATTAAATCTGGAATTGGATTTTCAATCTTTTAGATATCTTGATATCTTGGAATACCTAGGTAGCTTTAGATATCTGGATTTGAACTGAAAAAATATCTCCAAACTTGTGCCACAAGAATAAATATCCATGAGAACAATGATGATGTCCAGTACTAGTACTTACGAGATGATCACAGTGATATTGGAAATGACTGGACTAATACGTATTATGCAAAGCAGGTGCAAATATGTACTAGTTAAAAAATGCAAAAGTAATCATTTTTAGGATGGCTCCTTTCGGGTTGACGGGAGTGAAGTGAGAAAGCAAGCGATAGGCGAAGATGGGTCTTTCTTTAGTCAATATAGCCAAGGATCCTAGGCGCTTCCTAACATTTAACAGCCCAGTAATAGACTCTATGCTAACCAATAGCTTTACTTAAAGTCTGTTTTCATTAAATAGAAATAAATAATATTCTCCAAATGATAGTAATAAGAAGTTAGGGAATTACCAAAATCTCTTTCTTTCCGGCCAAACCCATTTGACCCGTTGTGTGAGGGCTAACCATTTTTCTCCTTCCTCTCTTTCCCTTTTCACGCTTCTCCTGTTCTTTAGCAGTTGAACAAATATCAAGAAATAGGTTCCAATCTTCTTTCTTCACCGCCTTTTGTCTTGATTCTTCCTTTCCACATCCGTGTAATATATATCTTAATGATCTTTCCCCAGTTATGTCTTCCAATTTTTGAATGTCATGTTAGCTTTGTAGTTAAGGAAATCTTGATGTTCATCAGGGCCTAGCTCATAAGTCCCCTATTTAAGAGAAAAAAATAAACAAATGACATTAACAAGGCCACAAATAACCATGTACTTAATTTTAAAATAAGTAAATATATGGATACAACTTACAGCAATAATATTTTGCAAATCTTCTTTTGCGTCATTGTCTACATCACGCCAATCACAAATCGTAAGTGAAAGATTTTCCATTGTATTCTCTCCAATGAAAGAACAAAAAAACCTACGATTGGGCCCAATTGCTGATCCATCATCATTCTATTGTATGGATATTCGTCCACCTCAATAAAGATACAAGTAAACCAATAAAGTCATTTTTTAAAATATTTTAAAATAAAATAAATAAATAAATATACATATGAAATCCAAAGAATCTCACAATGATATAATAATTCCGCATACTTGGTGGTTTTTGAGGACCCCAAGGCTAGTATTTTCTTCGACTAGTATCAGGTGGTAACGATGATCCATCTTCACTCGACATAGATACTAGAAAAGGTTTCAATATAATGGGATGATATTATAATTTTTATAAGGTAGTTTATATCTAAATCTAACAGTAAAATATATAATTAAATGTCATATTCAAATAAAAATTAAATATACTTGATATGTACAACAGAGAACTTAAAGTAGGATACTCATTATTATTAAAACTACTAAAACATTTCCCTGAATTCTGCATTCAAGATTAATAAACTATTTGTATTTAGTAGAGATAAAAAAATTAACAAACAAAAAAACCATAAGATTGCATACCTCTTTCTACTTTTAAAATTCCTTATAATCTCACACTATTTCAAAGTTCATCCAGGAAGCTTTCACTACAAGGAATCAAGTATGAGGGAAAGGAAATCCGTAAGAAGTTCTCGATCCCAAGAACTTTCAACTGTACTTTAGTGAAATGAAAATTAGAACGTGAAAATTCGATGATCCTTCTGCTAATAACAAACCTTATTGTTGCAAATCCCTAAAACATAATAACGATCTGGTTCTTCTCCATGAAAAAGTAAACAATAGAGGGAAGATGCGAGGGAGGAATATATAACTCAAATTGGTGTTTAAATTGTTTGGAGAATTAAAATTCAATTGGAAATGAAATATTTGTGGAGAAGAAACCCTTTACTGAATTTGGATTGTGGGTGAATTATTTATAAGGCAAAATCGCGCGGGATTAGGGCTTTTTAGGTGTTGGATTTGAGCAGGGAAATTTGTTTGAGATAAATCCATAGAGGTGGATACAGATATTAGAAGATATAAATTTGAACTTTCCCCAGATATTTTTTGATTTGTTTGAGTGGTTATGGGAGAGAGAAAAAAAAAGGGCGTTGGCGGGATTATGGTTTTCATTTTGGGTTTTGGGATTTGGGCGGGGTTCTTCTATTTTATTTTTCAGGCCAACAATTGTTTTTCAAATTGTACTTTTTAGCACTAATATTTCCATTTCTTGCACTCATGCTCTAGAGAAAATCTAACAATGGTTTCATTGAATGAATAATTGATCTGGATCCTAAAAATAATAATGCTTTCGATAGGCATGAGTGATCAAATGAAATAAATCTGTTTGGTAAGATCTTATACCTAAAGCTAACATAGCTGTACAAATCTTCACTGCTTAGTTTTGAACTTGAACGAGATTCCCTTAAGGCACAATCACTCGAACAATCACTTCCGCTGACTAATAAAGCTGAAGGCTCATGTATTATTCTTCGTGAATGCTCAATTATTTTAATCACATTAAAAACATTGGTGTATTAGTGGCACACATGCATCTGTAAGAAATCACTTGGTGTCAAAATTCGTTCATACACATTTGCTGCAGCATTATGTTCAAGGAGACAGTTTCTCTCCATCTCACCAAATTTAAGCCTTCTATGACGCTATCTATCTATGACAGTTATCTAATGTGCGTAAAGTGTTATGAAAGAAACTCATCCTCACGGTCATCGTCAATTCTAATATATTCATAAAGATCAACTGCGGAAAATGCCTCTCCACGTGAGGCTATTATAAATTATACACAAGTATTTTTTTATCATAATTGTTTTGAATGTGCATCAATTCATAATAGTATTTGAGGACAATCAAACCCTCTTCTCTCACCATCTGTAAAATAATACTGTGGAGGACCTTCAATGCCTATCATTTACCATGAAGGAAAAACTGAGTGAGAGAGGGAGAAAACCATTTGTTAAATACAATATGTTCCATAATAAGATAAAATGATGGCAATAGTTTCAGAAAATTCAAATTGATAATCTCTTTTACATATAATTGGATAATCTCTTTTATACTGCAATATAACCATGACATAGCCCCGTCTTTAATCTCCAGTTCTAATACTATTGAGATGGAGTATTTATTTTGCGTAACACTGGTTGAGAGATGTTCAATGGCAGAGATAGCAATGAATATGTCATTGTGAATGAATCTGATCTACTTTTTCTTTGGTGAAGAGTGTTAGTTTTTTATATTTAGCTTTCAAAGTGGACACAATCTTGTTTAGTTTTTTGTTGTCATTCTGGAACAATTTTAGAGCCTCTTTCGGCTCAAAACTAGAACAAGCTAGCTTTCGTAACACGTTTAAACATGAATTGGTTTTTGCTTAAGCTGAATTGATAAATGTAACATCAAGGATCTCCTATCACAAAAAAGCAAATTACAGAGCTAATCATAATTCTTAATCACTTCAGCAGACCTGTATTCTTCGCCTGCGAATAATGTGCTATTGAATCGCGAGGCACCATATGTGTACCATTTTAATCCAACCAAGTACTAGCACTAGGCATCTAACATAGGTATTTTCATGGAAAAATGACAATATTTATGCAGAAAGAATGGGACCATGGACACAATCACGTGACACAAAAAAAACCCACTTAAGTATCACAATTATTTGCTGAGATGAATCACAGAGATGCTTATTAAAATCACAATGCAGCATTTGTATCACAATTCCTGACAAGTTTGTAGATGAAACAATGTCTGTTCGAAAAGAAAAATTAAAATTTTATCAACATCTATATTCCTCCAACATTGCTTATTATTACAATAAGGCTTATAATGAGATTCCCTCACCTTGCTTATTGTCACAGGTGAACATTTTTATGTAGAGAAACTATAATAAGCAAGTTGAATTGTGTCGTGGATCTGTGGTAGTTCGTTGCTTTCATGACCTGTATGCTAGTGAGGCATATCACCATTGGTGGGAATGGCTATGGATTCTATTTCTATGTATTTTCAAGTATAAAATTATCTTATGAAGTGACGCTTGTTGAAAACCTTGAGAAACTTCCTGGTAATGTTGTGAACTAACTACAAAAAATGAAACCACCTAAGGACTACGTACTAAATCGTCCAGTGGAACCTCTCCTCCTCCATCATTGCTTATTTCGAAGTCGCTAGAAACTTGCAAAGAGGAACAGACCTGGCAAAAATAACTGCGTATCAGAACCAAAGTAGCAAAAATTATATTTTAGCTTGTTTATGCTGGGAATTCACAAGAGGAAGTTAAAATACATGAACAATATAGATTAACTCTTTAACATGGTACAACTCCAATATCTAGAAAAGAATATATGCGACATCTAAAGTAAATAATGTACATGATTGACTTAGCGTGCAAGCAATAAGAAGATTAAATAAGAAAAAACCCATTCCTAATTTAAGTATAAAGTAAGTTTTCATAAAGTGGTTCAGTGAATACCAAAGCCAATTTGTAGAATAATTAAGTCTGTGCTTCCTACCTAGTTCATAAAATTGTATAATTACCCCCCTATGAATGTAATAAGATTTATGACTATACACATAACACTAGAATCAAATCTTGCACAAATTTGAACATGATTTTACACTCGGCAAGTACTGAAATGGTTTAATATCAAGTACCCAAAATAACAACAATAATTAGTATAAACCATTAACTTGCAAGGAGGATCAGGTAGCTATTCAAGTATCAGGAAACTCCTACTAGTAAAGCAAGGTACTTCTGGAAATGGATGTTGTAATGAAAACAACTTTAATTTCACATGTCAGTAAGAAAGCCTCTCATTAATGACTCTTTGCTTAAGGTATATTTGATAATAAAAAAATGACAAACAACAGAAGAGTACATAATGACTAGTGCTTAATGTTTTCACACTACACATTATTACAGTAAAAAAATACTCAACATGACATGTAGCTAATTGAGATCTTAATCATATCCTCAAACCGACTGCAATATCTCAGAAAATCATTAAAAGTAATTAACATAACACTTTGAACTTGTCATAACACAAATTAATGTTAAGGAGATGGTACAGATGTTACTGTAATGGAAATGGTATACAAACTAGAAAGAGAAACAACCATTGCAATTCAAGTTATGCCCAAAAGTTTAGATACTACAGCAAAAAATTTCATTATTCTCTTTTCTTTCTTTCCTTTAATATTTAGAATGTCTTCACAACATACGCCTGATACAATTTTTCTGCACCATCATTTCTATTATCAAAGACGTCATTGAAACCTCACTACCATAGAAACAAAAGAAGTAACCATAGGAAGACAACTTTATCCTCAATAGAGTAACTAAATATTGATTATAATTTATATGTTCCAGGCTTCGAAACATGAAGCATAATTGTATCATTTACATCTCAACATATATAAAATAGCAAAAAGTATCTATACACAAAAGAAAAAATGGATGGAATCTCAAATTCATGTGTTCTTTAATACAAAATGCACTGTAGCTACAACTATGATCTAAAATGTTGGAAAATATGAAATCACACTAAGGGGGTACTAGGTTGCATACCTCCTTTATACGCAAAGTTTCCTTAAGGAATTCCTTATTTTATTTTTCTTTTGCTCCTTTTTGTGCATCACCCTCTTTTTATAGAACTATATACTGCATATGCCTCGCTTAGTTGAAGGCCTGGCAGGATAAGATTCTGATACTATGAATTGTAATCTAAAAAATCAAGATTTTTTAAGCAATACCCAACTAGGATTTAATCCAACTTTGTGATCAACCTGCCCCTGAGATTCACTGATTGTACAGATGAAGGAACATGAGATTTGTAGGCTATCTTATGTTTTTCTCCTCTAAGTCATCAACGTACAAAATTGAATTGGAGTAGAGGCAGGGAAATCACAACTGAAACCTAGATATATCACAAAACAACCCAAAAATAATGTATCACCAAAGATTATAAAGAAACTACTAATCAAGAGCAGGATTTAGAATATCCTTACGCTTATTTTTGGGAATGACACTAACAAACAAGGATACAATACCTGCAACTACTAGATTTGCCACACTTGTTCCTGAGAGGCTTTTGCAACCTGTACTAATCATTGATCCCATGATTTCTTAGCTATATGCAACAATATCAAGTTTCACGCGACCGTAGCTACATAGGCAAAATAATGCAATAACTATCAACACATACTTTACGTCTTAATTAAGAAATGGTGCAATGGGATCAACTTTACTAATAAGTTATGATCAGTGAATCAAACTTCTCCATACCTGCTGCTAAAAAGACACTAAAACCTAGCGCAAGCAAATGGCCAATAAGGAATGAAGGTGAACAGGTAAATGGTAAGGGCAAAGTTTTTTTCTTACCCATGTGGCATTTCCCAATTACTCATGCTACGAGAAGAGAATGAAGATATACGATCATTGTAATCAATGTCACCAACATCAATCATAGCACTTTGATCCGCTGGATTGTTTAGGGTTCCATATAAAGGTTCGCCATTTCCAATAGCCGAAACCATAATAATTATAGTAGCTGTAAGCTCCCAAACATGGAAACAGTTGAAACCACCACTCATCCCAGTTGTTTCTTTTGGGGGTCATTGATGAAAGATTCAAAAGGAAATCTACAAATGATAAAAAATGCATACAAATACACAAGAATGTGCTGATACTAGAACTATACTAATTAAAAGCAAAAGATTAAAACAATAGTTGTAGACCAAATGCGCTTACCTTTTCTACGAATGGAAGATCCAAGTAATCAGGTCCACCTATACTTATATTCAGCATTCATGTGGGCTGCCATAGCATAGTTAAATGCATCAAGGAACCATGACGGGTAAGATACCTGCAATAAGCTGAACAAAAACTCCTCATGATCTCGCCAATGAATATAATATTGTAATTCACACAAACAAAATTGTTTTATACAGAAAAAATTTCTGACGTTGGGATGAATTAATATCGTGCTGCCATTATTAATGTTGGGATGAATTAATTAACTGCCACAACCCACCTCTCTGAATTATAGCTCCTTGGTTGTCCTATTTTGGATTTGTTAGTTATCAATATTTAACCTGCAGGCAATTTGTTGCAAATATAAAATTAAAATAAATAATCACCTCTAGGATTATCAAAAAGAATCAAATTAAGACCCAAACAAAACCTAATTATCTCCTAATCGTGCCTTAGGATAAGATCAACTACTGAATTGGATATCAATATCATAGAAATTCAGATCAAACAAAAATAAAACAAAGAACAAAGGAATGAGTGAGAGAGAAAAAAAACCTATGATTGGAGAAGATGGGAGAAAGAGCCATTAATAAAGCGGCAAGGTTAATTTCCTTCCTGTCAAATATATCCATAATGTCAAAATTCAGAACTAAGTACACAGTACACAGTACACAGTAAAATATGGATTAGTTTGAATTCGATTAGTTTTCCAACTAAGTACACAGTACACAGTAAAACATATAATTTAATGCCATATTAAAATGAAAATTAATACAAGCTATGTGTATCACAGAGAGAACTTGGAGTAGCACACCCATTATTATTGAAGCTAAAACATTTCCCACAGTAATAAAAAAGGGTAAGTATTAATGTTAAAAATCTTTAATATCTTCCATGATAATGTTTTCAGAAGCCTGAATATTAACTTGTGCTCTGAATACTAAGGGGTCTTCATAAGCATCTATATCCTTAGTTAACCTCTTTGGAGAATCCAATACAACATGCCATTCCTCATTAGGTCTACTTTGATCCTTGCAATAAAAAACTTGAGAAGCCTCTGTTGCAAGAATAAAGGGCTTATCATCTTCCTTTGAGTTCTTTTGCAGTTTGCCTAAATTGACGTATATCAAGTTTGTCTCAGAATCAACAAGGCACCCACTTTTTTCTTCGAAACGCACCCAATCATAACAAAATATAGTTTTCTTAATCTTTTTGTAATCCAACTCCAATAGTGATTCGACGATCCCATAATATGTGACTTCCTCATCGATGGGGTTCTTATCTCCGGCTTTTGAAATGAAAGTAGTCACAGCCCTCATGGATATACCATTATTTTGGGTTATCTTTCTCATCTCTGACTCCGATGTGCAAAAGAGGTATCCATTGACTTGGAAAGACTTATACTAAACGTCTTTAAAACTCGGTCCCTAAACATGCAACTTAAATGTGGAATCTTCCTCACTTTGTAACTGTTGCCTAAGCCATGAAATATAATCCATCAGTTTCTCTAGTCCTTGATTGCTCTTTCGACTTTGACCACGAAAATTAAGATTATCTTAAAAAATGTCATATTTTCTGCAAATAGAACATTGCATACCTTAGACAAGAACATATCAAAGAATGAAAATTATATGCTTTATATATGTTTTTTGTATAGACTCTTCCCATTCAGGATTTTTAGGAGCTTATCGCAAAACCCATTTACGTGCTTGCTCGTATTCCACTGCTCCAAGAATGTATTTCTTTCCTTTTCTGCCAAACGGGCTAATACCTTCACCATCATCATCTTCATATGTCTTTCTCCCTCGCTTATGATCTCCTTTTCTACCATCAGTCATGTATTCCATAGAATACATCATTGCTTCTTCATCGAGATATCGCTCTGTAATAGACCCTTCAGGGTATCTCTGATTTATTACATATTTTTTATAAGTTTTCATCATCCTGTTACATATTATTTTGTAAATATTAAAGCTATTAATTAGAAAGAGAAAATTAGGAATGTGGATGTTTTATGTACCTCTGTAAGGGGTTCATCCATCTATATCTAACAGGCCTCCCAATTAGTACCTCATCTGCTAAATGCACAACAATGTGTATCATAGAAACAAAAAATGAAGGTAGAAAATACTTTTCAAAGATGCATAGTACATCCACAATGCGTTCCTTCATCTTTATAAGTTTTTCACGATTAATAACCTTAGAGCACAACACATTGAAAAATATTGATAATTCTCTAATAGCGGCTCACAAAGGATTATGCTTCTTGAAGACGTGCATTAACAATACCGGTAATAATTGTTGTTTGAGTATATGGTAATCATGCGACTTCAGATTTTTCAGTTGTAAATCTTCCAAATTCACATTATGTTGCCAATTTCTGCTGTAACCAATTAGAACTTTTAAGCTATACAGTGTTTTGCATATCAACTTTCTTTCTGACCGAGATAGACAAAAAGGATCTTCAGGTAAAAAAAACTTCCCATTTATTTTTACCTTAGGCCATAGATTTTTCCTCATCTTCCTGTTCATAATTGTTTCAAATAAGTTTTCTGCACAATTCTTTTCTGTGTACATCGCATCAAGATTGTGTCGTAGAGGTAAATCCTGTATAATAGAAAGCAAATATATTATTATACATATTTTAGTTATGTTGATATATTTAATAAAATCACCTTATTGTACCTTCCAATATGGAAAATCATATAAAATAGATCTCTTTAACAAAGCGGCAGATCCACTACCCCAATCAACGAAACTCTTCTTTTTATTGTTATCATCAACAAAACTCTTCCTTTTCTTGCTTTTATCACCATCATCAAAAACCTTCATTTTCTTACTATTGTTACCATCATCAGAAATCTTCCTTTTCTTGCCAACCTTTTCGTATTTTAAAGTTATAGCTTCCATCTTATGTAATACTTCATAACCGGTCATACGGCGTTGAGGCTTACCATGATCTTCTTTCCCATTAAATTAAGACTTTTGGCTTCTAAATGGATGATTCATATCTTTAAGGAATATCACATGTCCCATGTAAAAAATATTTCCTCCATGAGTAAGCCCTTCTGACTTCGTCCCTTCAGCACACACAGAAGAACCATACTTTCCAGCAGTCTTGCAGCCCGATAGATGCCCATACATCGGGAAATCATGTATAGCCCAAAGTAATAATGCTTTCATAGTGAACCTACTCTTAGTGTAAGAGTCATACATTTCTTTCCCGTTAGACTACAGTTCTTTCAACTCTTCAACCAGTGGCTGTAAATAGATATCAATGTCTTTTTTTGACAAATGCTTCCCAGAAACCAGAAGTGTTAACATGGTAAACTCCCTACGCATGCATAATGATGGAGGAAGATTACACGAAGCAATCATCACTGGCCAACAACTATATGAATTTTTCATGTTCCCAAATGGATTGAATCCATCAGTTGTTAGACCCAACCACACATTACGTGCCTCAGATGCAAACTCAGGAAATTTACGATTCACTTGTTTCCAGGAAGAACAATCTACGTGGTGCCTAATTGTCATTTCGTTTGCAACTGTGCCCGCTTTTGCATGCCAAGTCATATCTTCTACAATCCAAGGTATATTGTACAATCGTTACAACCTTGATGTTAGAGGAAAATACCTTAGCCTTTTCCATCGGATAGGTGTAAGTGTTGGGTTCAATTGGTTAGTTGGTCTCCATCTACTTTCACCGCATGTTGGACAACAATCTTTGTCTGCCTTGTCTCTCCAATATAAGATACAATCGTTCTTGCATGCATGCATGATTTCACATTTCATACGCAAAGACGATACCAGCTTCTAATCATTATATGAACTATGCGGTAAAGTATTCCCATCAGGAAGAATCTTTTTCTTGTAATTTGACAACTCTGTTATGAAAACATTAGAGATATTATGTCTAGTCTTCATGCTCAATAGCTCAACTGCAACTGACAATCTGGTATCTTCCTCCTGACACGATGGATACAAAGGTTGTGTTTCATTTTCGATTAAGTTCTTGAACTTTGTAATTTCTTCAAGATCATTATGGGCTTGATTATTATCTCCATCATTAGATTTGACCTTATTAGCCCCAACATCAGGTTCAAAATCATTATGGGTTTGATTATTATCCTCGCCATTGAATTCCACCATATTAGCCCCAACATCAGCTTCAATATTATCCTCATTACGAAGATGTCTGAATCTTTCATTCACCATATCGATCATCCTTGGATGCGTCTCTTCATTATTACTTATCAAAGGCATCCAAGTCAGAGCATTCCCCTCGGGTCTAATAAATGGTTCTCCATGGTGAATCCACGTCATGTATGTTGCATCGATGCCATTGCATATTAAATGATCAAATATATAATGCAATACTTTCTTCTCTTTCCTATTATGACATTTGACGCACGGCCAACTATACCAATCTTTACTACCCAAATTTTCTCTATTTAAAATTAGAATGAGAATGAATGACTCGACGCCCTTGAGATATTCATGAGACTCTGGTGGTACCGTCGTCCATTTCTTCTTTGGGATCACCAGCTTGGACGAAGTAATCCTATATTGAAGGAGAATTAAAGTTTCAAATGGGAGCCTCCTACAAAAAGTGAGACCAAAGTATGATATGATGGGGATGCCTTATAAAATCCAAGAAATGCAGGCATTGGTAAAATGTTTAAAGATTGGAGAGGGGCAGTACTAGGTATTTTAAGCAACATAGTTATAAGCCCAATAAGAAACTACATGGTAGAGTTGCAATCAATTATATAATATGGCAGTTAAAAGGGGTTGTCAAAGACTATGGGCTATTTCAGATTCTAAGTCAACCATTAAGACATTTATAGCTAAGACTCTCCATCTTTTACCATATTTTTCTCAATCTTATAAAAATTATTCGTTCAAGAGTATTACAGCCCCCAACCGAATAATACAACCGTTTTACGCAATCCTATTTAGCTTTTAACGCTTTTAAACCAAAATACTAATACGAATAAAATAGTTACCCATATTTAGAATCATAGTAACTATATAACAAAACTCATTATAATTTGAAATCATCAGTAATATTAAAAGATAAACCCTAAAAATCTTACCTCATGCAATAAAAATGGCATGATTTATATAGTAAGAGAAGGCTGCTACAGAAAAACTGAAATCTATAACAACAAGATTATGATAAAGATATCAAACATTAAAAAGATGAAGAATAAGAATAAGAAACCTTATTGCAGTTAATCCCTAAAACACAATACCGATCTCAATCTTTTCCATAAAGAACCAAAAAATAAGAATAAGAATAAGAAACCATATTGGGGACGACCATATAATGTTTTGTTCAGGCTTAGGCCTTTGAAGTCCAGTTAATTTCTTGGTCAAACCTAAGTATCACGTCAACCCTTCGACCCGACTGATACTTGGGTGCGACCTAAAAGTTTTTCAAGTTTCCAACTCGAACAAACCCGAGGGGCATGAATGGTCGATAGACCGGACCCTCAGGAATACATTGGGGGCAAGTACATAATGCTTTGTTTAGGCTTAGGCCTTCGAAGTCTAATTAATTTCATGGTCTAACCTAAGTATTACGTCAACCCGTCGACCTGACTTGTACTTGAGGAGCGACCTCAAAATTTCTGAAGTTTCCAAATATAGCAAACCCGAGGGACATGAATGGTCAATAGATCGGACCCTTGGGAATGCATTAGGGGTGACCACATATTGCTTTGTTCAGGCTCAATCCCACGGATAGACCTAGGGGCGACCTTCGAGGTTTAATACACTTCCCGACTCGGTCAAATCTAAGTATCATGTCGACCATTCGACTTGACTGATACTCGGGGACAACCTCAAAGCTCTTCGCGGTTCTAGCCGGAACCCTAAGCATTCTACACTTCGAATCATACAGCAGACACAAGCATACAGACATACCAGCAATTCAAGTTCATTGCACACAAGTAATTCAAATCAACCACATACAAACAAGCAGCAAGTTCCAATACGTTACATATTATTTGAATACTGCGCATCCAATGCATTCAATTTAAATGCCACATTAATCAAGTTTAAACATCACAACAAGATATAAGAAGAGAGTTTGTTACAGCAAACAGACAACAAGGATATATTATTCTATCATCACATTACTCATGAAGGAGTGGCTGCACTAACTCCTCCTATATGTTGTTAACAAGCAACACCTCCCGTACCCTCGATAACAGGGTTGAGTCCTGTAACGTCTGCACCACCGACAACAGTATCTCTTGCAATTGTACTTGTACCAACACCATTCCCTTCGACCATAGGAGCCATCACATCTCCAACACCACCACCAGGAGGATCAACTTCTATCCCCACTGCCTCCGCCACATCTTCGTCAGGGGCAGATTTTGTGGTCAACAGAAAGTGCTCGAAAGTCTTGAGATTATACCCCAAGTCATCAATAAAATTATTCAGAGCAGTGGTCATTGCAAATTCTTCATCGTATTACACCTGGAAAGCTTCTCTCCGTTCTTCCAACTCTACCTCATTTTCAGCGAGCTTCGACTCCAACATTTTTCAAAAATTGATTACTATTAGCAACCGAAGCCTTGATTTCCCTCGTACACTTAGCCCTAATCTGCAACTTCTCTCGCTTGAACAGATTAACCATGGTCTTAATTGACATTATAGTCCCTCAAGCGAGCTTCTGACCGTCCCTCGCTTCTTTCAACTATTTACTTGTTACCCTCTAGGCTTTTGCAAAAGCTTGGCCCCAAGCATGAACCTGCTAGAATACTCAGCACATCACTACTTCTCGAAGCATAGTCATTTTTTCATAAATTCATAATCTCAAAAAATAGTTACTTGAAGCAGGGCCTTGTTCATCGACTTCCCTGCCTCATCTGGGTCATTTCCACAGTGGGTCGTCATCAGCACGGCCGTTGCTCGTGCTTGCACCTTCAGTTCGGCTTTGTATCACATCTCATCCGCATTATCTACATTGTCAGCCACCTATTCGCGAGATCTCTTCGCTGAGTAGTCTTTGTCTGCCGCACTGTCAAAGCTTCGGCGATAGTCTTGCCCTTACCCTTGTTAGCCTTCCGCAACACATCAGGTACGACCTCGGGTACACTCGGGTGTACGGTCCCCAGCCATCCTCGTCAATCCCTTGGTATATACTTTGAATTGCGAGTCAACCTTCCCTTCCCCATTTCTATGCCCCCTATCGAAGCACCTTCTTCTCTTCTCTCCTTTTTTGGTCTAGCAGCAGCAAGTAAGTTTCGTAGCAATGTATCTGTCATCTTCCTCCACTTCCTCATAACACCCAGCTTCCTAAATACCCAGTTTACCCATTCCTCATCATGGTCGATCAGTTCGTCTATATACCTCTTCGGATTCATCAATGTTCTGCTACTGGATTCTGTAATACAACAAAAGATAAGTTTAAATAACCTATTCAAACCATTTAGCTAGCCAATAGCCTTCAACTGTTAGCTTACTAGGATTATACACCCTGTGCTATAGTTTAAACTCTTCTTCCCTCTCTGCATTCTCATAGTTACCCCTTACCAATACTAAATCCTTATCCCATCCCCGCCCTGTCGAACACAGATCTAATAGCCATGGCTTGTCTGCATGGCACTGAATATGATAAGTATCGGCCTTCTTATTACCTTTTTTCGAATAGAACGATACAATATCGAACCACTCGATCGAACCCTTCCTCTTACATTTTAATTCTACATTCATACCCTCGATGACCCTCATCATCTCATAAAAATTGCCATTCATCCAACATAGAGTAACATCCTAGTAGTTCAATACCTCTTTCACCAGCTTTTAAAGGGGAAGTTGCATCCCTAATCAAATCTAGCCCCTGAATGCCATGAACCCCTCCCGATGAATATCCTTGAATGTGAATTCAGCCCCAACTGGCAACAACTCATCACCCACCTTCGACAACTCATATTTAGCCATGAATCGATCAAGTCTCGCTTTTTCCTGAGCTGAGACTTGCCCCGCTGCTCTCCTCGATCCATCCGAACTATCACTACTATCCCTCCGCTTTCCTTCCCCTACCTCCCTCTCATACCCTGAAGGCTCAACACTACCTTCATTTCCCCTATCCTCCCCATCGTCTATCTCCTTTTCCTCAGTCTCCCCGATCACTCGAGTCCTACGGTGGCTCATCCTTGATGCTCTAACTACTGGAACTACCATAGCTAATGAGGCGTCTATTGTAATATCTAACACTTCTACGTCGCTACTCTCACCCCCTCGGCCACGACTAGATACACTCAGCTTATTTACTTCAACCTCCCCATCAATCAACCTCATCCTTGAATTTGATGGGTACGCATTATACCCTACAAAAGAAGTGGTACGCAATTCGATTGACATATTTGACTATCGCACTTCGATATCATATTTTGTCCTACACTTTTTATCTCGCACAACCCAAAATTGAATGTTTGACTACAACCCTGGTCACTACCTCAATATCCTCAATATACCACAGGGCCGTATCTCCAGCCACTTGGGTTACCCCCTTCCTCGGCCATGCCCTTACCAACCAAAAACTTTGCAGAACCTTCCCCACGATATAAACAACATACAAATATAGTAGAAGAAACAACAGAGTAGAACTTCAAATCACCTATCTACGAAGCAAATTAGAAGAAATACTTGTTCGAATTGTTCAGCTCTCTCAGTAATAACGACGGTTCCTTTTCTCCTCTCCAAGAAGTTCTACCTCTACAATGGTGTATGTTTTTCTCACTTTCTCTCTGTTTCTCTCCATGATTGATTATTTGGGGAATATTAAATTTCTCCCTCTCCCCTATAAATACTACCCCAGACAAATAAAGTTGCCTCAATTTCCTCACTCACCATCATTACCACTCCTCTACTCCCCCTCATTTTTTGACTTAGACATGTATTTACAATTTTACCACCAACTGCTCCCACGTGCGTATCACGCGCCCCCCTCAAAAAAAATTCTCTCAAATCTTCTGGCACCCTGCCCGAAGTTGTCACCTCAAACCTTCCCTTCACTTCCACCATTTCCCATAAACAGAGGAAATCATCATGGTGACCTGCAGGGCACTCTGCCCTTGGAACAGTACCGCCTCTAACATGTCAGCTGTTATGGCTGTCAGGTTTTGCAGTCGAAGGCTTTATTATGCTTTTAAAGCTGGAAATTTCCAAACCACTCCTGATCTTTTTTGCAAACCATCGTCTACATTCTACATCGCCCATTCATCCATACATATTAAGTACTCAAACCTTCGGTCAATTTTTTTCGACATTACTCAAGTTTCATACCATATTTTAGTTTTAGAGTCCTAAAGTTCAAACTTCGACAAAGTGCTATCGCGCCTATATTATCTTCACCTACTGTTTAGCTCTTAATGCTTTTCTACCGAAATACTAATACTAAATAAAATAGTTACCCATATGTAGAATCATAGCAACCATTTAACAAAACTCATTGTAATTTGAAATTATCAGTAATATTAAAAGATAAACCGGATAAATCTTACCTCTTGCAATGAAAATGGCAAGATTTATATAGTAAGAGAAGGCTACTACATAAAATCTGAAATCTGTAACAACAAGATCATGATAAAGATATTAGACATTAAAAAGATGAAGAATAAGAAATAGAAATCTTATTGCAGCTAATCCCTAAAGCACAATACCGATCTCCATCTTCTCCATGAAGAACAAAAATATATAGGGAAGATACTGAAATTGGTGTTCAGGGTGTCAGGAGAATTAAAATTTAATGGAAAATCAGAGATCTTAAACCCTTAATTGAAATTAGATTGTGGCGTAGTTGTTGGAGAGGAAAAATCGATTGAGATTAGGGCTTTTTAGGTGCTGGATTTATGCGGGGAAATTGATTTTTAATAAGTCGATACAAATATTAGGGGATTTAGCTTGAGATTTCCAAATTTCAAACTCTTGTTGGAGTCGACTGTAGAAGAAAGAAAGAGAGGGCATTAACTTAGAGAATTTAAAGAATTTGGCTCTTGTAGGAGTTGACTGTGGGAGAAAGAGAGAGCGGGCGTTGGTGGGTAGTTGAGAGAATTTGAGAAATTCAGACAGGCTCTTCTATTTTATTTTTCTGAAAGAATGATTAGTGTAGTTTTAGATTAATTAATCAAAACGACTAGGTAAACCGTCTAAATTATATTAGTTTTCCTACTAAGTATACAGTCATATATTTTATAACATAAATAAGAGGGAAAAAATAAAAAATTACGGTGGTAATAAGATTGTGACTGCTAAAGGATGTCAAAATTTTCCCATATACCTTCCCCGTCGTAATTTCTTCTCCAAAAGTGTTAATATTAACTCTTTTTGGCTTAGTGATCTCCATCTGTTTCATTAGAGTCCCCATCACTATCAGAGACACCATCATCATGAAAGTCACTATCAGTATTAGAGTCAACGTCCTCATTTCCATCTGCTTTAATTGAGTCATCATCCTCACTCTTCTTTTCATCAGAGTTATCATTACCATCAGAATCATCTATAGAATAATCATAATCCCTTTCTTCTTCATCTTTCAAGGTTATGCAATATTTTGTTGCTCTTGGACTATTATTATCCATTGTAGAAGATGATGATAAAGTGGTTGTGTTATAATATATTTAGGGGTAACAATATTGGCTTTCATAGACTTAGCTTAAGTTATTGGGATAAAAAAATCTAATTAATACTCTTAAACACACTTATGTTTCCCATAAACCATAATTAAAGGAAAAGAAATGAAATACATGAAAATTTATTTCATACAAATTGATTCCATAGATCATGCATTTTAATTATGTTATTCCTCCATTCGTAATACTCTCATACCTGTACATGTTTTACACATAAATTTTCGAACTAGATGACAACTATTGCATTAAAAGGTGACAAAAGATTGCTAACGAATGGCAAATAAGTTATAAGTAGATGAATATAATTCATAAAATGACAAATACATCCAACTAGACAGACTACATTCAAACTTCATTCTTACAAATGAAATATATGTCATATATGAATAACAAATAAGATATAACAAATGAGAAAGATCATATAAATGAATAATATTCATAGCGGTTTATAATTTTACAACCAAATAAATATACATAGATTATACTTTTCGACAAAATTGATATCAAAGTTTACAAATTTCTTCCGGCTCAACTCCCAGCCTCAATATGTCATAAGAAATTGTGTAACAACATTCATCACCGCCTATCAGACTTGGAAATCTCATCCCCCTAAGGATATTGTCCATAAAGACAAACATATAGATCTCGCAGTCACTACTATTTTACTGTATTAGACACTCCCTAAAGAGTACCATAAGTTTTTACCTCTGAACCAGTAGGTGGCCTACGATCAGCAAAATCTATCCATATCAACATTTTCAGGAGGATCGTTGATAGGTTATCATGAATATACTGGTGTCCAGGAGATAACTTCTTCTTTTCATTTATAATTTTCATACCACAAGAGAATTGTAGATGCATATTTTTCTTCCCTTAAAGAACATAACACAAAGGACCCAGTGGTTCTCATTGAGATTCTAGGGAAGGAGTATTAATTTTGAATTCATCACTTTCAAATCTCATCGATCGAAGTAACGTAAAACTGTAGAATACCATCCCATAGAAGTAATTTGTTCTCCAAATTGATTTCTTCATGAATTCCACACCTTTTGGAGAGGACATAATACGAGTCCAGACACGGCAAGCCCTATCTATAATTTGATAGGAATAAACATCTGCCAACACAATCTTTTTTTTAACTTGGCGGGCACGATGTTGTGAATCAAAATATTGAATCAGGGCTTAATGTAAACATTGTTGACCACATCAGAAAAAGATAATAAAAAATTAAAAACCTCAAATGATTTAAGAACTATAAATAACAACAACGTCAAAACAAATAATAAAGTTCAAGGAAAACAACTTCAGTATAAGGAAATGCCAAATGCAATAAAAAATAGATAGACTATTTGAAAACAAATAGTAGAGACTCTTGAGCAAATAACGGTTTTATGAAAAAATGATGTATATGACAGGGATAACCCAATAACTGATAGAGGAAAATAAATAAATGATATAAATACATCATTTTCCAACCATTAGTTTGGATGTAAGGTGTAAAGAGCGTTAAGGCAAACAGTTTCTTCACTTATCCTCCTATAGGTACTCGTGTGGTAGTCCTTAGCTTCAGGAGATAATTCATCCTTCCTCAGTGACCAAACTTGACCCACTTTATTTTTCTCACCATGGGAGATAGGTCTTTTAATAAAAGATTGAAATGCCAAAGTGTAATGATAAAAGGATAGACTATTTGAAAACAAATGGTAGAGACTCTTGAACAATTAATAGTTTTCTATAAAAATAACGTATATGTCTGGGATAACCTAATAAATAATAGAGGAAAATAAATAAATGATATAAATACCTCATTTTCCAACCATTGGTTTGGATTTAAGTTGTAAAGAGCGTTAAGGCAAACAATTTCTTCACTTATCCTCCTATAGGTACTTGTTTTGTAGTCCTTAGCTTCAAGAGATAATTCATCCTTCCTCAGTGACCAAACTTGGCCCACCTTGTTTTTTTCATCTTGGGAGATGGGTCTTTCAATAAAAGATTGGAATAATACACCAAAAAGAAGCTTTTTAAGGTGACCATGCAATAGGTTTATTTTAATAACAAATTTCGTGGATCTCTCAGTAATATCTTTGTCAGTAAGTTTATGCCTCTTCTTTAAGGTGACATTCACTTTTGACTCCATTAAAACAAGCTGGAACATATATGTCATTAAATAAGAAAATGAAATATAAATGTACATATTACATGAGAATGAGTAATAAGCTAGTTGTTTGGTTAAGTACTTCAATCATTAGTCTGGTCAGCAGCCATTTTTATTATTATTTTCACAGGATCTAGTTTTTTCTATGAAGTTCTATCATCATCATCCTTGCCTTGAACCACTTCCTATTTACTTTATTCCTTGACTGATAAACCTGTTATTTGGTCTACACCCGTCTGTAAATAAACAGACTACAAATAATAAGAGTGATACAAGATATGGGAAAATAAATAAAAAAAATGTTAAGTTACCAGCAAACAAATAATAAGTTACCTGATTAGCTTCACCAACATCTTTCTCCTGGTAGGAGAATACTACTTCAGTTTTTGCAACCTCCATAGTTTGTTCCTCGACAGATACAACAGAAGTTTGGTCTACACTAGTCTGTAAATAAATAGACTATAAATGATAAAAGTTATACAACATATGGTAAAGTAAATAGAAGAAAATGAGAAGTTACGAGCCAACAAATGATAAGTTACCGGATAAGCTTCATCAATATCATCCTCCTAGTTGAAGAATACTACAGTTTTAACTACCCTTGCAACCTCCATAATCTCTGCAACAAATAGTAAAGAAAAAACAAATTAATTTTTTTTTGTATGGATAGGTGATGTTAATATTATGGATAGCTCAATATAAACAAATATTAGTTAAATACCTTATTGGCTTCTTCCACTACATTTTTTTTTCTATCATAATACACCATTACAGTTTGTTGTTTTGAATCCTCCATCTGTAAAATAGGATATACATACTACGAATGGTAAAATTAAATTAACATGTGACAGGGTAGCAACAAATATGATAGATAGATCTAAACAAATGTTAGATAAATACCTCTTAAACTTTCTCTTCTTTAGCAACTTGAGGTTACTCTTCTTTAACAAATTTTACTTTATCCTCGCCATCTTTCTCATCATCATCATCTTTCTCATCTTTATCATCTTTTTCATCTCCCTTCTTTCATTTTACATACAACAAATGAAATGAACATAGACTTAAGAACAAATGAAAGTTTTGGAAAATATAGTGACAAAGTAATCCGAACAAATGACAGACTTCTAAACAAATGATAAAGTGCACAAAGTAAATGCCAATGTTCTGAAAAACAAATGTCAAATAAATTAAAACAAATGATAATAATTCATAAATGGATGATACCTCTAGACGATCACCACCATATTCAGACAATATCACTTCCAAATTCACTTCTCTTACAACTTCAACTTCATCCTGTACCATTAAATAATTTACCACCTCCAATCCCTCACCATGGGTAACTTGCAAAATCAAATTTTCTGCATTTGATTAAATTTCATAAATATCTGGGAATTCTGCCTATCTCTTCCATGGTGCTTTACTACCCAAGTCCTTCATAGGGATCTTGGGGATTAAGGTTTTCAAAAAGATCAGTGGGACATGATCAAATTATTCATTAGTGAGAGTTTTTCCTTTGTGCTTTTAAATTTTTTCTTCAGGGTCACATTAGCTTCTTCTGCCTTCTTGTTCTTCTTATTGGCATTAGTCTTGTGTTTATTTCCATATTATTCTTTGTTAGAGCTTTCTTTGCCAGGTTCTTGGCTCAGCCTTTATCCTTTACCCATCATCTTTCTCATTGCCTTCTTCTTCTTGCTTGCATTTTGCAGTTTCCTCTGGGGCAGAGAACTGACATTGCTCAAGGAGTAGAGTACCATCTCCAAGTGGTAGAGTACAATCTCTAACTGTAGACCACAAAATTTGTTTCAATATTTTACCATTATTCTATAACATTTTACCATAGTTCTCAAACTTCTACAACATTTTACCATGGTTCTCAAACTTCTACAACATTTTACTATGGTCCTCTAACTGGGAGCATACCTTTACCACTACAGCTCCGATCTCATTGGTGGAAGAACTGCTACTGATTGTAAGCGCACTGCCGATTGTAGGTGCTTCGAAGAGATTTCTCTGAAATATTTAAAAAGATAACAATGCCAAAGGGAAATTTAGAAATGATAAAAAAAGGTTTAACAATGGCAATTGGCATAAAGCAGATGATAAAAAGGAACTTAATAATAAAAGGGGAAATAACAGAGAAAGAAGTCAAACAAATAGCAAGAAGAGAATACCAAATACCAAACCTAAGCAAATAAAATGATACGAAACCTAAATTAAATGACAAGGAAGTAACAAAATGAATCATTCATACAAAGAATGGAAAATTTCCATGGTCTCTTACACAAGTTCTTGCTGTATGTCTGCCTCAGACGCCTTTATACCTATTACCAGCAATTTGGGGTTAGCAAAAAACTTTTTAAATATCATAATTTGGTGTCGCTTAAAGGATGTCATCCTCCATCCCTCTAGCTTAGGGAACAAATGTTTGGATTCGTGAATTCTTGGAAACTTCAGGCCAGGAATAGAGAGGAAAGTCCATTTAATCAACACCCGGGTATATTTGTGCAATAATAAGGCTTTATCCGATTATCAGTGGCCGATCGATAATTGATAAACTCCACTATTTAACTCCACAGGAAATTATAGACTTGCTCACCCCAGAGGAATCTATTGAACTCTACTAGATCATCTACACAATCCATATACTTCACATCAGCGTTTCTCCCCTTGTTCGCCAGGAGAAAAGGTTGCATAATTTTTAACAAATTTAATCGATGAACATCGTCTACAAAACAAAATCACACATGGCAAAGAATAGGAATGGTTAAAAAATGTCAAGGAATACAAAATATAATGATAAGAACCTTAGAAAATAATAACCCAAAAATAGCAAATACAATACAAAATTTTTAGGAGTGACAAATAAAATAAAGCATGATGATAAAGCAAACCAAACAAATGATAAATTAGAATCTTACCATAATGGCTTTTCAATTTTGCCTATTTTAAGGCCCAGTCAATTTTTGTCAACCCATATGTATTATTCATCTTGAGGAATTGCTTCATTTTAAAATTTGTTATATGCTCAGGATCAACAAATAAGAACTCATTCACAATAGTAGAAACATGTAGCTCTAAAATCAGACAAACATGAATGGGCTTCTTCTAAATTATTGTCCCACTAAATTAGAACTTCATATAACCGAGAAGACGATCGAATATTTCCACAACCAACGTCGACATTGTCGCTATTGGATGAATCAGTAGTAAAGATGCAATGTAGGTGGTACGAAGAACACCCTTCTTAGCATTAGAGATGCCCTTCCTGGCTCCACCTTCTTGCATTTGGTTCTCCTCATCAAATTGCTCATTTACTTTTTTATCAGACTTCATTGTGAAATAAAAAATAGACTTTAATCAAATACATGGTAGGCAGTAGTTAAGCATACTTAAATCAAATACTTGGCAGGTTGTAGTCACATAGACGATTTACTACTGGAACAATACTGAAATCACACACACATACACGATGCGTTGAATCATGATGATTTTGAGAAAACAGTTTGTGCGACCGGGACGGTTTTTGCGGTTGAATATCACAAACGTGATGTGCAGAATCGGGATAGTTTTTGTGGCTTTTGCGGTATTTGCTGTCGCCATGTAAGAAGAATGTGTTTGAGGAATAGGGATGGTTTTTGGCTCCAAAAGCCAGACGAACTCGTATGAATTGCACGTGTTACCTAACCCTAAACAATACTAAACAAATGCCAAATAATAGAATTGATGGTAACAGAGTCTGTATGATTCAATATTACTGATGGTTTGAAGCGTGACAAATTTGTATGCAACAATTGACAACAAATGCATAAAATAGTGATAGTGTATGCCGTACACATCTCGAAATGTAATAACGTGTGTACATCGAGGAATTAAATTTGGACACGTGGCAGGATAATAAATTTTTAAATGATTTGAACATATTTTATTATTATTTAGAAAATAACATTTTCCCTTGTGGAGCCCACGACCTACAAACCTGCAGTAATATTCAAGCAGTTGATATTTTTCTGAACAAATGGCAAAGTTAGTACAAAGATAATGATAAAGAAGACTGAACAAAAGGGAAAGTTACTATTAATAATGGCAACTAGCTGTTACCAAATAACATAGGTATCTAAAAGAATGCCCGAGTCTTACTGAATAAATGACATAGTTTGGTTGGCAGCTCTAGAGGGCTACTGTAGTAGCCTACTCATAGACTTCGATAGACAGCCGAAGCCCACTTCATAGCCTACTCGAATGTATTGAAGCCCACTCAATTCCTAAAATAGGCTCCCTAGATATCCCCCAGAGATAAACCTTCGACACCAGACAAAATTTTAGGGAAAAATTAGTACATTGCAGCAGACATCCTTCGACCATATCAACATAAGGTCGAAGTATGACAAGACAGACAGCCAGCCTACCAGATAAAGCTTAGAGAACGGATTAACATCCTACGGCAAAAGCACTTCGACCTCACTAGCACACGGTCGAACTAAGACAAGACAGACAACTACCACATCAGATAAGACAGCGCATTGATTGGCTCGTGCATCTACAGTGACAGGTCAAACCACCATGCCGTTCAGAGACATCACCAATAAATGTTGTAGTAATAGTACTGACTAGACCGGCGCCCATAACTCGCCAGGATTTTCTGACAGTGTAATCATGTAACCCTGACCCACACTTGGTGACTCAGCTCTCAGTATTTCTATAAATAGAGGAGAGGGGAAACCAAACGGGGGATAGAAAAATCATCTCCAGCCTCTTGTATTTTCCCTTTGACCGCCATTTACTCGAACCCTATCATTTACTCTTCAGTAATACAATCTGTCTTAAAAATCCTCATCAGAGGTCGTAGAGAGTCAGATTCGGGTCTCTACGCAAGTATTTGTCTTTAGATAGATCTTATTTTAGGTCAATTGCTTATATCCTCTGACTGAAGATTGACTCTTCATTGTGAGAACTAATTCCCCCTCTAAGCGGAGTTAGCTCCCAACAATTGGCACCGTCTGTGCTTCCCAGCCTACCAATCTCCCTTCATATTTTACCTCCTTTTGTTACCCATTTCAGCAGATTACCCTTAATGGAACCCACAAGCCGCTCCAATTCAACCCAGGCTGGAAATTCTATCGACGGAGTCGCTGCCCAAATAGCCTTATTATCTCAATAAGTCGCTCTGGCAGAGATGCGCCACCTGAACCAACTGAATAGACAGAACCGAACGATAGATGACCTGCACAACACCGTTCGAGAGCTACAGATATTACAGCCCTTGGAACCCGTTCGTCTGTCCCAGGCACCCGACCCATCGCGCGTATCTGCCCGTACCCGCCTAGGCCTTCCACAAAACCTCGAGTTACCTCCAGCTAATATCAGGGCCGAAGGTATTCCCCATACCATTCCCCCAACCGGCTTTATCTACCTCGGGATTCATCCCACAAAAGACTCTTCTGACTCAACCCTTCGCTCCTCTAGAAACCCCAGACGCCATCCTGCTCGAGAATGGCTCGGGGAACACAGCACTGATTTTATGCCACATACTCGACCCAACAACCTTCGACTTCATCACTCTCCCCCTCATCCTACATACGTTACACAGCAGGACTTCGAGCACAAAATGCAACCAGCAATTTACGTTACCGCGACTCCAGCCACAGACTCTTGGAGTCGCCTCAATAACCTGATCTGCCCTAAACTTTTAGCTATCAAAATACCCTCTAACTTTTGCGCTCACAAACTCGACAAATATCATAACACAAACCCTAAATCCCACATCCTCAAATTCCAAAATTCCATGAGACTCTACTTCATGGCTGACTACCTACTATGTCACCCTTTTCCAACGAGCCTTACTAAAAATCCCCTTCGTTGGTATCGTAATCTCCCAAATGGCTTGATTCGTAGTTTCGAGCTACTTTCACAACATTTCATCGCTCAGTGCGCCTTCAATAAGGACAGAGAGGTCAGAGTTGACGCTCATTTGAATTTCAGAAAATCTAGTAGTGAGACCCACGAAGCCTTCACCAGAAGATTCCTCGACAAATTCCAAAAAATAGAGAATCTTTAGTGCTCAAATGCTATTTTGGCATATTCGAATGCCCTGCCGGACCACAGCCGAGTAAAAGACTACCTAGTCCTCCACAAACGAAACGCACTTGAAGAGATGCTCACGAAGGTCAACGGCTATATCGATCTTGAGCGCCTTCAAGAGTCCCGCAAACAGAGCTAGCCTTCGCAAACAACAAATTTCAATAAACCACGGCAACACACCCACTCTGCTTCCACACCCCTGATCGCTCCTGTCTTTCAAGAGACTGAGATCCGCAAACGCTCCATCATTAATAACAGCACCGAAGCTCGCAAGAAGCGACCAAGGCTTGTTTTACCTATACTCACTGTTCCCCTCAGCACCCTTCTGCCATACATACAGGCAGACTCCATTTGGCGCATCCCTTTCCCCATCAAAGTCAAACCAGGCGAACCTTACTGTACCAACCATAAGTACAACTGTCACCATACAAATAAATGTTTCGCCCTTCAGCGCTCTCTTGAACTTATCTTCAGAGCAGGACGTTTGCACCAGTATATTGCTGATCTACCAAGCTACCTCGATGGGTCCTACCTCAAATCCTTATCTACAGAATCAAGCTCATCGAAGTCAACAACATAGATAGTAGACTTTCCAAGAGAAAATGAAAGCGTGTCGAAGAATGTTACAAGCTCACCTATCAGGAGAAATATCCTACCCTTCTGCCAAAAACAAGCTCTCACCCTCGATTCGAAGGTATTTCTTTCATCGACTGTGACACCTCACATGTTTGTTTCCCCTATTCCGATCCATTAATCATCATGATAAAGATCGAGAACCTCATCCTCCATACAATGCTCATAGATACTGGGAGCGCAGCTGATGCCCTCTTACTCTAAACAATCCAAGCCATGATGAAAACAGACCTCATAACCGCTGCTAACATCGAACTAAAAGGTTTCAATTGATCAATAGAAGTCGCTATTGGCCGTATCAGTCTACCCGTCACTACAGGTCCCATTACCCTTCAAACCAACTTCATCGTCATTGACAAGAAGTCCGAATACTCGGTATACTCGGACGAGATTAGCTTCACGCCATGCAAGCTATACCATCGACCTATCATCAAACCCTTCGATTCAACAATCACGAGGGTACTTGGAATTTGAAAGGATCTCGACGCCTTGCCCGCTCATGCGAGCACCCAAAGATCGACCAAACACAAATACTTGTCAGCCGCTCATAGCAATTATAGCATCTTTCTATCCCTTCGACTTCGACAGATGCCACCCAGCCCATTGAACCCACTGTTTATATCGAACTCGATTGGCCTGGTCGGGGTACATTTATTGGGACCCTACTTAACGAGTCAGAACGCCTCGAACTTTTTGCGATCCTTCAAAGAAACAAAGACATCGTTGCCTGGACATTTCGAGAAATGCCTGGTGTCAACCCCAACCTGGACTGCCACAATCTCAATCTCATCCCCTATTCCAATGCAATAAAGCAAAATAAGCGTACACTGGCACCATGACTTAGAGAAGCTGTGAACCCTAAAGTTGATAAGTTCATAGCCGCCAACTTTTTCAGAGAAGTGAAGTACGCGGACTGAATATCGAACATTGTGGCAGTACCTAAGAAGAATGGCAAGATCAGAATTTGCATCGACTTCAGAGACCTCAACAAGCACACTCTGAAAGACAGTTTCCCCCTCAAAACTATCTCAGCACTCCTCGACGCCACTGCTGGACGCGAGCACCTATATATGATGGATGAGGCTTCGAGTTACAATCAGGTACCCCTTCTCCCCGAAGATTAACTTAAAATTTCATTTATAACTGAATAAGGCCTTTACTGTTTCAATGTTATGCCCTTCGGCCTTAAAAATGCCGGTGCAACCTACCAACGCCTTGTCTCATCCATGTTCAAACCCTTGCTTGGCAAATCTGTCAAAGTTTACATAGACGATATGTTATGCCAGAGCCTTCAGAAAAGCACCCATATCGAAGACCTCTCAAAAATCTTCTCAATACTTCACACGTATAATATGAAACTCAACCCAGATAAATGCCTATTTGGCGTGTCATCCGGAAAAATTTTGGGTCAACTTATCAGTAAACGCGAGAAAGAGATTTACCCCACCCACATTCGAGCCCTTATAGGCATGCCTTCGCCCCAAACCAAGAAAGACGTTAAAAAAGTGGCTGGCAGGATAGCCGACCTCAATCATTATATTTCTAAATCCTCAGGTCGATTTGCCTGGCTCTTTTTCCTCCTGCGCGATCAAGGCGTCAATAAAGTAAAAAAGAAAAACAATCCCAAGATCGGCTGAACCCCTAAGTGCGAACAAGCCTTCTTTGAACTCAAAATTTATCTTGGCCATCCACCAATCATTAGCACACCTATAGAAGGAGAAACATTCTCTTTATATCTTGTTGCAACAGATACTTCTCTAAGTTCAGTGCTCATTCGACTTGATTCCAACATCGAAAAACCAGTATATTTCATCAACAAAACCCTAACCCCAGCAGAAAATTGATATTCCAAACTTGAGCGCTTACTCCTCATACTTGTCTATTCACCCCATAAGCTCAAACCATATTTTTAGGCTCATCCCATTCGTGTTATTACCAGTTATCCCCTTCGAGAGGTAGTAAGCAAAGAAGTAAAATCCAGATGAGTGCAACAGTGGTCCGTATATCTTGGCGAACACGACATTACCTTCGAGAAGAAAATATCCCTGAAAGGCCAACCAGTAGTAGACTTTCTAGCTGACTTCCCGGCCGAAGATTTCTATTGGGAAGAACATGAAGGTGATTTATCAGAAGACCAACCCGAAATAGAAGATCCCTGGGACCCTCTTACTGGCTGGCGCTTATTCACAGACGGATCAGCAGGATCGAATGGCTCTGGAATTGATATTTTCTTGGTAACACCCACTAATGATCGCATAGAGAAAGCCGCTAAAGTTGCCTTCGAATGTTCTAATAACTAAGAAAAGTATGAAGCCTTAATCCACGGCCTCGACCTCGCACTCGACCTCGGCATTCCCAAACTTGCAGTCTTTACAGACTCCCAACTTGTTCAGAGACACTACAAAGGAGAAAACCAAGCTAACGGTCGCATGGCTGATAATGTTTTTTTGTGCGACAGCGCATGGACCGCTTCCCTGAAAAATCCGCAATCACACATTACCCTTAAGGAGAAAATTGACATGCAGATGCCCTCACCTGCATAGCAGCTATTCTCGAACAATCATAATCTCGGACACTCCATATCGAAGTACTCGAACGCCCAAGTATCGACCAGATGGAAATTAATACCATCAATATTAGGGGTGAGAGTCACGATCCAGATGATTGGCGAACACCGTTTCTTCACTACTTCAGTAATGTTACTCTCCCAGACGATCCCAATGCCAAACGCTTTGTCCTAGAAAATTGCCGCTGATATATTATCCACAAAAACCAATTATATCGCAAATCCCCAAATGGCGTCATCCTTCGATGCATATCCCAAGCTGAAGCCTCTTAAATCTTAGTCGAACTTCACGAAGGAACCTACGATGCTCATACTGTTGGTCATTCATGGCCCTTTGAGTTGTTACCCAAGGATTATTTTGGCCCGATATGAAAAAACAAGCTTCAGACTATGCAAAACAATGTGACAAATGCCAGCGTCACGCTAGTAAAATCCATTGCCCCTCTCGAGGCCTTCATTTCAGTCAAGTTTCTTGGCCATTCAACAGATGGGTCATCAATCTCATTGGACCCTTCCCAAAAGCCTCGGGTAGCAGAGAAAACATGCTCGTCGCAACCGATTACTTTACTAAATGTATCAAAGCTGTTCCTCTTTGCCAAACAAGAAAATAATAGGTTATCAATTTTTTATGGGAAAACGTCATCACTCGCTTTGGTTGCCCCCCTATGATTCGATAGGACAATTGTCCCCAATTCGTCAGTAGTAAAGTCAGAAGATTCCTAAAAAAATACAATATCATTTTCTTACCCTCAACACCTTACTATCCCCAGGGTAACGGTCAAGTCATAGCAATCAGCAAAACAATTGTCGATGGTCTTAAGAAGAGAGTCGATGCAAAAAAAGGACGATAGGTTCAAGAGTTACAACACGTCCTCTGGGCCTATCGCACATCACCAAGAAAATCCATAGAATACACCCCTTTCCACCTAACTTATGTGACCAAAGCTGCACTACCAACTCAATTCGATGTACCCATCCGAGGCTCTAACATCCTAGACGAAGATAATGAGTTCGAACTTGCGTACAACATGTTATGGATCGATGAGGCCGAGCTATCGCCAACCTTGGCCACTACCACACTTCACTTCAAAAATCCTACAACAAGAGAGTCGACCAAGAAGTTTCAACTTTGGAGATCTAGTACTTCGACATGTCAATCAATCTTTGAAACCTCATAATGCCGGTAATTTAGCCGAATCTTCGGAAGGACCCTACGTCGTTTATGATAAAGCAGACATGGGTTCTTATTACTTAATAACGAAAGACGAAGAGCCTCTACTAAACCCCTAGAACACAATACAATTGGTCTCTTATAATAAGCCTTATCCCCAACCATGTACAACTAATGTAATACAACATATTCAATAACCAAGATTGTTCCACCTAGACTTTGTCCTCATTTTCATTTTATATTTCTTGGTTTAACTTAGGTATCATGTCCAACTTCGTCTCGACTGATACTTGGGGGCGGCAATGAATTGCTCAGGTCTCCAATTTCGAGCAAACTCGAGGGGAAAGGAAGGTTGAAAGACCGAACCATCGGGGATATATTGGGGGCGATCAAATATTACTTTACTGCGGCCTAGGCCTTCGAAGTCCAGTCCCTCGCCCCAACTGATACTTGGGGGCGGCCATGAATTGCTCAAGTCTCTAATTTCGAGCAAACTCGAGGGGCAAGGAAGGTCGAAAGACCGAACCCTCTGGGATGTATTGGGGGCGATCTGATATACTTCGACCAGGCTCTGAAACCGTCAAAGTCCTGTCCTTTTCTCAGTTTACCCCAGGTATCATGTCCACCCTCGCCCTGACAGGTACTTGGGGGCGACCTTGAATTGTTCAAGTTTCCAACATTCGAGCAAACTCGAGGGGCAAGGATGGACGAAAGACCGGACACTCGGGAATATGTTGGAGGCGATCAGATATTGCTTCGTTGTGGCTTAGGCCTTTGATGTCCAATAAATTTTTGGGTTTCCTCTAAGTATCACGTCCCCTCGGCCCGACTGATACTTGGACACGACCAGGAAATTTTTCAATATTTCAACATTGCTGTGGCTTTGGCCTTCGCTGTCCAGCAAAACTTTCAGAGTTTGATCTACATATCTTTGACACTCATCAGATATCGATCACACTAAAGTCAGTCGAACATATCAAATTTCTACTTCAACCAAGGCAAATTCCTACTTTGAACAGAATTAAATTTCTACTCCTAAAGACCAAACTTCTACAATCCTAAATAGTAACCGTTTACAAAAATACTATCTACAAATCCATCCAGCACAGAGCAGATTCGACATATTATCCATCAGGGGAACATTCGTAGCATAATTCAAAGATCAATCATCTAGAGTCCAAAGCAAGCATAATCAACAGAACGTGTATTCAAATTCCAACACTTCAAAGTCATAGAGATAACACAATCCAACCGTAAAACAAATATCGAATCAAAAGTTCAGAATCAGTATGTTCAGAAAATACGCATCAATATATACTTCAGAAATTCAGCAGATAACAGCAAAAAAAACCCTTCCAAGTTCAGAAACCAACAAAAAAAAAAAAAAACATCGTTCAAGCATAGTATAACTCAACATTACAACCAGCAGAAGAAGACATAAGAACCCAACCTCATATACCTCATATGCGCGCGATTGCATCTTCTTGCTCCACAGACGCCCCTGCGCCACCAACCTCAGCAGCCTCATTCGAACCTTCAACCGCCAGACCATCAGCAGTGCCACCAATGGGCGCGCCAAGAATAGAAATTTCAACACCACCCCTAATACTTCCAATTATCTCCACAACAACATTCACCTCCCCACCCGTCAGCTGTAACTTATCCCCCTCAACAAGTTCTGGAGACACAGGATAAGGTTGCAATGTATCGGAATCATACCCCATACCATCTATAAACTTCTTCATCCTTACATTCTCCATGCATTCCTTATCATACTACCATTGGAAACCCATTTTCTGTTCCGCTTTTTCTTTCTCACACGCCTTAAGCTTGGCCGACCACTCTCGATCCAACCTTGATTGCCCTACTCGAGCCTCTCATCATAAAAGTCAGTAAGCACATATATATATCTTGCTTCAGCTTCCTAACTTGAGAGACCCATGATGCCTCTGTCCCACGAGAAACATCCAGGTTTTCCTTTGCTTGTCACAACTTTGCCTTTACAGACTTTATTGCCTTGCTGCAAGTCTCTACCCAGACTTCCATCTGCTTAAAATACTCATGATATCAGTGAACCTCGAAACTTGAACAATTTGCAAGTAACCTCAAAATATCACTACAGAAGGCTATATATAGTTACCTGAGACATGTGCTTCTTTATTTCCTTCGAAGCTTCGTCAAGGTCATCTTCCCAGAGCTCGACCATCGAAGCCTGCTTCGCCACAGCCTGCTCTTTTCATTCAGCCTCCATCATTTCTTCATCTCCTGCCTTTGGATCATCCTCCCCAAGCACCTAATGCCTCTTATGCTGAATAGCCTTCAATTGCTGTACCTTAGGGGCTTCGGGAGTTACCCGACCCTTCCCTTTCTCGGCTTGAGAAGACACCTATTTTGGTTTCATCCTCGAAGCCTCTTTACCTCCTTCGGACACTGGCGCCACTTGCTTCGCACCCCTTCGCGACCTCAGCACAAACTGGTAGTTCCTCGGCAACTTTTCTCCTCCCATTTCTTTTTTCTCCTTAGAAAGACCTACCCCTCTTTTTCTCTATGGTCGCTTCAGCGTAACGGGTACGTCTCGAAGCTGGGAATCCACTTTTTTCCCCTTTTCCTTTCGATTTTGAGACTGTCAAACACTGAATTTACCCAGTCTTCACTAGCCTAGAACAGAGTATCAATTTAATTCTCCGAATTATCCCAAGACAAACTTTTCAAACCTGCAGAGTAAAGAAAAAGACAGTTTTCAACAATTTCAGAAACACATAAACAACAGACTCTTCGACTGTAAACTTACTTTCGTTATATACCCTATGATACAATTTATAAGGATTATCCTCGTCTACATTCTCGTAGTTACCCCTTACTATCAGTAAATCTTTATTCCACCCCCGGCTTCTCGAGCACAGATCAAAGAACCAAGGTTTCTCTGGGTGACATTGGATGTGATAGGTCCCCGAGTTTTGACTAGCCTTCCTCGAATAAAAGGTGATAATGTCAAACTACTTAATTAAACTTCGACTCTCACCGGCCAATTTCACATTCATCCCCTCTATCGCCCTCATCATCTCATAAAAATTACCATTCATCTGCACCGGAGCCACCCCCAAAAAAATTCGACACTTCTTTTACCAGTCGCCGATGAGGAAGCCCCAGTTTCAATCGAATTTGGCCCCTATAAGCCATAATCGCTTCCCCAGGGTCCGATTTGAAGGTCAACCCTGCCCCCGCAGTACTAAGAAAGACACCCACCTTCGAGAGTTCTAATCTCGTGGAAAACCTATCTAACCTAATCCTATCTTTAGCGAAAATGACACCTTTGACTTTGTCCGACACAGTCTAATCCTCACTATCGCCCCTCTGCACCTTACAACCCTCCCCACCACCCGATGGTCCTATATCACATCCCTCCCCCCATATTGTTTGCTCTTCATCACTATCTTCGGTGACTATCGTCTTTGACGTCTCGTGACAAGAACATCATCAACCGACTGAATCATCGACAACGGGGCCTCAGTTACCACATCTAACACCTTTAAATCGCTACCTCGGTCCATTGGGTCTCGGTCGAAAGTACTAGCTTCGAGCTCGTTGACCTCTTCATCCACTAGTCTCCGCCACGAAGCCTGACGGTTACGCATTTTTGGCTACAGAACAAGAGGCATGCAATTAGGGTAGAAAATTTGACAATCCTGCGTCTATCACCCTTATCCCATCTATCCCTTCCAGATACTTCTCCCAACCTCAAATCTCAGACACAATACCTCCTCCAAAAAAGAAACTCACCAGATCCTAGACTGGGTCGAAACCCAGTTCTAACAAGCCTCTTAACTCCCTAAAATACCCCTAAATCTCAAATGCAAAATTTGTTACCCACCCTCTCAGACAGAGAACAAAACAAAATAAACATGATAGAGATCAAGTGACTTACCAGTGGTTAGCAGTACTACCCTCGGATCAGCAAGACCAAACCAAAAAAAGCAGAAGCACCTCCCAAGTTCAAAATAACGTATGTTTTCTTCTCCCAACTTTTCGATTCTCACTGTGCAAGAATCAATCTTCTCCTACTTATATATCTTTCAAAAAAACTAAACCACCTCGATTTCATAAACACTATTATTACTACAACCCCACTACCCCAGCTTTTCGGCTTCAATGTATTTTGACCAATTTACCCCTTGCACCTCCCACGTGTGAACAACACCCTTACTACCATCTGCTTGTACAACCCGAAGCTTCTTGAAGCTTCTTTTCCTCTACTCAAAGTTAAACAATCAAGTCCAAACAGTCACATCATAACCTTTTTTCCGTCATACGAGATAAACAACATCATTACTTTTGCACACTGCCCCAGGCGCTCGTACCAGTCTGACAGACCAGCTGTCAAGGCTGCCAGAACAGCTAGTCAAATCAAACTAAGTCTTCTGCAAACTCCTCTACCCGAGTATTCGACCACTTCACGTCTCGAACAATCCTCAGCATCAATCCTCAAATAAATTTATCAAAATATATCGACCTTCGACATCTAACACATCCCATAACTCAAAAGTAATAACCCTTCGACCAAATACAGTCGTAAGTTCGACCAATCAAAAACCTCAGGCTTACAGATAAATTTTTTAGCTTCGCCACTGTTTACTTTTCCCTTTGACAAATTCATTTTTATCTTTGAACAATATGCAACCTCTCCAATCTCCTAGACGTAATTAATTCATCGGTACATGCATTCAAACCTCATTCCCGAGGACTTCTAGTCGACCACGTCACCCACATCGAGCATTCGGCCATTATAACCATCGATTATTACAACAGGCATTTCATCATACCTTCGACTATATCTCGTTCTGATCATCATAACCCAAATAACAATAACCTTCGATCATCTATATACCTCGCGGCTATAATACTATTCGCTTACATTCGTCTACATTATCAATCAGATATGGCATTATAGGTATGCAGAAAATACCTGTCCATTCAAAATAGCAAATTCAACAAACAAATTACATTTTTACTATCACTCCAAACGCAAAAACAACCCCTCCCACACAGTAAAACAAAGGCCTATAAAAATATAAAATTTTCCACCATCAGCCCGAAGCCCTACATCCGGATGGACCAGCTCTACTTGCCGCGTTTTGCTCCACAATGACCTCCTCTGCACAAAGGAGACTTTTGGCAAGAGCCATCAGAAAGAGATAGCGCCTCTCAGCAGTTGTAAAATGAAACCTCAGCTATTCCTATAGATTAGAATATGGATCACCAATGATGAACTCCTTAGGCCCTGCCTCCACAAGGTTCCGCATGTCCCAGTTTATGTCATGTTGCCCAAAAAGCTTCATAAGCAGTTCCGCCATCTTCCGCCCCACTCGACGATCGCGAGCGAACCCCATCCTCTTCTGGTTACGCGTGTTCGGTATGGTATCCATCCAAATGTTAAGAGTATTGGGAAAGAGCAGAAGACTACTACAGATTGAAGAAGATACAATATACCTCTACAATAACCCATACTTATAGGTTCAATGCATTTATTACCCTATAACCACCTGCATCTCTTAAAAACACCTATTTATTACTTTCCCGAAAAACAAGACTGTCAAACTGCTCAGATTCCAAGACCAAACAGTTTTCTCAGTGAACACCTCTCCACCTGGCTTCGAGACCTTCACTGAGAGGGGGCGAATGTAGTAGCCTACTCATAGCATTCGGCAGACAACCGAAGCCCACTCCATAGCATACTGGAATGTATTGAAGCCTGCTCAATCTCTTAAATAGGCTCTCCAGAGATCCCCAAGAAACGAACCTTTGACACAAGATAAAGCTTTGGTGACAGATAAGTATATTGTAGCAGACATCCTTCAACCATATCTACATATGGTCAAAGTATGACAAGATAGACAGCCAGCCCACCAGACAAAACTTCGAGAACGGATTAACATCCTACGGCAGAAACCCTTCGACCTCACTAACACACGGTCGAAGTAAGACAAGACAGACAACTACCTCATCAGATAAGATAACCATTGATTGGCTACAGAGATATCTGCAGTGACAGGTCCAACCACCATGCCGTTCAGAGACATCACCAACAAATGTTGCAGTAATAGTACCGACAAGACCGGAGCCCATAACTCGCTGGGATTTTCTAATAGTATAATCATGTAACCCTGATCTACACTTGGCGACTCAGCTCTCAGTGTTTCTATAAATAGAGGAGAGGGGGAACCAAGAAGGGGTTAGAAAAATCATCTCCAACCTCTTGCATTTTACCTTTGACCACCCTATACTCGAACCTTGCAATTTACTCTTCAGTAATACAATCTGTCTTAAAAATCCTCATCAGAGGTTGTAGAGAGTCACATTCGAGCTTCAATGCAAGTATTTGTCTTTAGATAGATCATATTTTAGGCCAATTGCCTTTATCCTAAGACTGAAGATTGACTCTACGCTGTGATAACTAACTCCCCCTCTGAACGGAGTTAGCTCCCTATGCCTACCCTTCGATCTTACCCATATCGAGCTATCTCAAGTTTGAACTACTTCCATATCAGACTCACGCACTCTTCACATGACCTCAACTGTTAAACATTGCCACCTATTCTTAGAACTGATAAAGATCGTGGGTCGAGCTCAAATAGAAAAATCAGAACAAGTAAAATACACCTGACTCTCACGAATTCAGCAGTTACTCAGTTAACCGCCACTAACCACATTATTCAGAGAATGTGCTGCAGCACAATGAAGAACTGTGAAGAAGGTCTATAAAAATAAGAAGTTCCAGAAGTGACAAAGACCAAAAAATTACACGAGAAATTATCTAGAAAACTATATTTTTAGATTCCCATACAACTTCAAATTTCTTATTTACAAGATCAGGCATTTATAAGTCAAGAGATTACTTGTAATAAGATATCAGCCTCAAGCAATAAAAGTTACTGTTACAAAAACCCTCAACTCAAAGTCGTGGTTTTGTACCTATTCAGAGGTTTTCCACACTAAATCACTTGTGTTATTTCTAGCTTTCTATTAGATTTTTATCTTAGGTACATTGGTGTAATTGCTAATTCTAAGCCATTTCGAGCTTACATAATTAGGCCGTTACATTTGGTGCCGTCTTTGGGAAGGATTGCATTTCTACGATATCCTAAGGCATACTTGTCCTTTACTATAAATTTCAATCATGGTCACTTCCAGACGACTAGCAACCGAAATCCAGCTCGACCTTTCAATTCAGCCAGAACAACTTATTGAGCTATGGACGAATCTCAACGCTGAGACAGAGAGATGCAACGAGCTTGAATATCAATTAACTCACAACCGAGAACTCTCAAAAAATGAGCTCGGCGTCGAGCAACAAGCTTGCTTGACAGCACTCAAACGACACGAAGACCAGATGACAATAATATAGACTGCCCTCCAAGCTCTACTAAACACTCAAGATCGCTATCAAGTGCCTGAAGCCTCCCGAGTTTTTGTGCCAGAAAGATTAGGACCTCAAAAGGCCACCAGCAAAGCTATTTCCAGAAATATTTGGATTGAACTACAGCCATCCTTTCATTTGGGTGGCAGAGTTTAGTCAGAGATTAGCCGAGGTCACCGATGTTCCATACGTCAAGAGGAAGAACAGCGACCTCAACTTCGAATTGTAATACGAGATTGTTTGAGTGAAGGTACCGACACTCACAATCCACAACCTCCTAGTCAAGTCACTTAATCGACTCGTTACTGCGTCACACAAGAGCATATGAACCAGCTTATTAAGGAGTTGATCGAAACACAAGTTCTGAGCACTACCGACAGCCTTACCAAGTTACAAGGAAGTCTGATTGCCAAAGAACTATATTCAATATGGAGATGCCAAAAGGTTTCCATACTCTGAAAATTGACAAATACAAAGGTACCGATCCAAAGGAGCACATTCAACAATACGATGATTTATTGGGGTTGTACTCCAATCTCAACCATTTTTTTTTTTCATTTTTTTTTTGGCTAAATTAGACGAATTTTATTTCAGAATCAAAAATTCTTACAAAGGGCTACAAGAAGTCATAAGCCAAGAAAACAAAAAATTTAACTGAATCTAAAATATTCTTGCTGGGGCACTTCAATTTTTGTTAGAAAAGCCGGTCTTCCCACCTCAATCTCACACTAGCCTTCATGCATATGAGCTCCCCTTTATGATAGCGCATCAGCACTGAAATTTGCTTCTCTCCAATTAGCAGAGATTTGGATTTGCTTCATATTCTTTTTTTGCATTTCCCCTGTCCGTTTCTAGGTCCCAAGGAATATTATCCGAGTTTGAAGCATCCCCTATAGCCTTGGAGTCTGATTCCACCCATGCAATTAGCCAACCATTAGGGACAGCAGATTCAACACTTTGAATAATTGCCTTACATTCTGCTGTATAGTTAGCAACCAGCCCAAGGCCTTTAACAAGCGTGCGAAGCACCTTACCATCACAATCTCTGAAGATGCAGCTAATGCCTCCGTTACCCGGATTGCCCCGAGCTGCCCCATCCGTATTAATCTTGACCTCAACCTTCTGAGGAAGCTCCCAAAAGCACGATTTAACAACGGTTCTTTTACAAGGATGCAGAGGAACGCACAAACTGTGGTGGATGCCCAAATCAGATTGGCTGTTAAAACATAATCCTATTAAAATGAAAGGCAGTATCAGGTATCTGCTTGCTCCACTTTCTCTTTTCCTTGTCCAATGTGGTAAGCTGTTCTTCAAAAATTCTTTTATTTCGAGCTTGCCATATCAGATTAGTCCCACACCAGATAGCCCCAATCCAAAGATCTTTAATATAAGGACTCATAATATCTCCAGCCAATAGAATACTTTTAAGATTTCTTTCCTGAATTCTGACTTTGAACAAGTTTTCTAGCCAAATCCAAAGGATAGCGGTGAAGGTGAATTCCCAAAACAGATGTGTAATGGTTTCAGAACTCTTAGAACACATGCAGCATCTGGAAACCAAAGCAATTCCTTTTTTCTGTAAGTTATCATCAGAGGTAAGCTTCCCATGACACAACCTCCTGCCCCACAATGAAGTTCTTAGAAGGATAGCCTTTTTGAAATAAAATTTGTACCACTAGCAAGTCTGCCATTTATTTCTGGTGACTTTAAAAGCTCCGTTAACTGAAAATTTACCCACATGGTCTGGTTTCCACACTCTTCTGTCAACTTTGTTAATGTTGATCTTGAGATTGTTGATATCCACTCTTAATCTGTAGAAAATTAGAAGAAGGTTGTAAGGTATAGGCCATATGCCCTCTACGATAATACTACTCACCTTAGCGTGCAAGTCATGCCAAGGGATGCTATCATTGTTGATCAAATCTTTTAGAGTGAAAGGGGAGCACTAGATGTCTCTCCAAAGATCAATGCCATACCCATCCCTAATCACCCAACCAGAATGGGGTCTATCCTCCTCAATAGCTCCACGAACACCTGCCCAAATAGACGATCCTTTGGTGTAAGTAGAAAAGCAGCCAGATTTAGCGATAAATTTAGCTCTCATAAATTCAGACAACTCATTCTTTGGGTTAAGAAAGTTCCAAGTAAGTTTCATCATCAGTGATTGGTTGATCTCCTTTAATCATCTTAGGTTAATACCCCCTTACGGAAAGGTTTAGACACCTTATCCCAAGCAACAACACATGCTATTTTTGTATCAGGCTCCCCAGACCATAAGAAATTCCTAAGAATTCTTTCACCCTCTTTGATCACAGAAGTAGGCCATTTGTATATACCCATACTATAGATCAAAATGCTACTCAACACTGATTTGATAAGCACCTCCCTCCCTTGGATAGACAGTAAACTACCAGCTCATCCTGTGGCTCTTTTCTTTATCTTGTCCACCAGAAGTCTCAGGATCTCCTTTGTCACTCTCCCTTAATTTAACGGAATGCCAAGATAAGTTTCAGGAAGGCATCCTTCATTAAATCCAAAGATGTCTTTGACTTTTTGCTTTTTTTCATTGTTCATAGCTCCCAAGAAAAGCTTACTCTTCTCAGAGCTAAAGACCTAGCCAGAAGCTTCCTGGTACATCTCAAACCATTTGCATAGGAGTTTTAGCCCCTTTGTTCTTCCATTAGTAAAGATAAATATTTCATCAACAAATAGATGGTGAGAGGGAGCCATAACTCCCTTAGTGATCACCATAGGAAGCGCCTTCCTACTTCTTCTCAGCTCTGTCAGTCCTTTACTAAGGACTTCCTCCGTAATTGCAAATAGAATTAGGGATAAGGATCGCCTTGTCTAAGACCCCTACCAGTCTAAAAAATTCCACAAGTCCCACCATTCACAAGAATCGACACAAACACACTTCTTAGGAGCAGTCTAATCCAATTGCAAAATATATAATGGAAGCCCATTTTTCCCAAAACTTGAAACAAGAAGTCCCAACTTAAAGTTATAAAGGTTTGAGCAATGTCCAACTTGATTCCCAAGTTCCCACCAATTCTCTTCTTCTGAAGCTCATTAATCATTTCCGAGGCAAGACAAACATTACTGTGAATGTTTCTAGCATGGATAAATCCACATTGCTCATTGGAGATGATTCGAGGCAGAAGACAAGACATCCTGGAAGCCATAATTTTAGAGATAACCTTAACCAAGAAATTTCCCATGCTGATAGGTCTAAATTGTCTTAACCATATTCTCTACCGTCTGTTCGCCACAAGTCTGCTTGAGGAACCGCTCTTATGGATCCATTCTATACTTGAAGACTCCATATACATATTCGACCAGTTGCAGAAACAATTTATCAAGACATATGCTCACAATAGAGATAAAGAAGAAAATTTATATTCACTTATCAATCTCAGACAGTCATACAGAAAGAAGCTCGAGGATTTTGCGAAGATGTTTTTGGAGCACACACATAAAGTAGACAATCTCGATTAGAAAATAGTTGTTACTGCTTTCACCAATGGGCTCCAGCTCGACTGTAAAGCCAAAGAGTACCTCTTCCTTAACAAACCTGCAACCTTGGAAGATAAGATCACCAAGGTCAATAGTTACGTCGACCTGGAAAGGATTATGTCCAAAAGGCATAAATCTACTAAATCAGTCCTTACCACGAAAGGTCCATCTACAGATCAAAATACTTAACCAAGGAAGGATCAGGGTGACCAAAAGCACGTTATGGGAAATGCTGGCAACCCTTAGAAAGGAGGTTCACAAATCAAACTGCTCCTCCCAAAGATGAATGTTTGAATCTCTATGATTTTTTCAATTATCTTAAAGGTTAATCTTCACCGTCTCTCCCAACCATTGGAACCAATAGAGAGCCGACCGTACTGCATGCATTATAAGGTAAACCATCATTCTACTAACAATTTCTATCCTCTTCAGAGGTTGCTCGAATACATTTTCTAAGAGGGGCGAATGATCGAATATATTGTCGACCTCGAATGATACAAGAATGGCAGCTATAAGATGCAGCTTGAAGTTGTCTAGGTCAAAGATTAACCTGAGGAGAAGCATCTATACCATATGCACTAGAACAACATGATCTAAGTCAGTCAGATCACCAACTCCAATAGATTTAAATACAAGAGACTATGTGAATGCTGCGATCTCCCACCTCAAGATAAAGAAACCAAAATTTTGCCTGAGTTGAGCAATCGCCGGATCGGGATATCATTCGAAGATTACGATACTAGCCATATTAATTTTCCACATCATGATGGATTAGTCATAATGCTCAAGATGAAGAAATCTATCATGCACACAATGATGATTGATACAGGTAGCGGTATTGAAATTCTCTTTTAGGGCACTATCGACCAAATGGGTTTGGCCGATCAAGTCATTCAAAGCAACACCGATATCTGTGGATTTAATGGTTCTAAAGAAGAGCGAGTAGGGATGATCATCTTACCTATTACCGTAGGAACAGCCACAATCGACTCCATTTTTTACGTGATCAACGCCAGATCTCATTATCTAGGGATTATGGGCCACTGCTGGATTCATAACATGGAAGTAATCACTTCTACCTATCATCAAGCACTCCGCTTCAAACACAATGATGGTATCTATGAGATCAAGGGTAATCAAAAGCTTCTCGGGCATACAAAAATACTGTCTCTTCGATTCAAGATACCTCTGATAGGTATACCGCATAGCAATTACAGAAAGCTGATCATACCGATGATCAACCTTCCATGGAGGAGCCCACCGAATACACCAATATTGATGGACCTAGCAGAGGTACTTTCATCAGTACTAAGCTAGCTCAACATGAAAAAGACGTTATCATTCAGTTTTTATAACTAAATTAAGACATTTATACGTGGTTTTTTGAAGAAATGCCTGGGATCGTTCTGGCCAAGGCATGCCACAAATTGGCCATCAACATCAATGCCACGGCGGTCAAACCGAAATAGTGATGCCTATCACCGCGACTTCAATATGAAGTTAACATGGAGATCAAAAAATTTGTCAAAGTGAGATTAATTCAAGAAGCTAAATATCTAGATTGGATATCCAACATCGTCGCTGTCCCAAAGATAAATAGAAAAATTAGAGTTTGTGTAGATTTCACCGATCTCAGGAAACACACTACAAAGGATAGCTTCCTTCTTCCCAATATCCATCAGATACTCGATTCCACAGCAGGTCATAAACTCTTATCTATGATGGATGTTGCTTCTGGATGCAATCAGATTCTACTATTCGATGAAGATTAAGAAAATACCACTTTTATTACTAAAAGAGGACTTTACTGCTACAAAGTCATGCCTTTCGGACTAAAAAATGCAAGTGTTACTTATCAAAGTTGGATGAAAACTATGTTCAAAGAAAATCTCAGGAAAGTCATGGAAATCTACATTAATGATCTCTTGTACAAAAGCATAAAGTCCACCAAACACATTTCAGATCTCAACACCATATTCAACATTCTTCGATCTTACAAGATGCGTCTCAATCCTAATAAGTATCAATTCAGAGTACATTCTGGTCAATTTCTAGGCCACCTCATCAGAAAAAAGAGGATTGAGGCCGATCCAGATGTGATTCGGACTCTTCTCGACATACCATCTCCAAAAACATCTAAAGACGTTTAGAAACTTGCCGGCAAGATTGTTGCAATCAACAGATTCATTTCAAAATCTTCAGACTGCTGCCGTTGGTTGTTCCTATTACTTTACGGTTGTACCAAATGAGGAAAAGTTTAGCCCAATGCAGATGTTCAGTGGACATCAAAATGTGAAGCAGCTTTTATAGATCTTAGAACCTATTTGGGGAAGTCTCCCATCATGAGTACCCCAATTGATAATGCAAAACTGATTATCTACCTTGCAGTTACTAATAGTTCACTCAGCTCGGTTCTTATTCGACTTGAAGGGAAAATTGGGATGTCAGTCTGCTTTATCAGTAAAACCCTCACTCCAGCGGAAAAGAGGTACTCTAAAATCAAGAAACTTCTTCTCACGCTTATTTATACTTCATAGAAACTCAAGCACTACTTCCAAGCTCATTCAGTCAAAGTCATGACAAACTACCCACTTTAGGAGGTTCTATCCAATAAAGAAAAATCAGGAAGAGTGGAACAATGGTCAGTCAGTTTGGGAAAACATGATATGTTTGAACAGTGTCATTCCAAAAAGGGTCTGGCCATTGTCGATTTTCTCGTGGATTTTCCAGTGGAGGATTCTGAGTGGGAGGAGAAAGATCCTGACCTTACAGAAGAAGTTACAGAGGATCTACACCCCAAACCGTTTGACGAGTGAGCTGAATAGATTATAAGCTAAGGGTGAAGACTTCTTACACTTAGATTAGCAGGACCCGCAGAGTCAGGAATCGAAATCGTATTAATTACCCCTTCAAACGACTGAATTGAGAAATAAATCCACATTGATTTTGAGGCCTCAAACAATGTCACCAAGTATGAAGCTTTCATTCACAGACTCGACCTCGCTCTTGAACTCGGTGTCCCAGAACTCTCAGTTTATACAGATTCATTGCTCATCGTCTACTACTACTTTGAGCAATACAAGAACAATGGAAAGATTATCGAATATACAGTCCTCGTTGCAGATAGGATGAGAAAGTTCGCGCAAGCAGCTTTCAATTTTCTTCCTCGAGGTAAAAATTGACACACCAATTCCCTGGCATATTTAACCGGGGTTTAAGGCACAGAAGCTCAATATCTCCAGATCGTGGTGATTTCAACCCCCAGTATTGATCACATTTTTGTATGCCCAATCGCCTTTCTTAGTTTATCTCGGTATCGACAACAAGTAAAAAGAACCACTTTCTAGCAGATCCAAAAGAGCGCCGCAAGCTTATCGATATTTCAAAGTGCTACAAAAATTAAAATGGTACCTTATGCCATCGTTCAGTCGTGGGGCCTTACCTTAAGTGCATCTCCAAGCAGAAAGCAGGCGAGATTCCCCACGATTTACATGAAGGGACTTGTGGCTTTCATGCCACAAGTCCATCACTAGTAAGCAGAGCCATTACACAAGGAGTATTCTGGCCTGGCATGCACAAGCAAGCAGATAAATATTCACCCAAATATGACGCATGTCAACGACATGGATAAATGATACGCGCCCCTGCGCTCGAGCTCCATGCAAGTAAGGTATTTTGGCCATTCAGGAGGTGGGCACTCGATCTTGTCGGGGAATTTCCTAACTCTCCAGGTAATCGCCGCAACCTACTCGTAGCTATAGATTATTTTAGAAAATGGGTAGAAGTAGTTCCACTCTATCGAACCAAAGAAGAAGAGGTCATCTCTTTAATCCGGAAACATATCATCACTCAGTTTAGGTGCCCCCACCTAATTCGTATCGATAACAAGCCCTAATTTTTTGGAGAAAAATTCATAGCCTTCCTTAATTAACACAATATCATCCACTCACCATCCAATCCCCTACTACCCTCAAGGCAATGGCCTAGCCAAAATCACTAACAAAACCATCTTGGATGGACTAAAAATATGGCTTCACTCACATATTAAAGGGAATTAGGTTCAAGAATTTTCTCATGTCTTATGGGTATATTGTACCACTCCACGTTAATCCACAGGCTATCCTCCTTTCCTCCTTGCCTATGGCACCAACGGAGTCCTTCCCCCCGAATACCATCATCCAATCAAAGATCACGTGCTAACTGATGAGGAAAATGAGTTTGAATTTGCTTGCAGCCTTAATTGGATCGATGAAACTTGAGATTGCGCCATTGCTATCCTAGGTCGATGTCACCAAATGCTAGCCAGTTCTTATAATAGATGAGCCAGAAGCCGTACCTTCCAAATTGATGATCTTGTCCTCAGAGAAATACCTCAATACCATAAAGAGCCTCGTGCTGGGAAACTAACATGCAATTGGGAGGGTCCATTCCTTATCACAGGTCTGTCAGGCCTGGGATCATATTACCTCATGACAGAATAGGGAGTTCACTTTTAAAATCCTTGGAATACTAGGCGACTGAAGTGGTATTTTTTTAAGTCCCTCACTACTCCATTTCAAATTCTTACTTTTTCCATTCCAAAAAGTGAGATTTTCATCACCATCCAATGTAAATTCTTCTATATTCAATGAAAGATACAAATTTTTCTACCATGCTTCTCTCTACTTTATAGATGACACATAGATTAAAGCATAGATAATTTAAGCTTTCAATCGTCCTTTATACTAGTTTGATCAAGGATAACACTCGTTTGGGCTGACTCTACTAAATCTCTATGATTAAAACTAAGGTAACACTTGTTTTACACAAAAGACTCTGCCAGACATAAGATAAAACAAAGGTAAAGCTTGTTTTTATCTACCATATGGCTGCGACATCATACCAGCTCGATCAAGGATAACACTTGGTTGGGCTGACTCTACTAAATCTCTGCGAATAAAACTAAGGTAGCACTTATTTTACATCAAAGACTCTACCAGACATAAGATAAAGCAAAGGTAAAACTAGCTTTCATCTACCTCAATATAGTTGTGACAACTACTTTTAATTTTAGGTTACATATACTACCTCTACAGTGGATCCTTTCCTGCTGTTGGAATGTCAGCTACACATTCCCCTGAAATAAAAGGTCAATCAGTTATAAATTCTCAAGCTCAAGTAGTCACAATAATCTTTTCGTGCCCTATCAATTCAGAAGGTTGAGGGCCTAGATCCGTTTCTATGGACTGCATACAATTTTATTGATCTACATGAGCTTTGCAAATACATCCCCTATCTGACAAAATGCTAAACAAGGTATCTCTTTCTGACTAAATCTTTTTTACCTCTTCTACAAAGTAGGCAATGACTGCTTTCAATAAATCTGAGTGCGATGCCTCTGTAATAACTGACCTAGAGAAATTTGCTCTGGCCTTCTGAAGCTGTTCTTCTGACCTTGAATACCGTTCTTTTAGCCATATTATTTCTTTTTTTACCTAATCTGTGAATGAAATGTTCTCTTCTTATTTTTTGATGGCTTTCGCTGATCAGCTCGATTAATTACTTCTAAATCATCTACGCGAGCACGAAGTACCTTAATCTCCCTGTTCAGCTCTTCCACATCCAGAATCTTCTGAAACATTTCATCATTTTGAGTTATCAAAATATCCTTCCCTCTGATCGGCCGCTTTAACAATTGTTCCTTGGAATGAGTAGCATCCAACTTCCTTTCGCTCTCCCTTAACTTCTCATTTCCTTTTAACACATGACCATGAATTGGAGCAGCATCTCCCTCGGGCTCTCTTATTCGAGCTGATAGACTGACGGCATCACCTTTAATAAGGGAGACCTTGGCATCTTTTTTATACTTCCTTGAGCACTCTCAAGCCTCGGCGTGTCTAGCACGTGAATTGGTCTGGGTCAATTCGTTCTTCAATTGCGCCACTCTTTCGTTCAACTCAACCCACTTACGCTACACCATCCGAAATTCAAAATCTTTAGCAGGTAAAGCTGTAGTTAGTTGATCAACTTCAACTTCAGACGTAGATAGATCATCTCGAGCTCGCTTCAGCTCGTTATCTTTATCAACCAATATTTTCTTTAATCGCTCCAACTTGCCCCTGCTATTCGCTAGATCAGGTCGATTTTACTCCTGATTATTATTTTTCTTGGTCAAATCATTTTTCAAACCGGCCACCGACCAATTTAAACCTTCCTCTGATCTCTCTAGCGCCTATATGTGGTAATGAGCCATGTCAGCCTCCCTACTCTTTACCATTAAAGCATCATTCTGGCTTTTGAGTTTCGCTGCATGATCATTTAACTCTGCGAGCTCTTTTTATCCTCTCTCAAATTTGGCTTCCTTCTCCTCGACTTACCATGCTAGGCCGACAATAGTCTTTATTGCCTCAACAAACTTGAAGTGCATCTTTACATGTTGATCATCTCTATCTTCATTCGCCTTTTTTATCCTATCGAACTCCTCTATAAATTCTTGTTTGCATTGGTGTAGATTATTCTCGCGCAAGCGCGGTAACTCCAATTTGACCTGCACATCAATGAAACATTATATCAAGTTTGATTTAGAATACCCAGTCACCACATATAACTCAATTCTAACAAAATATCAATTTTTGTGATATCTACTGTGTAAGGCGACTTCCGAACTTAAGGTTAAAGTAGATAACAGATGATACTCCGTAACATATACTTCCAAGTCTAAGGTACACATTCTCTATATTTTTAAAGTTATAAATACTTTGGTATTTCTTATGCACCATTTCAGTGCCATTGCCCCTAAGCCGGTTACAAGTTTTTTGTCCATCTCTACACTTTATTTATTACTTTGTAGCTCTATAGTAATGAAGCGTACAAATCAAATATTTCTTGCTCTATTCGAACCTGCAGCTCCATATCCGAAGACAATAGGGATGCTGAGGCATCTCTCTGCTTAGCAAGCTCAGCCTCTAAGTCTTTTATTCTAAGGCAAATTTCCTTAAGTTCCTACAAAAAGGTTTACAAAAGTGACTTAGCTTACTGAATTCTATGCAACAAAACATATCCAATCAATTTACAAACATTCCCAAATAGTCATAAAATCACAAAACCGTCCTATTACTCTGCCTTCTCATTCTCATCTTCTGGACGCTCATTGTCATCCCCTTGGATGTCTCTTACCGTCTGAGGAGAAACACCATCCAGCCCATCCACAATTCCAACAGTACCACTGTCAATCTCTTCATCATGTTCCTCCTCCACGTAGGTGTCAGCCCTAATGGCATCCACCTCATCTTCAGAATATCCATTTGACATAAAGTGGTACCCGAGTCGGTCACGCTCAGCTACAACCTCCTACAAGTTTGTTCTTGCCTCTGCATGTAGGTTGTTGATCTCTACCACTTTCGATAACTTCAAAGCCTCCATCCATTTTCCCTCCTTGAGAAAATCTGTTTTCAATCGAGCTACGTTCTTTTCGAGCTCGAACCTCTTCCTCTTCAATTCGACTCTCTCCTCCTCGATCCTGAGGTAAATTCCCTTCATTAGTCAAACAGCCTCTAAATCAAACAGAATCGACCTTATTATTAGTTTGAGTCGAAGTAAATAAATTTTATCATATATTATGAAATATGAGCCTACCATTTTGCGCATCTCTTCTTCCCAGTGGAGAGCTGCCAACCTGGCTTTGTCCTCCACCTCTTTTAAATCGTCCTCCCCAACAGGTTAATCTTCTACAGCCTTCACCCCCATCACTTTAGAAGGTTCTACCCTTATCCTTTTTATCTTTTCTACAGCCTTGCCACTTCCCAAGGTTCTCGAGGTCGAAGGACGCTTCAACATTGATTTTTTTAGGAACGTTCGAGCTAACTTGCTTGACGTAGTAGACTCAGGTAATGCCGTGCAGTCCACTCCAGGGGCTTTAGGCAAGTTTACTCACCTTTCCCCATCAGTCCCTTTCTTCTTGTTTCCATAAGTGCTCGTCATTAGCCTCGTCGACAGAGATTTTAGAATTTTTCAACCTGGCTCTTAACACGCGTTTTCCTGCTGCTGCAAAGTTCCTCCTGAATAACCTCAAGCTCGATCTCTTCTTGAGCAACTGTATCCAATAATGACTCTTCCCTCGTCACCCGTGATTTAGGACCTGTCATTCACAAAACATTATCATCAGCAGAGCATCATGCAATTTCAACTATCAATCTCATATATTATACATTGCTATACTTACTTTATTTTAAAGTTCTAAACAGAAGATCCAAGGGTTCTACATCATCTCTCTGAAAGCAATCGTCCTTTACCCATATCACATTATCATTCCATGGACGACCTGTTGAGTTCAGATTAAAGAAGCGTGGCCGAATCGAGCTCTCAAAGTACTACGCCCCTCCACTTGTAGAAATGTTTTTTACCCCGTTAAACTGTAAAACGTCCTTAGAAGATATCCTCCTCTGTCTCCCATCTCCTTCCCACCATGAATTCAGAGATTCAGAAACACTTATCACCTCCCACATGTTCCCATTCATCTGGGACATGCCCCGATATGGTTCATAATCCCTTTCGCCAGATTACAAAGGGAAAGACTCAACCCGTACTCTAACTGAGATAAGTAACATTAAAAACCTTTTGAAAGTTCACTCTGAACACTCCCATCAAAATACTCCAGAGAGATCGATTCATCTATACCCCTATTCCAATTTACTTTCACCAAATCAGCCAATAAATAAAAGTATTCATATCCCGTTGCTACAGTACAACCCCTAAATTGCCTACTGGCATGTTCTATATAGTTACTCCATCTACCTCCTACAAAACCCTTGGCTTTATAAAGCTCTTTGAATATATCTGAGTGAGGAGGAAAATATACCAATCTTCCAGGGAAATCTAGAAATTAATTAACACCTACTTCAACCCCACTGTCAGACATTTCGATCTCAGACTCAACCGAACGACCAGGGGTCGATGACTCATTAGCAGGGGAATTTGCCATATTAACTACAGAAAAAGAAGTTTATCCTATACAAACACTCCTCACGATCGACCTACACACAGGTCCAGGCATTTATCATTATCTTTTACATATACGTCCTCCACTTACTCATATCTTTCATATATCATACATCAAACAGGCTTGGATAGATTACTAGAAATATTAATTTGAATATTTTCCTATGAATAAAATAAAATCTTTAAAAAACAACCCATACATACATCACAAATTCACTACTAACCTTTTACATTGAAATATGAATCTGAGGCAGCGCTAAACCCTTCCCTCACAGAGTTGCTACATAACCACCCTCGTGACTTAATCTCAGCAGCTCTCTTACACTTTGATTGATGATCAATTTCAACTAAATCTCTACGAGTTTCCCTGCTATTTTTTCCTTTCTTCGTCCTTTCTCTCTTACTGCTCTTTAATTTTTTAGAAGTTACAAAACATTTGCTAGACGAAGAGAAAACAGTATTAATATATCTCTCTCTAACTGTTGGCAGTTACTGAGCCACGCACGAGACGTCCTCAGTTTTGGAACTGAGGCATCCCTTCCACTATCAATGTTAGACGTCTTACACCTTTCCGGTAAAAACATTTTCCAATCATTACCCTTTGCCTTATATTTTAATCTATTTTTATCATACATTTCCAAATCATCCTCTGCCTCACCACACTCATGATGACTCACGCTTACGCGCAATTGGGTTTTCACTGCTTTATCACAAAGGACAAAATCAGAAGTTCTCTACATTTTCTATTCTTGCTTCTTCTCCATATAGCACAAATGACGTCATTTTCGAGGCCCTCAACAAATTTTTAAATATTTTCAAAAACATTTTCGCAACAGTCATAAATATTATTCACAACAATAGTGTAATAACCCCGATTTTAAATTCCTAATTTAGCTTTTAGTATACTCATTATAATAATACTCTGCGTATTCCAATTCATTCTCACCTATGCATATTCATTATCCGCATTTACATTTCTGCATATATTCCTCATTTACTCCTTCATCCATTTTATGCATCCATTTTTCCTTTCGGTGGTTTAGCATTAGATTCCTTTTTTTGTGGTTTTGGCAGTTCGGAGGTGTTTTGGAGGTAGAGGTAGTTTTGTGGCCCTGGGATCCCATAGAAAGTTTGGTTTAGATGTTTTATTGTTGCGTCTATAATTTGGGGTGGTTCCGATGAACCGTTGGAGTTGCCGGTAGGTTTCTAGCGTCGCCCGAGAAAAAGATTCCTTTTGACATTCCGGTGGTTTTAGGTGTTATGGCGGTGTTATGATTTGTGGGAACCCCTAGATGGGTTGGTACTGATGTTTGTATGCTGTGTGTGTGGTTTGGGGTGGTTTCGGTGAGCCGCTGGAGTGGCCGGTGAGTTTCCAGACTCTTCCGAGGAAAAGATTCCTTTAGGGGCCCTGGTGTTTTGGTGGCCGTGAGGCGGTGTGGAGGAGGTTTTTTAACCTTAAGAAATCCTTGTTAGGCTTGTAGGAGTGTTTGAGTAGTTGTGGGGGTGGCCCGTTGTATTTCCGGGGTGTCCGGGGTTGGCCTGTTAAATTTTCAGGGTTTTTTGTCATAACAGTTTTCCTCTGCTCGAATATTTTTAAGTTTACTCGAATATTTTGGTCCAGAGAAAAAATATTCGAATATTTTTGAAAATATTCGATTTTTTTTTTGCTGAATAGTAAAAACTGATTTTTTCTTTTTTTGCTTAATCGAGTTTAGGTTGTTTTTAGACCTTTTCCCTGTCCCTCTCCTCTCCCAAAATCAACCTGAATCCTCTCCTAAACACCAATCCTCTTCCATCCAAACTCTTAATCCAATCTTCCCCATCGCTCGTGGATTCTTCCTCAACTTCACAGCGATCTTCTCTCCAATCCTCGGTAAGTAATTCTCAAATTCTTTCCGATTTGGCGTAGGTTGATTTCTAGGGTTGGGCTTTATTGTCGTTTCCTTAATTGTTTGGTGGATTGTTGTTCTCAGTGATTGCATTAGGTTATTCGGGCGTTCCGTAGCAAATCCGTGGATTTTGATTGGCTTTCTGAGTTGGATTTCCGTAGGACTCGGATTTATTATCAGGCGAGTTTCATATCCCAACTTTACTAAGTTTCTTTACTAGTTCTAGTTTATTGTTTTAGAGAGTAGCATTGAACTTAGAGATGGGTTGTGATTAACTATAGTTTAACTTAGAGATTATTCTGTTAGAATTGTTAACCGCTAGTATGGGTGATAACTTGATTCTGAGGTTGGGTTTTGGGTTGTATTTATTAACCTGTGGTTGGATGGGAATGATTCCGGAGTCGGATTTTGGTTTATATAGAACCTGAGGTTAGTAGTGGTGGTTGGGTTTCGTGTTCCGTGGTTGCCCAGGAATGCCCCTTCCAGCCTTTAAGAGATTGTTGGCTTAGACGTAGGCGACGGTTAGGTTGTTGTTTCGGCTATGCAGAGTCGGTGCAACAAGTCCCTATTGATCCTGTTTGTGTTGCAAGGTTAGCGGCAAACGTGTTGTGCTTGGGCACCGACTACACGATATAACTTATTGCATTTTTCAAACTTATTGAGATGGGATACACAAACACTCCGCTTCGGTTGACTTCCGACGGGATCCATGGAGTCCGCAAGATCGGGTTAAAATACACAGGTGAGATTGGGAATAGCACTATCATACCTAGCCAAACCACCGCGGAGTGTAGATTGGTATGAGACAGAGTTCTGGTAATCCCAAACTTATCCTCGTTGAGGTTGAAATTCCTTGAAATGTCCAGGACTAGTTCCGTGGTTTGATCCACCATTCCACTTTGATCGAGTGCGACCATCCTAGCTTGGTCGAGCTTAAAAAAATCGTACCAGTGTATCCTCTTTACCAAATCACCTTAAGATAGTATTAGACGTTAGCATTAAATCATTTTGCATTAGGGGATATTTATGGGAATATCGCCGCTCATCATATCAAATTATTGCATCTAGGACAAGTATGGGATTATCCTAGCCATCAATTCACGTCATAGCATTGCATTATCATCAATATTCCCTCCTCTCTCATTCTTAACTCTATCCCCTCTTCTGAATCTACTCCACTCTCCTTCCGCATTAACTCTATTCTCTATTCTCTTATCAATTCAATCCTCCTTTCCGTAGTGATTACTTATTTTATTGATGGTTACTGATTATTGTTTAAACTGCTTAGTTACTTATTTTCTTTATTGTACTCATCTCTACTCTATTCCAGTACCTGCTATTAGTAAGTTATTTAGTTCTGCTGGATTAGTGAGCTCGTTATTTGCTCACTCTCGCATTAAACATTTTTCAGAGGTTGAGTAGCTTGGACTGCCGCGGGTTAGCTGGTCCAGGGATTGATTTTGCCGCTGCAGATTCTTTCAGTTATAGATTCTGTAGGTGTTCTCAACATTGTGTAGCTGAGCTTGTATTCGAGATATCGTATTTCGTTTTGACATGATATGTGCACATATATGTCTTTTTCTTCTACGCTATATTGTTATATTCTGTATCGCAATTTCTTTACTCTGATGATTTTTGCTATATGTGAATAGCCGCGCCAGAATTTGTCTAGGTCTTGGCTATTTGTGAGGTAAAATCTTCGGATTCCCTGACCTGTACTACTTAGAGTCTAGTAATTGGTTAAGTTACCGATTATCGGATTTTAGGGCGTCACACACTTGGTATTAGAGCCTAAGGTTAATCCTTATCTCTGTCATGGCAGATCGTATGACGAGTTATCCTTTAGACAGAGCTAGGATCGATTCTTTTCAGATTTCATATTTATCGTATTCCGTTCCTACTCTTAATCCATTCCTATCCGTTCCTTAGTTATGTTTCCTTATTCGTTATAGATTTCTATTTCTAAGGCTAAAGGTGGCAGAGGTAGAGGTCGTACTAGAACCCGTAGTGGTATCCGAGAGGGTGTTCGCCAGAGTTTGCACAGGGACTGATAAGCAGGTGGTCAGTCAGGGAAGTTCGGGGTCCATTCCGATCCCGCAGACAGAGCTGGTAGTTTTTGAGGCAGGGGTTGGTGTGGGAGTAGCACCAGGGGTTCAGATTCATCAGGGTGCCCCACCTGCTCCAGTACTTCCAGGGCATCCAGGTGTCTTACCAGTTCTGGTAGCTTCAGGTGTTTCAGCGGAGATGAAGCAATTTGTGGATTGTTTTGTCGCTTCCTTTCAGCAGGCTAGGAGCCCAGTACCCAGGGAGCACAGTTACTTAGAGCAGCTTCAGAGATACAAGCATCCAACTTTTTTCGGCACATTGATTCCTTCAGAGGCCGAGGCATGGTTCAGGTCTATAAAGAAGATCTTGGACGCGATGAAGTGTCCTGACGATCAGCGGGTGACACTTGCAGCTTACCTACTTCTGGGTGAGGCACACTTTTGGTAGGATATTGCCAAGAGGACAGTTTTGGAGACCCCTATTCCTTGGTCATCATTCCAGGAGCATTTCTTCGCTCAGTACTTCCCTCAGAGCTACAGAGGCGCATGCATCTCTGAGTTCTACGCACTTGAGCAGGGTGATATGAGTATTGCACGTTACAATCAAAGGTTTAATGAGCTCGCTCTTTATGTTCCATTTATTGTTCAGGACGAGGAACAGAGGAAGATAAAATTCTTGAAGGGTCTTCGTCCATTCTTTAGGAGGTTCTTGATCTCCTCCGGTGCCAGCATGTACAGAGAGGTTTTGTCTAAGGCGTTAGCCATGGAACAAAACGAGGCCGTGGACCGCAGGTCCATGGATGCGAGGAACCAGGCGAGACAGGATACAAGACCCGATAAGGGAAAGGTAATTCAGACTCAGTACAGCAGTTTAGGCCTGAAGAGACAGAGATTTGAGAGTACACCAGCAAGAGCTACGGGTGGACAGTACTTAGAGGGAGCACAGCTTCCACCTCACACCGGTTGGAATTGTGGGGGAAATGGGCATAATAAGAGGTTCTGTCTCAAACCAGATAGAGGTCAGCAGCCGCTACAGCAGTTTTAGGGTCCAGTTGGTTACAAGCCACGACCATAGCAGGTTCCTCAGGTCCAGCAGTTTCCTTAGAGGCAGTTTCAGGGTCTACAGGGTAGACAAATGATTCTGGGTACTCAGGGTGTACAGAGGCCGCAGCATCCGAGTCAGTAACAAGGTTAGGTTCAGAGCCGCGGTCAGGGCAGAGTGTTTGCAGTGGGGAGGCAAGACTCTCGCGGCACTCCACCTATGGTAGAAGGTACGATCCATATCTCTTATTCGCCCGCTCATGTCCTTTTTGATTCCCGTGCATCGCATTCATTCATCGCATCTGCATTCCTCTGTATTATTGTCTTTAAGTCTTCTTTACTGATAGATGAGGTTTCCATAAGTACTCCTTTAGATTCTTCGGTGTCTATCTCACGAATATGTAGAGATTACCCGATAGTTGTTTGTGGTCAAGTCCTATCAGCAGACCTATTAGTTTTGCCGATGCATGAGTTTGACATCATCCTAGACATGGATTTGTTGTCGACACACCGGGTCACTTTTGATTGCTTCGAGAAGACGGCTACCTTTCGTATTCTCGGTGAGAGGCTATTCGTCTTCTCTAGTTCGAAACATGTGCAGATAGGGGACGAGTAACTAGCTTTCTTAGAGTTATAGTCCTCGGGCGTGGACGTTAGCTCTATTCCGGTAGTTTGTGATTATTCTGACATTTTCCAGCGGATTCCCGGTTTACCGCCGATGAGAGCGATTGATTTTGGCATAGATCTTGTTCCTGGTACAACTTCGATTTCGATGGCACCGTACCGTATGACACCTGTTGAGCTGAAGGAGGTGAGGGATCAGATTTCTGAGTTGATGGATCAGGGGTTCATTCGGCCGAGTACTTCACCGTGGGGGGCTCTGGTTTTGTTCACAAAGAAGAAAGATAGCTTGATGCGCTTGTGTATTAACTACCACGAGTTGAACAAAGTCACGATCAAGAACAAATGTCCATTGCCGAGGATAGAGGACTTGTTTGACCAACTTCGAGGAGCGCAGTTCTTTTCGATGATTAATCTCAGATCGGGTTACCACCAACTGCGGATCAGGGCAGCTGATGTTTCGAAGATAGCCTTTCGAACTCGTTACGGGCACTATGAGTTTCGGGTGATGCCGTTCGGGTTGACGTACTCACCCGCAGCCTTTATAGATTTGATGAACCGTGTTTTCATCACTTTTCTTGACCGGTTCATCAATGTGTTCGTTGACAACATATTGATCTATTCGAAGACGGAGGCGGAGTATGAGGGGCATTTGAGGACCGCTTTACAGACCTTGTAGGAAAATACCTTGTTTGCGAAATTTGAAAAGTGTGAATTTTGGCAGCAGGAGGTGAAATTCCTAGGACACGTGGTGTCTAACTTTGGAATTGTTACAGATCCTTCCAAGGTTGTGGTAGCCGCAGATTGGGCGCGCCCGACGAGTTTTACTGAGATTCGCAGTTTTCTGGGTTTAGCGGGTTACTATCGTAGATTTATCAAGGGGTTTTCGCGGATTGCAGCTCCATTGACCCGTTTGACGCAGAAAGACGTTCGGTTCATTTGGGATAACAGATGTGCTTCAGCTTTTGCCAAGTTGAAGAACAGATTGACGACAGCGCCAGTTCTAATAGTTCCGTCTAGTGAGCAGAGTTACAGAGTATACAGCGATGCCTCACTCAGTGGGCTTGGTTGTGTGTTGATGCAAGAGGGCAAAGTAGTGGCTTACGCTTCGAGACAACTTAAGGTGCACGAGAGGAATTATCCTACTCATGACCTCGAGTTGGCAGCGGTGGTTTATGCGCTGAAGATCTAGAGACACTACCTATACGGGGAGAGATTCGAGCTCTTTTCTGATCACAAGAGTTTGCGGTATCTTTTCCCCCAGAAGGAGCTGAACATGAGACAACGCAGATGGATAGAATTTCTGAAGGACTACGATGCAGATTGGCTGTATCATCCAGGGAAGGCAAACGTGGTGGCCGACGCTTTGAGCCGTTTACCTAGAGGATTACTTGCACGTTTGATGATTCGTGAGTGGATGATGCTTAGCAACATTGTGGAGTTCAGGTTGATTTTGAGTTCTCATACTACGGGTGGTCTTATTGAAAATCTGAGAGTTCAGCCCTCCTTGATCTCTCGGGCTATTGAGGCGCAAAAGCAGGATGACAGATTACAGTCTTGAGCTTCAGATGACACCAGACCTGATTGGACAGCTAGTTTAGATGGCAGCATCAGATACAGGGGCAGATTATGCATGCCAGATTCTAAAGTACTGAAGCGTGAGGTTTTGAGTGAGGCTCGCGGATCGAGATACACCATTCATCCAGGCAGTACGAAGATGCACCAGGACCTCAAAAGACATTTTTGGTGGGACAATATGAAGTGCGAGATAGCTGAATTTGTTTCCAGATGTCAAACTTGACAGCAGGTGAAGGCCAAGCATCAGAAACCAGCGGGACAGCTTAAGCCCTTTCCTATCCCAGAGTGGAAATAGGAGCATGTGATGATGGACTTCAGATCGGGTCTACCACGGACGAAGAGACAATATGATTCTATTTGGGTGATCGTGGACCGGTTGACCAAATCAGCACATTTCATTCCGGTTTGCACGACTATGACCACTGACGAGTTGAGCAGGGTATACGTGAGGGAGATAGTTCATTTACACGGGGTTCTAGTATCGATAGTGTCAGATAGAGATGCCAAGTTTACCAGCAAATTTTGGTAGAGTTTTCAGCGAGCTATGGATACTAGATTGGATTTCAGTACAGCATTTCACCCTCAGGCCGACGGTCAGACAGAATGGGTTAACCAGATCCTTGAGGATATGCTTCAAGCTTGTGTTTTGGACTTCAAGGGCAGCTGGGAAGAGTATTTACCTTGGGCAGAGTTCGCATACAACAACAGCTTCTAGTCGAGCATCGGGATGGCACCGTACGAGGCTATATATGGTAGACCGCGCATATCTCCTTTGAGTTTCGCAGAGGTTGGTGAGCAGAGTTTACTGGGACCAGACTTATTTTGGGAGACCACAGAGGCAGTTACTATTATCAGGGACCGACTACGTACAGCTCAGAGCTGACAGAAGAGTTACGCCGACATCCGCAGGAGACCGCTAGAGTTTTAGATCGGGGATCATATTTTGCTGAAGGTTTCACCGATAAGGGGAGTGATGCATTTCAGCAAGAAGGGGAAGCTAGCTCTGAGATATATTGGGCCGTTTGAGATTCTGGATAGAGTTGGGTAGCTGGCGTACCGATTAGCATTACCGCCGTAGCTGAGCAGAGTTCACGGCGTCTTCCACGTTTCTATGTTGAGGAAGTACGAGTGGGATCCTACACACGTGATTGATTGGGAACCGATAGAGGTTCAGGGCGATGCCTCGTATATGGAGCATCCGGAGTGTATTTTGGATCGCGAGGAGAAAGTTCTTCGTAGCAAGGTTATTCCGTTTGTGAGACTCCAGTGGAGTTACCATGGACCATAGAAGGCTACCTGGGAGTTGGAGGCCGAGGTGAGGAGCCACTGTCCATTTTTATTCTCACGCTGAGGTATGTATTTAATTTCGAGGATGAAATTTCCTCTTAGGGGGGTAGAATGTAATAACCCCGATTTTAAATTCCTAATTTAGCTTTTAGTATACTCATTATAATAATACTCTGCGTATTCCAATTCATTCTCACCTATGCATATTCATTATCCGCATTTACATTTCCGCATATATTCCTCATTTACTCCTTCATCCATTTTATGCATCCATTTTTCCTTTCGGTGGTTTAGCATTAGATTCCTTTTTTTGTGGTTTTGGCGGTTCGGAGGTGTTTTGGAGGTAGAGGTAGTTTTGTGGCCCTGGGATCCCATAAAAAGTTTGGTTTAGATGTTTTATTGTTGTGTCGGTGATTTAAGGTGGTTCCGGTGAACAGTTCGAGTTGTCGGTAGGTTTCTAGAGTTGCCAGGGAAAAAGATTCTTTTTTGACATTCTGGTAGTCTTAAGTATTACGGCGGTGTTATAATTTGTGGGAATCCCTAGATGGGTTGGTATTGATGTTTGTATGTTGTGTGTGTGGTTTGGGGTGGTTTCGGTAAGCCGTTGGAGTGGCTGGTGAGTTTCCAAACTTTTTCGAGGAAAAGATTCCTTTTGGGGGACTAGGTGTTTTGGTGGCCGTGAGGACGTGGAGGTGGTGTTTTCACCTAGAGAAATCTTTGTTAGGCTTGTAGGAGTGTTTGAGTAGTTGTGTGGGCGGCCCGTGGTGTTTCCGGGGTATCCGGGGTTGGCCCGTTGAATTTTCAGGGTTTTCTGTCAAAACAGTTTTCCTCTGTTCGAATATTTTTAAGTTTACTCTAATATTTTGGCCCAGAGAAAAAATATTCGAATATATTTTTGCTGAATAGTAAAAACTGATTTTTTCGTTTTTTGCTTAACCAAGTTTGGGCTGTTTTTAGACCTTTTCTCTCTCCCTCTCCTCACCCAAAATCAACCCGAATCCTCTCCTAAACACCAATCCTCTCTCCTCAAAACTCCTAATCCAATCTTCCCCATCGCTCACGGATTCTTCCTCAGCTTAACCGCAATCTTCTCTCCTATCCTCGGTGAGTAATTCTCAAATTCATTTCGATTTGGCGTAGGTTGATTTCTAGGGTTTGATTTCTAGGGTTTGGGCTTTATTCTCGCTTCCTTAATTGTTTGGTGGATTGTTGTTCTCAGTGATTGCGTTAGGTTATTCGGGCGTTCCGTAGCCGTTCCGCGGATTTTGATTAGGTTTCCGAGTTGGATTTCCGCAGGACTCGGAATTATTATCAGGCGAGTTTCATATCCCAACTTTACTAAGATTCTTTACTAGTTCAAGTATATTGTTTTAGAGAGTAGCATTGAACTTAGAGATGGGTTGTGATTAACTATAGTTTAACTTAGAAATTATTCTGTTAGAATTGTTAACCTGTAGTATGGGTGATAACTTGATTCGGAGGTTGGGTTTTGGGTTGTAGTTATTAATCTGTGGTTGGATGGGAATGATTCCAGAGTTTGATTTTGGTTTATATAGAACCTGAGGTTAGTAGTGGTGGTTGGGGTTCGTATTCCGTGGTTGCCCAGTAATGCCCCTTCCAGCCTTTAAAAGATTGTTGGCTTGGACATAGGAGACGGTTAGGTTGTTGTTTTGGCTATGCAGAGTCGGTGCAACAAGTCCCTATTGATCCTGTTTGGGTTGCCAGGTTAGTGACAACCGGGTTCTGTTTGGGCACCGACTACACGATATAAATTATTGCATTTTTCAAACTTATTGAGATGGGATACATAAACACTCCGCTTCGGTTGACCTCTGATAGGATCCATGGAGTCCACGAGATCGGGTTAAAATATACAGGTGAGATTGGGAATGGTACTATCATACCTAGAAAATCCACTGCAGAGTGTGGATTGGTATGAGACAGAGTCCTCGTGATCCAAAACTTATCCTCGTTGAGGTTGAAATTCCTTGAAATGTGCAGGACTAGTTCCGGGGTTTGATCCACCCTTCCACTTTGATCGAGTGCGACCATCCTAGCTTGGTCGAGCTTAAAAAAATCGTACTAGTGTATCCTCTTTACCGAATCTCCTTAAGATAGTATTAGACGTTAGCATTAAATCATTTTGCATTAGGGGATATTTATGGGAATATCGCCGCTCATCATATCAAATCATTGCATCTAGGAAAAGTATGGGATTATCCTAGCCATCACTTCACGTCATAGCATTGCATCATCATCAATATTCCCTCCTCTCACATTCTTAACTCTATCCCCTTTCCGAATCCACTCCACTCTCCTTCCGCATTAAATCTATTCTCCATTCTCTTATCAATTCAATCCTCCTTTCCGTAGTGATTACTTATTTTATTGATGGTTACTAATTATTGTTAAAACTGCTTAGTTGCTTATTTTCTTTATTGTACTCATCTCTACTCTATTCCAGTACCTGCTATTAGTAAGTTATTAAGTTCTGTTGGATTAGTGAGCTCATTATTTGCTCACTCACGCATTTAACATTTTTTAGAAGTTGAGTAGCTTGGACTACCGTGGGTTAGCCGGTCCAGAGATTGATTTTTCCGCTGCAGATTCTTTCAGCTATAGATTTTGTAGGTGTTTTCAGCATTGTGTAGCTGAGCTTGTATTCGAGATATCGTATTACGTTTTGACATGATATCTACCCATTTATGTCTTTTGCTTCCGCGTTATATTGTTATATTGTGTATCGCTATATCTTTACTCTGATGATTTTTGCTATATGTGAATAGCCGAGCTATAATTTGTCTACGGCTTGGCTATTTATGGGGTAGAATCTTCGGATTCCCCGACCTGCACTACTTAGAGTCTAGTAATTGGTCAAGCTACCGATTATCGGATTTTGTGGCGTCACAAAAAGCGGATCAATTCATCAACAATTTCTATTAAATTATTTAAACTCATACAGTTACGTACATTCTGGCACCTCTATTTAAATTCACTTCATCACCTCACATATAATCACATCCAAAATAGTCTTGATGTCCCGGGTGACCACATCCAATCAAATATCCTTCAGCAATCCGCACATCTTCCAATTTGATCTCCTCTACATCAAGCTCTCTCACATAAAAATTTAAAGTTACAGGCTTCACCAAAATTTCATAAAACATCTCTTCATAAAAGTGATGTTCATATTCATGATCTCTCTGAATCCCATCTAATCCTTCAAGCTGAACCTCTATCACTGGCAGCTCAGCATCATAATCCAACGATCCAAAAATCAGCTCACGCACTTTTGCTATTTTTATTGTCAAACACCCTTCAGCGGCTTATCAAATTCTTTCAGATCAAGTCCACGCCATTCTTATTTCCTTCCCCCAACTTAAAATTCCTTCCACCCTTATTTATATTTTTTGTGTACCACTTCTCCACAAATTGTGAGATCATCTTGTAATCTCGTAACAGAAACCTCGATATCTTGAGATAACTTATTTGAACATATTTATTCCCATCGAACTCATTCATTTCATACTATTCCAAATGGAGCTCATTATTTTTCCAAGTCTAATATTTTAGGATGACCTCTGCAAGATTAATTTTTTATTCTGAACCTTTTACAATTTCTTTCACCCCCACATTCCCAGCTCACACATTAAATAATATTTGTCACTTAACACATATTTTTATATATAAATTTCTAATAGCTCGATTATAACAAATTTCTTACTATCTGCCATCATACATTTCATTTCATTTTCAAAAGTTTTCAGATCATTCAGCTTAATTTCTATAGTTATTCTATTCTATATCAACACAGAGTTTCGATAACAAATTTTATTTATCACAAAACAATTACAAGTGCTTTTACTAATAATAAGTATTTCAAGTACTCAACATCAGGTATTTTATAGATAATAGGTCTTTCAAGTGCTCAACATTAGGCACTTTACAGTTCACGTTTTTCAAGTGCTTTTTACAGCTAATAAGTCTTTTAGGCACTCGGAAGCGTCGAATCCTTCAGATCATTCTACTTCAGTGATTTTTCACCCTGATGCAAAGCAGACATTAGAAACAATGAGTATCCTCTTTCCCATGAGTTTGGTCAAAGTCTAAATGAACTTTTAATGAAAACTATGAAAACAGGAGACTCAGTGCTTGAACCAACTCTTCAAACATAAAGTCTTCTCAGCGTAAAGGGAAGTACAGAAGTAGACTTTTATTCTCCATCTTCCTCCTCCACTACCACCACCTCCTCTCTTATAACCCCCCCCCCTAAGAGTTGGTAGAGATGAAAAGGGCCCAACCTTAGAGTCCATTCGAGCGCATGACTTCAACGCAACTACCTCGCAGTCACGCCTATCCTTGCAGCTGCCTCCCCAACCTTGTCTTCCGCAAGAACGCGGAGGCAATCCCAGCATTTCTCGTCTGTCAAGATAACATGGTAAAACATCCATCTACAGTAAAATTCATCATCAGCTTCAGCCACTTCATTTTTCTGATATTCCTTGATACGTTGGTGGAATAGGTACATGAGTCGGATTCACCAAGGACTGATCCCCAAAATACTTCAACTTTAACCTCTGCATTTCAGAAGCAATTCTCTCTTCAAGAGTCATTCCACGCGTCTTCACCATCTTCAACAATTTTAGAGAATATTACAGTAAAATAAACGTACTTGGCCACAAACATCGGTACAGGTACTATTTATATACCCTACATTTATTGTGCAGGAACATTTCCCGAAACATCATCATTAAATGCAAACGAGACTCTTTAAACCCAAATCGATGAATACATCAAGATTCCCATCAACATTCAATGCACGTACGTCCCCCCAAAACACGCGTAATTTCCATATAGTCAAAACAACATCATTACTTCATCCATTATTCCAACATCTGACCAGAATACCCATTTACCCGCGAATTCTTTCTCAACCTAAGCCACTCGTGACTTTGGTTGTGAGGGGGTGATTATAGGGGCCTACCCGTCGACCTTACCCATATCGAGCTATCTCTAGATTGAGCTACTTCCATATTATACTCACTCACTCTCCACATAACCTCAACATTTAAACATTGCAACCTATTTTATAAACTGATAAAAAACATGGGTCATGCTCAAATAGAAAAACCTAAAAACGTCAAAGATACCTGTCTCTCATGAACTCAGCAGTTACTCAGTCAACCGCCACTAACCACATTATTCGAAGAATGTGCTGTAACACGATGAAGAATTGTAAAGAAGGTTTATAAATGAAGAAGTTTCAGAAAGTGACAAGGACCAAAAAATTACACGAGAAATCATCTAGAAAACAATATTTTTAGATTCTCAAACAACTTCAAACTTCCTATTTACAAGATCAAGCATTTATAAGTCAAGGGATTACTTGTAATAAGATATCATCCTCAAGCAATAAAAGTTACTATTACTAAAACCCTTAACTTGAGGTCATGGTTTTTTTACCTATTTAAAGGTTTTCCGCGTTAAATTACCTGTACAATTTCTAGCTTTCTTTTTTATTTTTGTCACAGGTACATTGGTGTAAGAGCTAATTTCTAGCCATTTTGAGCTTACAAAATTAGGCCATTAATGTAGTTGCCGCACAAATGATTTTCCATCGTTTGTTCCATGAGAAGAGTAGAGTAGAGTATCATCTATAAGAGTAGAGTACCATCATTTCCTCTATGCCCATAGAGTGGAGTACCAGTCTTTACTCAAATACTTGGCAGGTAGTAGTCATACAGACGGTTTATGTCAAATAATTAGGATGGTTTTTGCTGTCGAGTAAGAAGAAGAAACTGTTCGACAAATCTGGATCGCTTTTGGCGCCAAAAACCAGATTAAATCCTATGAACCGAACGTGATACCTAAGCATAAACAAGATGGAAATAGTAACAGAATTGATGACAACCATCTTGTAAATAATAAATCTAGTATAAGGTGGGATAAACTGTTCCCAAACAAATGCCAAGTAATTCATGAGATGGTGACAGTGCCTTCCTTACACGTACATCGAGGAATTAAATTTGAATATGTGGCACAATAATATATTTTTAAATGATTCAAACTTTTATTATTATTATTTTAGAAAAGATATTCGTACTTGTGGAGCCTACGTGCTTGTAAAGAATATGTAACATTTTGAAACAGGAAACATTTTATTAAACAAATGACAACGTCATGGTAGTACAAATAACAGCCAATTCTGAACAAATGTCAAACTTGCGGGAATATAAATGAAAGCTTTTTTAGCAAAGGAGAAAGTTCTGGGAAAACAAATGACAAATATTCTTTAACAAATGATATTGATTGCTAGTGTTATAATGATAAAGTTTTTCTTGACAAATGATAAAGAGCAAATGTTAATAATACATGGCATGATATAATTGGTTTAAATCAGTTTTAGAATTTTTTAATATTTCGGATGTGACATTCGTACTTATGGATTCTAAAAATAGGTGGTTGTCTACTATTATATTGCAACTTTAGTAGGGGCAAAATTGGTTTTTCCTCTTGCCAGTATCAATTTTGGAATTTATTATTCCCTGTGTCTGATTTTGTAAAGTTGGCATAAAGTAGTATTTATTCTCATAATTTCTGGAAAGAAAATCTATATCTTTCATATTTACTTTCTCATTTATGGTTTAGCCACTGCAACTATTCCTCCTTCCACCATTACATAGCTACAATTACATTTCTTCAATCTATATCTGAATATTAAAGTTAAAAACTTATAGCAATATTAAAAACATGATCTGAATCATTTTAGAAGGAAATCAAACAATTATACCCATCTAGACATTGAGAGAGAGAAAGCAGATGAAAGCGCTATTAAGAGAGATTTATCTTTACTTTTTTAGTGTTTTCATGAATAAGATAAGTATTTTCTAGAAAGCTATGAGATTGGACATTAAAGATATTAGAATATAACTCCATCGAATGGTCAATGATAGAGTAAAATGGAATATGAGATAACATTCGCTAATCATAGTATATTAAGTACTAATTATCATCCTCCCAATCGAGTATTGAATTGATACTCTATTGTTGCAGTGTTAGGGATGATTTTGGTTTTTGAATCAAATTTTATTCTCAGTCATTTGTGCTAGGGAGTATTACTTTTTCAGTAAATTAAGTTACTTTGAATTGAGTATTACTTTCTCTACAATTCCCATTATTCCAATAGGTCTTACAATTTTCACATGAGGATAGAGGAAGAGAAATGCAAGAGAGAAGGGAAAATGAGAGGAGAGAGAATTTATGTAAAGGGGAGAATGAATATCGAGTAAAAATATTTTCAAGAGAAAATCTTACAAATAAAGAATTTGAGAAAACTGAAACTTATTAGGTAACTCACGTTAAATCCCAATCCAATGAGAGAAGGTTGGCAAATTCAGACTCAGAGTAGAGGGGGAATACTCGAAAGGGAACTAAATTATTAGAAGAAAATCAAGAGACGAAAGAAAAAATTAATGAAAAATTACTTAAGTAAAAATTTCTATGGACTAAACTACAATTTGCTATGGATTTACTCCATGCAAAAGTTATCACGGTACAAGTCCGTAGTAAACTGAAAATAAAACTGTCGAAAAATTATTATTTTGGTGTTTTAAGTGAAAAATTGCTAAGTAATAAATTTGAATTCGTGATTCGGGGAAATTCATTATGTTCGAGGAACGAATAAAGGCATAGACGAAGGTGAGTCATTCCGGTGATTTATTAATGTTTCTGCTTGAACAGGAATTTAGTCTGTTCTAACAGAAGAGGCAGAGTCATCTCTATTTGAATAGACTTTGATCTCTGTTTGAATAGACCTTATATTACAGCTTTTTCAAGATTGTTTCCTGATCGTATGCTTGTCTCATGATTTGTACTTTGAGCCCTAACTCATGTAATGTCCTCCCAAGTATATAAAGAATACTTAGAGTATTTCTTAGGTGTCATTGATAAACAAATTTGAGTTTAATTCAAGTGTGAGTTTAACCCTAGTATGAAAGTAAGGGTTTGAGAGACTCCATTAAAGCTTTGAGAAAACTTGAGTGATTGTAACATTTGGTCTTTGATTAGTGGATTATTCATGCGGGGAGTGGTTTTATATCCAAGAGGGTTTTCTACATCCTTCCTCCAAGTGAATCGTTATGTTTTATTTCCTTTAATTTCTCAATTGGCATTTTTATATATCGTTCCAAAAAAATCAAATTTGGAGCAACGGTAAGAGCTCCCAGAACACTGTTTGGAATTATGGTAGCTAGTTCCAATCCGTTGCTCCAGATTTGCTTTTTTTGGCTTCCACATTCCAAGACATTCAGCTCTCTTTCATTAATAGATAGTTTAATTGTGAGGTGCATGTTTTAGCCTCGAGGGGGTCCTTTTAGCCTCTTCTTCTTTGTAATATGGCTAGTGAGGCCTTCAAACTCATTAACTATGTAAACTTTCCTATTGATACTAGGCTTAATATATTTGCGTTGTGCTCAAAACAATGAAGAAGATTGTTTTTTGTCATCAATAGGGCTGTACATGAAATTTGCGAAACCAAGAAACAAAACTGGATCAATCCGAACCAACCGGTTCGGTCCGGTTTTAAGAACAACCCGATTCGGTTGTGATCGGTTCGGTTTCAATTGGGGTTTTGGATCAAATCGATTCAGGTTCGGGTTGGGAAATAGAGGTGCCTAGTTATCCGGGTTGAATCAGGTCATGGCCTAAACCCGGGCCGACCCAACCCGTGTACAGCCCTTGTCATTAATGTTGTCAATGAAAAATATGTTCTTTCACAATATATACAAAAGAAAAAAATTAATGTAGACAAAAGATACATCTTATTATAGTAGGTCTTGAGATGGAGTTGATTGGTTTGGTGCTTTTGCAGCCATTACCCTTACTGTAAGAGTTTGCTACACCTCAAATGATAAAATTGTTTGCCGAAGCTTTTCAAATGAAATAATGTTAGATCTTTTTCAAATATATTAATAGATCCCTTTCAAATACGAAGTCTATCCAAAGGTAGCAAAAGTTGAAGTCTTCTCATTGTCAAACTACTGTTCGGAGCTCACAAGGTTTGAAAAAGTTTTGCTACACAATTATGGAACATCTAGAAGTGATGTCAGTATGTTAATGCATTTTTTTACAAGAAATGAGTAGGAAAAAAATATATATATACTGATAAGAAGCGCGTTGAGTCCCGGGCAACCTTCTATGTTGTGATTTTGTTCTCTCTTGTAGGGCTTTTTAATCATAAACTACTTTATAAAGACATGTTTTTACAAAGATTTGTTTACTATTATACAGATAGACTACATGTAAGTTCTCTAATGAGTAATGGCACTACTTACATTAATATAAAGTACAATTGTCTTGATGGATCGTCTAGTATCCAAAAGGCCAGTTATCTATAATAATAAAAAAATGACCCATCTTTTTGCTTTGGCTTCAGACGTCCATTCCATCGATATGTATGGCGAGGCATACTTTGGAAGGCTTGGATTATTTCCATGAAGTACCATAGAAATGATTTGGGTCGTCCAACCCTAAATTGCCCAATTGGATGGCAATTTTTGGGTTTTAAACTCCTTTTCTATACAAATCCTTCTCCGGTTCTCCTCTATAAATCAATCGATCTTCCTTATTTTAGTTCTAGAGATCAAACCTTAATCGATTCAAAGAAAATGTATTATTTTTTGTTGTTTTCTAATTACTTCATAATGAATCTCTTGCTTGTTCTTTGTAGTAATCAAATCAATCTTCTATTGCTTAAGGAAAAACCACGTTTTTGGATTTTTTTAGGGATTACGAGTCATTATTAGTCAAATCAATCTTCAATCTTCAATCAATAGTCTATTAATATTAGCATTGCTTTGTTGCTATTTTATTTATTACTCTATTAATGTTTTAATTTGTTACATGGCTACACAAGTACGGATTACTGTTGCAGGTTCAAGTAAAGATTGTTATACGTATACACCAGTATCCATGAATATATGTGTATGTTTATGTATATGTATGTTTATGGTTTATGGTTTCTGAATTCCTACATGGTAATCCATATGGTGATCCAATCTCATGGATCAATTGGTTTTTGATAATATATTACTTGTTGGATTTACCTAATGCAAGTACACTTAATTGATATATCCATTGTTTATCAACATTCTTTTGTAGGACAAAGTAGCTGAAGATGCAAAATTAGTACTAGCAGCTCGAAATAAGAAAGGCTCAATTGTAATTGGCATTGCAGGCTTTTTACTGGGGTGGTGAGATTTCTTATGTTGGTTGCGGTGATTAGTTTGAATATTATTTTACTAAGACCTAATTATGCTTTGGCATTCTTAATTTATCTCAACCAAGGTAGTCGTGCATCTAGCCAATTCCAATTATCTCAAAGTTATAGTACTGTTACATTATTTTCATGTTACCCTGGATTATCAAAGGTATTTGACATTTTGTTACCCTGGATTTGTTTCTGTTATAGATAATTACTATGTTTTTGGCTAACTTAGTTACTCCTTAGGCAGTCATAAGCAATCTTGGAATTATTGAATAATTAATGGGGCTAATATGAAGAAAAGGTCCATCCTGGGATTTTAGGTGCTATGTTTGACATCATTCCTCTAGCTCTAATAAAATAATTTGAAGACGTTTTAGCCACTAAACTGGAGGTGTGTTATCATCTATTTTTGAATGTTGATGGTTGGAAGCACTACACAAATGATGTGGATTAAATACAAAAAGTCTTTACAACTGATTCACTAACGTTGTCAAGTCAGTGTGAAGGACATCACTTGTACTTTAAACTACACCAAAACAAGAAATATTTTGTAAAAATGAGTGCTTTTTTTTTCTATCGTTAATACATGATTACAATGCTCTCGCTTTATGTGGTGATCCGTCATTTTATTTCGGGTCTAGTTGTTGATATTTCCAGTTTCCCCACCATTGCCCTTTTCATCTGTCTACATTTACCATCTCAGTGATCTCTTTCTCTCTTACACTCTGAATATCGATAATACTGCAATGTTATTTTGGTGTTCTGTAATTTTAGGCAATCTTCTCTCTCTTTGCTATCAAAACATTGCCACTGATTCATAGTAAGAACAAATCTCCTCTTTGCAAATCCTACTTTTACAATTATGTAATTTTAAGCCAATCTTTCATATTTTGAGCAGAAATTAGGGTCATTGAGGTTAACGATGGAACATTAATATTATGCCATGTTTGGTTGATGGAAGCCAGGATTCCAGGAATAATATGAAATCAGTTTTGTGAAGGAAAGTATTGATACATTGAAAAAAATAATTAGCCCTAAATAAGACTAAGCACTTTTTATACATTGTTTAATGTCTTCTCTTCTTTAACTATTTATATCTATGATATAAAATCCACCATGTTCAATGTTCATATTACTAAATTCAATTCTTGGATATGTTCAAGTTTATCTGTCCTTTATTTTTATGAATGTAGTTTCTCATGTTTTTTATATGGGAAGTCTTGATCTTTGTTGTTTAGTGCTGAAATCTGTATACTGCAAAGTCTATCGACTAGGCAACTATAACTAATCTATAAGAATCCAATCAATTTTAGAATCAGAAAGAACATGTGGTACTGCACCATAGATTTCTGAATCATTTTTCATGTTTTAGGAAACTATAACAGTTCTTCATTCTTCAATAATCTTGTGGCTTTTTTATCTTTCTATTTGCCAAAAATACAATCAAGATGTTTGGGTTCACAAAAGAGTCTTTGTCCAAGAGGAGCTGGACCAACTCAACAATTTTAAAGGTTGGGTAAAAATACTTTTGTAAGCTAATGTTTTGTTTGGTAAACTTTGTCAATACTAAGCCGCCGTAAATCTAATCCTTTCATTCTACTTTTATATTGTTCAGAGCTGTGACAATTTCTGTCTTTAATGCACTTAACGGTAGAACCTAAGGTTAAGTCTTACGTACTGATATTCCCTTCCTCATATCACGAAACCTAAGGTAAGAGTATCCCAAATTAGTAAAATTCTGACTAGGTGTTTGTATTCAATCTTGATATCTTGTTTGGCTATAATAAGTCAAAATTAGTGAATTTGTTACTGTGTATGCATTTTATCTTGGTTTCTTATATGGCTATAATATGCCAAAATTTATGACCAGTAATTTACTAGATGTACAATAGATTTATTATTATGGACTGATTTGGTTAACTACCTCAAATTCTAAGTCGGCATTTTTCAGACCGTTTATAAACTGTTTGTTATAAGTCATGATCCATTTTTCTTTTAGCAGATCCTAAACATTAAAAGTTAGTATACTACACAGTTCGTTAAATGTGTTTGTCAATAAAACGTTAGTGTTGAGCTTAAGATAGATCTAAAACATTGACGAAATCCACGTTAATATGGCCTTTGTTCCAATGTACACATGCTTCAAGTAAATAAAACCTTGTAGATGCCTATGGGTTTTGTGGTAGCATCGGATATAACCAGTTGGATTACCTTTTCTCTTATAGGATGATTGTTTTAGGAATTTTTAGGCTACAATATTTGTGTAGTAACTGTTTTCCTTATTATTTTGCATGAATCCATTAGCTTAAAAGGAAAAGAGCACTCAAGTTTTTTAGAGGATGGTACTTCAATTCCACCTGGATTCAAATTGATTATTGTTTCATTTTCTCCATGCTATTAAAAATATGGTTTGGGTCTCTTGTGAATCTCCAAAGAAGCCAATTTTGATCGTGAAAAATATAACAATTAGAATTGGTAAAATACTGCATGTATCATCACTATAGATAAACAATAGTATATTATTGTCGCAAACAGTTTTTGAGCAGGGAAAAAGCGACGGCTTTAGTTGTCGTCAATTAGCGGTGGCTTTAGGTTGTCGTATTTGGTCAAAAAAACGACGGTTGTGTACGTTGCAAGACAAATATGGCTAGCCACATCGGGTAAACTGACGACAAGTCCCCTCAATTTTTCTTAAAGCGATGGAATGTTCCCTTGGTAAATTAGAATTTTTGTTGTAGTGTTTAGGGTTTTGAGGTTCATCCAGGTTCTCCGTCTCGATCACCACAACCACCTACCTTAGTGCTCATACATACCTCTGCTATCTTTTGACCCAAATTTGATGCTAACTCAACCTCCGGCTACCTTACTCGCGCATAATGCATACCACTTCCATTCAGAGAAAGAACTAGAAACAATAAACCAAATAACCGAAGCACAAGAAAATCCATTAGAAAAAACTAAAAAATGGCAAGCAAGAAGGTCGTGAAGAAAAAAACCAAGAAAAACCAAAAGGTTTGAGATGAGGTAAACTTAAACAATATATGATTTCAGCAATGTTTACTATTATGGAAATTAAATTTACTTAAATATATTCCTTATATTGCAGTAGACAATCGTTTATTAAACACCAGCAAAAGCAATTACAACTTGATTCTAATTTACTCGAAGATGAAGATTCTGCAAGTATAACAGGTGGTTAAAGAATTGGTACCTATACTCCAGTGCAAGTAGCTCAACCTAAGAGGAAATCAACAAAAAGAGCAAGAAAAGTTAGAATACGAAAAATGATGACGCCAAAAAGCAATAAAAAAATCTAAAATCAATCATCACGAAGATAATGAGGTAAACTCAATTAACTATATCGCATCATATTTTACCCTATTTCTCTTATTGATATTTTTTTTTCTATGTTTACAGGTGGAAGAAATAAATAGTACTCCTCTAGAGTCAGACGGACATTTAATTCCCAGTAGCGAACAACAAATGGTAATATATAATTGCAATGGTATATTCTACAATATTGATTTTACATACTAATTATCTGTAAATTCAGGATAATGAAGATGAACAATTCCAACAAATCAGTGAACCAAAAGTCGAAATACCTTTTGAGAAATCAACGCCAAAAACAAAAAAAGCTAGAGCTCAGGAAATTAAATCTGAAAGGAAATGGAAAAAAACAAAGATCGCACATAAAAAAGATAATCTAGTTAATATAATTAACAACATCGTATCATATTGTAATGGATTTCTTTAATCAAAATTTTGTCTTTTCTTCTAGATTTTCGGGTAGAGGAATTTAATAGTACACTTCTAATGTCAACCACACCTTTACCTCATAATTGCGAGCAACAAATGGTAATATATATTTACAAATTTTTTCAATAAATTATTAATATATTTCTTAATAACTTATACTATTACAACCCGTGGTTCACCACGACGATTGCGTCGACGCGCCTTCGGCGCTATATAATTATCCATTGATGTGCGTTCAGCGCTAAAGAACTTCGTGACATTAAATTATTGGTTGTAGACACCCTATTTAATAGGGTATTATCATTTGAAGGTGTTGATCGTATTACCATTCTGCCCATTCTGCCGACAAGTGGAATATCTAGTGATCCCTTATAATTTATGTGAAAAAGATTATTGAAAAGAAAATTTCAACTTGCCATAAGAGATTGTAGTACACAAATAGGTAAAGGAAAACTTTGTAATGTAAGCCCAACTGCTGCTTGTATCACATTCATCGTTGTAACAGGAATTTAACATGAACAAATATTCCACTCTTAGCTGTGTTGTTGATAAGTTGTCCATAGCATTTTGAGGCCTCAAATACACCTTTCACTCCCATTAAGAAGACAACAAAATCATATGTGCATAGCAAATGAGAAAGAGGCATACATCTTCTACTTGATTTCTCAAAATGAATAATAGAAGAAATAATGGAGCACTTTGTCTCAAACATCTAGACAACTTAAAATATCCTTTATATACCCCTAAAGAGTATCACCAAAAACCACGGAGTCTACACGCATTGAGCAATAAATAGCACCCATTTCTTTAGAAAAAAATAAATCTAAGTAACACAGCTCTCAAGAAATCCCAATTAACAGTCATAAGCCTACAATATGTCTATCTTGATCACTACATTTTTTCCCTCTAGCCACCTCTTAAAATTACCCAGCATTTCTGAGCCAAGCAAATGTTCTCGCAAATGTCACAACCCTGAATGTAACCCCCCTGATTTCCAGATATAAGTTTAGGAAGTATTTTTCTTAGCCAAGAAGCAATAATTTTTTAGAACACCTTGTAAATAAAGGTTATACAAGCTGATCGGTCAATAGTCGCAAAATTATTTGAAGGATCAACTTTGGGGATCATTGCAATGCTAGAAGTGATATAGCCTTGTGGTAAATTTGTACCATAAAAAGTTCCTATGGGCAACAATTATATCTTCCACAAAGACGTCATTAAGTAAACGCAGTCGCAAAAATGTCATTAAGTAAACACAGTTGCAAAAATATCAATTAGCATATGTATAGACTGACTGCACACATTTTTGAATATAATAGGGTACTCTGTTTTAGTTGGTCTTGCACCTATTATATGAACAACAACAACAACACTGATGTGAACAATATACAACATTCATACTTGAACCGACAAAAACAGCAAGTATAACCAACATCAAGTATCCATTATACCAACAACAACAACAAGTATAACCAATTACAAAGTATAACAACAGCAACAACAAGTATATCCCCTTTGTGTGTGAGAGAGAGAGAGATGCACTTCTATATTTTAAAAATCTTCTATAGCTTGGGCATCATGAGTTCTACTTCTTGGATGTTGAATGTAGTTGACAAAGCTGATTTAGTAGTTAAAGAAACCTCCAATAGCCTTAGTGCCTGTAAATAAAATGTTATGATTATTGACTGATAATATGAAATGGTAATGATCATAAATTAAACTTATGATCATTATCTACATATTGGTTATGAACTTTCACGCCCTAAAATCCAGTAATCGGTAGCTTAACCAATTACTAGATTTTAAGTAATGCAGGTCAAGGAATCCACAAATTCTACCCCACAAATAACCAAACCGTAGACAAATTCTGGCTCAGCTATTCCCATATAGCAATAATCATCAGAGTAAAGAAATGACAAACAACAATAAAACACAGAAGCAAAAGATACATATATACATCAGAAGAAAATATAATACAATATCTCGAAATAAAACTCAGCGACATATGCTGAGAACACCTACAGAAGTCTAGAACTTAAAAGAAATCTGCAGCGGCAAGATCTATCTCTGAACTGGCCAACCACGCGGTAGTCCAAGCTAATCAACTTCTGGAATGGTTAAAATGTGAGAGTGGGCAAATAATGAGCTCACTAATCCAACAGAACTAAATATCCTGCTAATAAACATGTACTGAGAATAGAGTTAAAGATGAATGCAAAGCAGAAATAGGTAAATACAGCCTGGCAATATACTAAAAGATCACAAGGGATAGAGAGTAGATAAGGAAAGAGTTTGAGTCAAGAATATAAGAGGAGAGAGAGTTGATGATAAGAGAATATGCAATGCCATGATGTGACGTGATGACTAGGATAATCCCATACTTACCCTAGGTCTAATGTGGCGTGATGCAATAAAACCGATACTCGTAATTCCTAAGTAGTAGGTCGATCAACCGCTAACGCCTAATTTCTTTAAGAGATCAGTAAGGGGACACACTGGTACGATTTGGTTAAGCTCGACAAAGCTAAGGATAGGTCGCACTCGATCAGAGTGGTAATGGGTGGATCAACCCAACGGAGCAATAGGTCATATCATTTTAAGGAATTTCAACCTCACCGTGGAATAAGTTGGGATCTCCATGACTCTGCCTCATACTATTGTGCACTCCTGAGTGGTTGAACTAGGTATGATAGTGTCATTCCCAATCTTACCAAATCTTTTAACCCGATATTAGGACTCCTTGGACCCTATCAGAGGTTAACCGAAAAGGAGTGTTCGTGTATCCAATCTCAATAAGTTTTGAAGATATTAGTAAAGTAATTAAGATGCAACAAGTGTATAAGAGAAACAACACAGCTACCGCTCATACGGAAACACAAATCAGGATGAACAGAGACTCGGTCGCACCGTCTAAGCATAACCGACACAGCAACCTAACCGTCACTACATCCATCACACCAATCTCTTAAAGTTAGAAGAGGCATTCAGGGGCAAAGCCACGAGGACTCAAACCCAACCATAACTAACTAAGCTCGGGTCCTATACCAACACTAGCCGAACCCCCGAAATCAAACGAACCTAACTACAGGTTAACAAAATAAACCGAGTAATTCCTATGTGGAATTATAGTTAATAACATAGCATCTCTAAGTTCAATTAACACTCTAAAACAATACTCAGAAACTAGTATATAAACTTAGTAATAAAGGGATAAAACTCGCCTGAAAACAATCCCGAGTCCTGCGGAAATCCAACTCGAAAAACCAACTAAATTCCACAAAATGGCAAACGGAATGCCTGACAAGCTAACACAACCAATAACAATAACAAGCAAACAATAAATTAAAGAAAGCGACAATAAACCCAACCCTAGAATCAAACTCTACGCCGAAAATCGAGCGAAAAGGACGAAAAAGAAATTGGGAAAGCATACCGAGGGCAGGAGCAAAACTCGCGACGAAGCAGGCAAAGGATCTTCGATACGATGAGGGAGAGTGGATCAAGAGTGAGGAGGAGAAGGTAAATATGTTAGAGAGAGAAGAGAGAGAAAAAAAAGGGAAGTGAAGAAAGGAGAGAAATAGACCTAATTAGAGCTGCAGACGCCCCCCTGATCGAACAGGAATTGATCCTCTTCGAACAGAGTCAAGTCTATTCAATCAGAGACAAGTTCTGTTCTAACAGAAAGGTGTCTGTTTGAACAGAAAAGGTCCTGCTCGAAGAAAACTGCTCCTGCACAAAAAAAAAAGACCCCGGGGATGCCCTGGACACCCTTGAAACACCACGGACCACCACCACTACCTCATAAACACTTCTACAAGCCCAACAAGGATTTCTCAAGGCGCAAACACCACCTCCACCGCCTCACGGCCATCAAAACACCTAGGCCCCCAAAAAGGAATCTTTTATTCAAAAAAGTCTGGAAACTTACCGGCCACTCCAACGACTCACCGGAACCACCCCAAACCACACACACAACATACAAACATCAATACCAACCCATCTAGGGGCTCCCACAAATCATAACACCGCCGTAATGCCAAAATCCACCGGAATGCCGAAAAGGAATCTTTGCCCGGAAAAACCCCAAAAATCTACCGGCCAATTCAACGGCTCAGCGGAACCACACCAAACCACAAACACAAAAATTAAACATCATCACCAACCCATCTAGGGGTTCCCAAGGCCACAACGCCACCTCCTCCTCCGAAATACCACCGAACCGCCAAAACCACAAAAAGGAATCTAATACTAAAACACCGAAAGGAATAAATGGATGCAAATGGATGAATAATGGATGATTAATGGATGAAAGAGTAAATGCGAAATATGAATGCGGAACTTAACGTGAAGGAATAAATGCTGATGAGATAAGGAATAGGAATATTGCAAAAATGGAATATAAGCGAATAAAAGGAGTAACTAAAATACGGGACATTACAATCTACTCCCCTAAAAAAAATTTCGCCCCCTAAATAAAACGTATACCTCATATAGAGAATAAAAGTTAATAGTGCCTCCTCACATCAGCCTCCAACTCCCAGGTAGCCTCCTCTGGACCATGGTGACTCCACTGGACTTTCACAAACGTAATAGTCTTACGGCGAAGGACCTTTTCCTCGTGATCCAAAATATACTCCGAATGCTCAAGATACGAGGCATCGTCCCGAACCTCAATCGGCTCCCAGTCAATCACGTGAGTAGGGTCCCGCTCGTACTTCCTCAACATAGAAACATGGAAGACGCTGTGAACACTGCTCAGCTATGGCAGTAATACTAATCGGTATGCTAACTCTACAACTCTGTCCAGAATCTCAAACGGGTCAATATATCTCGGAGCTAGCTTCCCCTTCAAGTTGAAACGCATCACGCCCCTCATCGATGAAACCTTCAGCAAAACATGATCCTCGATCTGAAACTCTAGCGGTCTCCAGTGGATGTCGGCGTAACTCTTCTGTCGGCTCTGAGTTGTACGTAGTCGGTCCCTGATAATGGCAAATGTCTCTGTGGTCTCCCGAACCAAGTCTGGTCCCAGTAAGCTCTGTTCACCAACCTCTGCCCAACTCAAAGGTGATCTGTATGGTCTACCATATAAAGCCTCATACGGTGCCATCCCGATACTCGACTAAATGTTGTTTTTGTACGCGAACTCAGCCCAATGTAAATACTCATCCCAACTGCCTTTGAAGTCCAAAACCTAAGCTTGAAGCATATCCTCAGGAATCTGGTTAACTCGCTCTGTCTGACCGTCGGTCTAAGGGTGGAATGCAGTACTAAAATCTAGTCTAGTATCCATAGCTCGCTGAAAACTTTGCCAAAATTTACTGGTAAATCTGGCATCTCTATCTGATACTATCGACACTGGAACACCGTGTAACCGAATGATCTCCCTCATGCAGATTCTGCTCAACTCATCTACTGTGAACGTCATGCGAACCAAAATAAAATGCGCCGATTTGGTTAGTCAGTCCACAATCACCGAAATAGAATCATGTTGCTTCTTCATCCGCGGTAAACCCGATATGAAGTCCATCGTCACATGCTCCTATTTCCACTCTGGAATAGGTAAAGGCTTAAGCTGTCCTGCCAGTTTTTTATGCTCGCCCTTCCCCTGTTGGCAAGTTAGACACTTGGAAACAAATGTAGCTATCTTGCGCTTCATATTGTCCCACCAAAAATGTCTCTTCAGGTCTTGGACATCTTCGTACTGTCTGGATGAATAGTATATATCGAACCATGAGCCTCACTCAAAACCTCACATTTTAGTACCTCAGAATCTGGCAAGCATAATTTTCCCTTGTATCTAATGCTGCCATCTGAAATAACTGTCCAATCAGGTCTGGTGTCGTATGAAGCCCAAGACTGTAATCTGTCGTCCTGCTGCTGCACCTTTATAATCCGAGAAATCAAAGGCGCCTGAACTCTCAGATTGGCAATAAGACCACACTTAGTCTGTGAATCCAAAATCAACCCGAACTCTGCAATGTCACTAAGCATCGTCCACTCACGAATCATCAGACGTGCAAGTAATCCTCAAGGCAAGCGGCTCAAAGCGTCGGCCACCACGTTCGCCTTCCCAGGGTGATAATACCAATCCACGTCGTAGTTCTTCAAAAATTCCATCCACCTATGTTGTCTCATATTCAGCTCCTTCTGAGAGAAAAGATACCGCAAACTCTTGTGATCAGAAAAGAGCTCGAATCTCTCCCCGTAAAGGTAGTGTCTCCAAATCTTTAGCGCATAAACCACTACTGCCAACTCGAGGTCATGAGTAGGATCATTCCTCTCGTGTACCTTAAGTTGTCTCAAAGCATAAGCCACCACCATGCCCTCCTGCATCAACACGCAACAGAGTCCATTGAACGATGCATCACTGTATACTCTGTACCTCTATCCACTGGAAGGAACAATCAGAACTGGTGTTGTCGTCAATCTCATCTTCAACTCTGTGAAAGCTGAAGAACCCCTATCGTCCCAAACAAACCGAATGTCCTTCTGTGTCAAACGAGTCAGAGGTGCTGCAATCCACGAAAACCCCTCGATGAATCTGCGATAATAACCCACCAAACCCAGAAAACTACGAATCTTTGTAACGCTCGTCAGCTGTACCCAATCTGCAACTGTTGCAACCTTGGAAGGATCTACAACAATTTCATACTTAGACACCACGTGCCCTAGGAATTTCATTTCCTGCTGCCAAAACTTACACTTTTCAAACTTCCCGAATAATGCGTTATCCCACAAAGTCTGTAAAGCGGCCGTCAAATGCTCCTCGTGCTCTGCCTCACTCCTCGAATATATCAGAATGTCGTCGAAAAACACAATGACGAACCGGTCAAGAAAAGGGTCGAAAACACAGTTTATCAAATCCATAAAAGTTGCGGGAGCGTTTGTCAAACCGAACGGCATCACCCGAAACTCAGAGTGTCCAAAACGAGTTTGAAAGGCTGTCTTCGAAACATCAGCTGCCCTGACCCTCAGCTGGTGGTAACCCGATCTGAGATCAATCTTTGAAAAGAACTGAGCCCCTCGAAGCTGGTCAAATAAGTCATCGATCCTCGGCAACGGATATTTGTTCTTGATCTTGACTTTGTTCAACTCGCGGTAATCAATACACAGATACATCAAACTGTCTCTCTTCTTTGCGAACAAACCTGGAGCTCCCCACGACGAAGTACTCGGCTGAATAAATCCTTGACCCATCAACTCAGAAATCTGGTCCTACAGCTCTTTCAGCTCAATGGGCGCCATACGGTACGGTGCCTTCGAAATCAGTGTTGTACCCGGAAGAAGATCTATGCCAAAATCAATCACTCTCATCGGTGGTAGACCGGGAATCTGCTAAAAAATGTCAGAATAATCGCAAACTACCGGAATAGAGCTAAAGTCCACGCCCGAGGACTCTAACTCTAAGAAAGCTAATAAGTCGCCCCCTGACAGCGCAGGTTTCGAACTAGAGAACACAAATCGCCTCTCACCGGGAATACAAAAGGTAGCCGTCTTCTAGAAGCAGTCTAAAGTGACCCGGTACGTCGACAACCAATCCATGCCTAGGATGAGGTAAAACTCATGCATCGGTAAAACTAATAGGTTTGCTGAGAGCATTCGACCGCAAACAACTATCGGGCAATCTCTACATAAACGTGAGATAGACACCGAGGAATCTAAGGGAGTACGCACAGAAACCTCATCAATCAATAAATAAGACTCAAAGCCAATAATGCAGAGAAATGCAGATGCGATGAATGAATACGATGCACCAGAATCGAAAAAGACATGAGCGGGTGAATAAGAGATATGGATCGTACCTTCTACCATAGGTGGAGTGGTGCGAGCGACCCGCCTCCCCACTTCAAACACTCTGCCATGCCCACGGCCCTGAACCTGACCCTCATGTTGTACTTGATGATGTGGTCTCTGAACACCCTGAGGTCCTGGAACTATCTGTCTACCTTGTGGACCCTGAAACTGCCTCTGTGGGATTTGCTGAACTTCAGGAAACTGCTGTGGTCATGGCTGGTAACCAACTGGACCCTGAAACTGTCGTAGCGACTGCTGACTTCTGTCTGGGTTAGGACAAAGTTTCCTAACATACCCATTTCCCCTGCAGTTCCAACAAGTGCGAGAAGAAAGTTGTGCCCTCTTTAAATACTGTCCACCCTTGGCTCTCGCTGGTGTGCTCTCGAGTATCTGCCTCTTCAAGCCCAAACTGCCGTACTAAGTCTGAATTGCCTTTCCCTTATCAGGTCTTGTGTCCTGTCTCGCTGGGTTCCTCGTGTCCCTGGACTTGCGATCCTCTGCCTCATTTTGTTCCAAAGCTAATGCTTTAGACAAAACCTCTTTGTAAGTACTGCTACCGGAGGAGATTAAGAACCTCCTAAAGAATGGACGAAGACCTTTCAAAAGCTTCATCTTCTTCTGTCCCTAGTCCGGAACAATAAATGGAACATAACGAGCGAGCTCGTTAAACCTCTGATCATATCGGGCAATGCTCATATCCCCTTACTCAAGTCCATAGAACTCAGAAATCTTGTCGTCTCTATAGCTCTGCAGAAAGTACTGAGTGAAGAAAAGCTCCTAGAATGATGACCAAAGAATAAGAGACTCCAAAACCGTCTTCTTGGTCATATCCCACAAAAAGTCCGCCTCTCCCTGAAGTAGGTAAGCTGCAAGTATCACCCGCTGATCGTCGGGACACTTCATCGCGTCCAAGGTCTTTTCTATAGACCAAAACCATGTCTCGTCCTCTGAAGGAATCAACGTGCCAGAAAAAGTAGGGTGCTTATATCTCTGAAGCTACTCTAAGTAACTGTGTTCTCTGTGTACTGGGCTCCTAGCCTGCTGAAAGGATACGGTAAAACTCTCCATAAATTGCCTCATTTCAGCTGAAACACTCGAAGCTGCTGGAACCGGTAAAATACCTGGCTGCCCTGGAATCACCGGAGTAAATGGGGTACCCTAATGAAGCTGAACCCCTGGTACTACCTCCACACCAACCCCAGCCTCATAAACTATCAGCTCTGTCTGAGGGATCGGAACAGACCCCGCACTCTCCTGACTACCCACTGGCTCATCAGCTACTGCCCCGCGGCGTAAACCCCTACGAATACCTCCTCGGATACCCCGACAGGTTCTAGCACAACCTCTGCCTCTGTCACCTCTAGCATCTGTTTTGAACAAAGAAACGCAACTCAGGAACGAATAGGAAAGGATTAGGAAAGGAAAGAAATACAATAAAATATGAAATCTGAAAAAAATTGATCCTAACTCTGTCTAAAGAGTAACTCGTCATATGATCTGCAATAATAGAGATAAGGATTAACCTTACGCTCTGATACCAAGTCTGTCACGCCCCAAAATCCGGTAATTGGTAGCTTAACCAATTACTGGATTCTAAGTAGTGCAGGTCGGGGAATCTATAGATTCTACCCCACAAATAGCCAAGCCATATTCTGGCTGAGCTGTTCACATATAGCAATAATCATCGGAGAAAAGAAATGACATACAACAATAAAATGCGGAAGCAAAAGATACATATATACATCATAAGAAAATGTAATACAATATCTCGAAATAAAAATCAGTGACATATGCTGAGAACACCTACAGAAGTCTAGAACTAAAAGAAATCTACAGCGGCAAGATCTATCTCTGAACTGGCCAACCACGCGGCAGTCTAAGCTAATCAACCTTTGAAATGGTTAAAATGCTAGAGTGAGGAAACGACGAGCTCACTAATCCAACAGAACTAAATATCCTACTAATAAACATGTACTGAGAATAGAGATAAAGATGAATGTAAAGCAGAAACAGGTAAATACAGTCTAGCAATATACTAAAAGATCACAAGGGATAGAGAGTAGATAAGGAAAAAGTTTGAGTCAATAATAGAAGAGGTGAGAGAGTTGATGATAAGAGAATATGCAATGCCATGATATGACGTGATGACTAATGAATATGCAATGCCATGATTTGACATGATGACTAGGATAATCCCATACTTACCCTTGGTGCAATGTGACGTGATGCAATAAAACCGATACTCGTAATTCCTAAGTATTAGGTCGGTCAAGTTTATTAGAAAAGAGACAAGTTCTGTTCTAACAAAAAGGGGTCTGCTCGAACAAAAAAGGTCATGTTCGAACAAAACTGCTCCTACACCAAAAAAAAAAGATCCCGGGGATGCCCCGGATCACCCCGGACACCCCAGAAACACCACGAACCACCACCACTACCTTGCAAACACTCCTAGAAGCCCAAAAAGTATTTTTCAAGGTGAAAATACCACCTCCACCACCTCACGGCCACCAAAACACCTTGGCCCCCAAAAAGGAATATTTTCCTCGGAAAAGTCCGAAAACTTATCAGCCACTCCAACGGCTCACCGGAACCACCCAAAACAACATACACAACATACAAACATCAATACCAACCCATCTAGGGGTTCTCACAAATCATAACACAGTCGTAACGCCAAAAACAACCGGAATGCCAAAAAGGAATCTTTGCCCGGAAATACCACAGAAATCTACCGGAAAATTCAACGGCTCTTCGGAACCACACCAAACCACAAACACAACAATTAAATATCATCACCAACCCATCTAGGGGTTCCCAAGGCCACAATGCCACCTCCTCCTCCGAAAGACCACCGAACCGCCAAAACCACCAAAAGAAATCTAATACTAAAACACCGAAATGAATAAATGGATGCAAATGGATGAATAATGGATGAAAGAGTAAATGCGGAATATGAATGCGGAACTTAACGTGAAGGAATAAATGCCGATGAGATAAGGAATAGGAATATTACATAAATGGAATATAAGCAAATAAAAGGAGTAACTAAAATACGGGACATTATATGAACGTACCACTTCCTGGCCGATGCTCACAACCTGAACCTCTATGTCATTCATTAGTACTATTTTCCAATCAAGCAAGGATAGGGTAAAAATGAAAGAAAGCGGTGTTACAATCAAATCATCTATGACGATGATTGTATATGGTGCATTTAGGAATGTACCTATGGGATTGTGGTTTACTACCATTGAAGATGTTTTCTTATGTAGCAGACTATTTTCTCGGATGTGATATATTCCCAGAAGTTTATATGCCGGATAAACCATTTCTCTAATATCTAGAGGTTCGTTCTTGCAGCCGTGATATATAGTGTCTTTCCTCACCATCTCCCTCATGGGTTCTCATTTTCTTTATTTCCCCAATGTGAGGTGGTTGTATTTCTTTGTCGAAGGTGAACTTATAGTCTGAAAACCAAACAATCCCCAAGTTCAAGATGGTTAGCATCAACAAACCCTCTTCAACCATGTTTAAACACAAACCCTTCTTCGTCCTCCTCGATTTTTGTAACCCAAATAACCCCATTGGAATTTTCAAACTAAAGTCACTACCAGGAACTTGTAGAATCCCACTAATGCCTCTCGCAAAGTCATAGGGTAATATCTGCGTAAAAAGAAAGAAAAAATCCCCGCCATTTTAGTCATTCTAAAATCATATAAACTCAGCCAAAAACATTAACACTGAAACTTAAACAAAAAAATATGGGGTTATCAACAAAAAAAAACTTACAAGCTTGTTTTTGAAGTCCCCAATCAAGTTGGTGTAAAATAAAGAGTTTGGGGGCTGTTTTTTCATTTAATTTGAGTTAATTCCTAATTAAAAGTAGATTCTGATCAAACACATTTAAACTAAACTTACAACTGCCCAAGTAAGTAAAATCCAGAAAATCCCCAAATTCAATCATATTCCCTGAAACAATGTCACCCCAACATCGTTTAAACATCGTCACCCTCCTCCTCAGCCATAACAACCCAACAATCCCCATTAGCGTCTACAAGCCAAACTTCACTCCTTGGTAGAGATTTCATCAAGAAACCCTAAAATTACAGATCTGAATCGGTGATTGAAACCCTTAAATAAGACCTTGAGATCAAAAATGAGGATTGTAGAGCTCTGAATCAAGTTGTTGGGAGAGATGGAGAGTTGTTGGAGAGAGAGAGAGACGGCTTTGGGAGAGAGAGGCGTGAGAGGAGAAAGATAGCGGGCTTAAGTGCTTTGGGAGAGAGATGCACTAATACTAAAGTACCATTTTGATGTGTTTTGTCAAATGTACCCTTGATGTACTAAGTTTTAAATAGATCTGATCTGTTGATCTAGCTCATTTACCCAATCTCCATTAAAGGACATCAAATCTCAGCCCCTCTTTATCTTTGAGACAATGGCAAACTTGTCTATACGAAAAACACCATTGTGTAATGCAATATATATATATACTAGTACTACCTGTGGCTCGCCACCACGATCCCAGCGACCTCAAGTACCAAAGTTTTGGTGCCTCAATTATGGTAGAGGGTCGTGACTACAAAAAGTAAGTAATAATTAAACAACCCCATTATGAACTTTCAGTAATTAGAAAGAGGTAGTGGCATGAAAAAAATAAATTCTTTCGGGGTTACTCAATCACATATTATACTTAAAAAATCATGAGATTAAATTTGAAAATTTTCTCGACAACAGCTGAATCACAAAGATAACTTAAAACATTACCAACAATCATGAGTTCGCCGAAAATAATTTCAAGTTGATAGAGAGAGCACCGTGAAAAAAAAAAATTCCCACGATTTGAGATCTAACTTGGATATTCTTAAACTGGAAAAACCTGTAACTTAAAAACCAATTACAGATAGATAACAATACAATTGAGAGTAAATTTTAAATGAAAGTAAATCAATAAAATGTCAAATGAAAAATGCAACTTTCTTTTCAAATGAGTTGATAATTAAACAAATGACAGATAAAATCTTTTCCACTACATAAAAATTCACAACTTACATGTGATTTGATTTTCATCACAAATTTGAAATTTTACATTTTTTTGGAAATGAAATTAAAAATATATTTTGCTGCTTTCATCCCATGAAATACTCCATCCTTTGTAACATTCGGCTGAGTTTTATCTTCATAAGATTTTGTCACACGATTTTTAGAGTTCTCCTTAAAAGCTGCAGAAATCAAGACAACTAAATTACAAAAAAAAATATAACTAAACATGAAAAAATAAAATAAAATCTATATCGTAAATAATAATGATGAAAAACCCAAATGTCCAAATGTAAAGATTGAGGATTGGGGTTGAACAAACCTGTTTCTTTTGGAGAGGAGCTTGTCTTAGTTTCTTTTTTAAACTCCACCTTCCATTTCTACTAATCAGGCACAATCACCTTCGTCGTTATTTTCTCACCTGTAATTTCATTATTTAATCTTTAAGCAGTAATGGAATCATGCAAGCATAGATGTAGTAGATCAGATCCTTGGAAGCATAAGAAGGAGAAGAAAAAATTACTCCAATGGCGGTCTCTCTAAGATATGTTTTGCGTTACCTCACATTGTCCTCCTGGATCATCATTTTTAAAGCAGGATATCATCCAGCAGGTTGATGTTTGCTTATATAGAGATAAAAAGTTTGAGTTTATAACTTAACTGAGTGGAAACAATAACAATAGAGTATACATTCTATCATGATGATTGAATTTTGTGGCAACTAATATAGTCATGGTCAAAAATTTATGGACTAAAAAGAATAAAATTTAGAAATTTACTAACTAAATGCAAGGGGGATGCTTCTCGTATGAAAACTTCAAGTTAATGAAAATAGACCAGGGAGTGTACTCACTTTTTGTTCCAACCCTCCAAAAAAAATAAAAATTTCACTGAAAGACTATAAAAGTTGGCAAATAATCCTCAATGGCGAAAGAGCATATGAAACTAAGTCTGTTGAAAATCCAGAAAATTAAAGATACAGGAGGACTTACTTACAAGGTAATGAACAAAATATTTCCATTCCTTCATCCGAAACTCAACTTTTTGATTGGGACACGAATTTGGTCTCATGGAGCATCAGAAATAGAGGTATGACCATAAATAGGTGTGAAGAGTAACATATACAACTATTCTAACTTATGTTATGATGTGCTCATATCCTAGAAGATATTATGTTTTGTTGTAGCATTGTCGCACTAATATCCTATTATAGCCACAAATGTGTATTCAAATTGATTTCGTGTTTATGTTGATTAATCTTTGTCTTGCTCCTACTTTTTCAATCACTTTATAGGATGAAGTAGCTTAAAAAATATATTCGCCTATCAAAGAAAGAAATAAACTATTCATAGGGAATTTGTTTCTTTAAAAGGTCAGTATTGTTAGTCTAGGCTCTTCCTAAGAAAAAATAATAGCGTATAGAATAATTAAAATCTCACTCAAAATCCAGCCAAAGAAGATTAAAGTAAAAACCAAGATTTCATAAACAAATTTAAACACTCAAACTACCCAAAGTAACACAAATTCAACCTACAATCAGGAGTAATTAAGAGACATAGCCCACCCAAAATAACCCAAGTTAAGCTAAAATTAAGAGTAAAAGATGAACCCCCACTATCAATATCAAACAAACATAAGTCCAACCCTTAGACTTTAAGGTCCAAATCGGGTTTTTCAAATAGTTGTCATGCTTCCTCAATCACATATGCATAAACTAAACTCCAATTTCAGAATAATTGAGCAATTAATGAAGGAGATAAAGCAGATCATAAGCAACTGCTTTCAAACCAAAGGAAAGAAATAACAAATTGTTAAACATACCTTTAGAGGCGAGATTAATTCAGACTTTCAACCTTAAGGATTGAAGAGTTAGTGAAAGAAAAGCAGAATCAATGTCTTAATAGCAAGAAAGTCATAGCCAAGGTAGATCAAACGAAACCCATTGTCTGCATATAAGATTAAAGCAACAATCAGAGAGAAAGAGTGAAGGACTCAACCTTCTCTTTCTACAAAAGTAGCAAGAAAAGGAAGAAAAGGAAGAATAGAAGAAACAACAAACTTGATTGGTTATATAGTACAACAAACTTCATAATTGCATGCAGTACCCTAAACTTAACTAAGTTTCAAGTACCAAATGCCAAAAGTTTCAAAGTATAACAAATCAGAGATCAATACCAATCACAAATCACAAAGTATAACAAATCACATATCAATAAAAACAGCAACAGCAAGTAAAGTTTGAAAATTATGTTCTGAATTGATAATAGGTGATCAAAACCCTAAGCGAAATCAGAAATCATAGAGTATAATAAATCGAAAAATATATTATAGAGCATGTACAACTATATTATCTATATGCAAAATCTGAAAAAATGTCATTTAGAATTAGAGAGCATGTACAACTATAATTAACAAATCGAAAACTAATTTGTGAAAACTAATATTATCTATATTAACAAATTGAAAACTACTTTGTGAAAATTATGAAAAAACATCATTAGGAATTAGAGAGCTTGGGTTCACCAGAAGGAAGAGAGCTTGGGTTAACAAAAAAGAAAAAGCGGATGCGCGATTGATCACAGCAATAAAGGTAGGACCTTTGAGTCGACCTAGTCTAGGTCTGGCCTTAGATAGTCAGTGTCCTTTCGTGATCAGATTCCTATAAAGCCCTACCAGGGGGGCCGTAGTGATGAGATGCTTAGTGAAATGTCAGTCTATGGAGTTAAAAAGGGTAGGAGAATCCATAGTCTTAAGGGAAGCATATATCTACGAACTCTACTTTCTTGTATTCAACTTACAGGGGCTTATTGCGCTCCATGACTTTAGATAGAAGTTATATATAAAGAGAATAGATAATGTAACCTAAGGTTTGAAGCCATCTCGTCCTCAATCTCAGCAAGAAGGAAAGGATTTCTTGTTGATGTTTTGGAGGGAAAGAGTCGGCCTATGTGCATTCGATTCGTCATTCTCACTTTAGTCAAACTGAACTGGCGCTAGTAGCTTTCAGACCGCACTTCTTAAGATAGTTTTGAGCTGAACTGCCCTGAACTAGTCCGTCATCCGTGGTTGCCCTGAACTGGTCTGTCATCCGCGGTTGCCCTGAACTGGTCTGTTATCCTCAGTTTCCCTTTTATCATCCTCAGTACCAGTACTCCCTTTGATATAGATTGTTATAGAGAGATTTCAAGAAGCGTTAGCTAAGGGAATAAATGCGCTTTAAATAGGCACGTCAAGAAATCATCGAAGGTTGGCTACTACGGTGAACAAGCTAAAATCTGGCTTACTCTTGTAAGGCTAAAGGCACCATCATTCAGGATATTAATTTTATTCCCATTTCCCATCCTCAAGCAAAACCAATGACAAATCAGGTTCGTTCAGATGTTGTGTCTTCGACGATCTTGTCGGTTTGAAAAGCTCCCTCATCTTGAAGCCCATCGAGCACATACCAGCCGTAACTTTTGGCCCTAACTGGGCTGAGCTGATATTGAATTGCTCCCCGAAAGCACTTACCTTCTCCATTAGATCATCACTCATGGTGGAAACTCTAATTTACAATATTGGTTTTGATAATTGAAGTATTGAGAGATGATCGATACCCTAGAATTGGATATTAGATTCGATTTAGGGGAAATCGATTTTGGTTATCGATTTGAGAGAGATACTTAACAACAAACTTGATAATCGATTTAGTTTTTGATTTTTTTGTAAAGAAGGGCTCTGATATTTGAAAGGATGGAAGATGAGTGAGAGGTTTTTGAAAGAGGAATTTGATAATGAGAAAGAGATAATTGTTATTTTGAAGAAAGAGTCAGGATGATAGAATTATTTAGCAATTGGCTAATGAGACTAAACTACCCTATGTCTATGTTTAGTCTAAATTACCCTTCAACTTGTTTATTTTATCAAGAGTTAAATAGATCTAGACCGTCAATTTCGCCCTTCTCCTTAAATCTCAACCCCTTTTTATCTTTGAGACAATGGCAGACTTGTGTATTTGAAAAACACCATTGTGTAATATAATATAGATATAAATACATGAAAATGAAGATGAACAATTCCAACAGATTAGTGATGCAAAGGATGATAGGCTTCTGACATTTATAAGATCAGTTAAAAAAAATTATTTCAAAAAGAAATTGAAGTAGCTACAAGCGAAAGACAACAAAAAGAAGAAACCAATTAAAATGAACCAGATCGTGCAGGCATAACTAAAAATCAAAAAGGAGATTGGAACAAAAGGGAAAAAGAAGATGAAGAAAATGAAAAGATGGCCGATGTCCAGACTGGAGAGGATCCAATAGAACCACATATGGGAAACAATTTAGATAGTGAAAGAACCTACTGTGAAATCAAAGCAACATATTAATCATTTAGAAATTTTTGGGGTAAGAGTTTTATTTTACAATTTCCCTGCTTTTATAATATTTTATTTTATTTTTCAATAAGATAAATTAGTTAATTCATTCTTCTAATAATGAGCAATAAATTTTTAATATTTCCATAATTATCCATTATGATATCTCCACTAGCATTTGGCGTATTGTTTATATGTATTATATTACGTAACTTGCTTCTTTGTCTATTTTAAATCCTACTAATCTGAATCATTATCTAGTGCAACAACATAATGCACCTAGATATGATGAATGTTCTGATATGAAATATGTTTAGATGTAGCCATTCCTCTTCTTAATAGAAAAGTTTATTTCTTTGCCACATATAAAAGAAATAGTAAAGTATCGTCACACTCATAATTAGGCTTTGTATAAAAGATTCTTGAATTTTGCCTACTTTGGCTCTAAAGTTTGTTTTCCCAATTCAGTATTCATATTGAAATCAATGTGCAAATGTTCTTAATTTCTCATTTTTGGTATCTTTTGTGCATTTTCAAGAGGGGGCTACTGCTATCAAGGCTGCAGGAAAGGCATGGTGCAAAACGATGATCTTAGACAGTGATTATAAAGAGTTTGATAACTTCTCAAAGTAGCTAGGAGTATCACAGTGATTTCACGACTTTTAAATATTTCTTAGTTTTGACTATGACAATTTTCTCAAACTTATCATCTTTTTATAATGTGTCTAGAATCCGTTTTTCATTTTATGCTATGGGCATGTTATTTTATTTGTTAGATGATGTTTTGAATTACATAGTTGTAATCAGAAAGTTTAAAATGATTTACATTGTGAGCATCGTCTTTTATTTGCTAGATGTTTCTCCTTACATTGATTATTTATTTTCTTTGTTAAGTAGATTCCTTTTATCTCTGGTGACCCTCAGTATCTGTTACCCTGCATCATGTTTTTCTCTTTTGTAGAAAACCACACTTGGTCTCCACAATCTGCAATGCCTGTCTCATACTTTAAAACTTGCCTAGTATATTCTCTTATAACATTAATTGGGAAAGATGGGATAGTTGTTGTAGTAGACATGATCATTAATGCAATTTACACCACTTGCAGGCAATTTGTTTTCACTGGCATCAAAGTTCCTTATTATAATTTTAGGGTCAATAAAGTTAAGGGCTTACGATGTTAACTTTGGATGGGGGAAGCCGAAAAAAGTAAAGATTAAGGACAGCTACAAAACTTGGAATGAAAGTAGTGATAATGCAGACAGTGACTTGGAGATTTTAGTTACTTCGAAGAAGCTTGAAATCGACGTTTTTGGTAATATTTCCCACAACACTCTCAACATTCTTCTTAATGTCGCTTCTTCTATGCCCCTCCTATCCATATATTAAATGTCTTTATCGAGATATGTCATGTTTTAGCGTAATCTATCAATGTACATAATTTTGACCTAAATATACCATCTGTGTTGTTTGCAATAAGATGGATCTTGCTCAGATCAGCTAGTTTTTTAGAAGTTGGACACAAAAATTCTTTTCTTAAGTCTTACCTTCAAAGTAAACATTGCTCTATTGAAAGTATAAACTATTAACATCTATATTATGGGTTACAAAATACAGCTAATAATTTGACATCCTAAATTAAAGCCATTGTTTGACATTGCACATTTAGGTATTTATTGAGAAGTCCACGAATAATTCCATGGTCCTTTTCCTCATCCATTCTTATATGCATATTGGCCGGAGTGGATGCCCCTATTTACATCGGTTCACATTCGTGGCATGTTGTCCAAACTCCCTAATACCTTACAAAAAGGTATGTTGCATGCGATAACATCATTTGCAGTAAGAAATAAGTATAACATTTATAATCATAAAAACACAACATTTTTGCCAAATTATCTGAAATCCTAAGACCCCAACAAGTAGATCTTTAGCATTGTACTTGTGGACACTATTCTATCTTCATGACTCCTTGACCATAAATGGAGGATTAAAGAAAATAAATTTGAGATGATAGCATTAGACAAATCTGGATCTGATTAAACCTATAGTCTGTGGATATGCATCTCTACAGTTGTCTGGCCGATACTAACAAATTTCACAACTTATTGGCATTTACTTTATACATCAAATGGTGTCTATAGAGATAAATTACAAATAAATTACCCCTCTTTTTGCAGCCCAACAAATGCAAAAGTATAATAAATCATAATATAAATAAATAACATGAGTTAGTGAATGTTCTTTAAGAAAATATTCCTGAGCGGTTATAGTTGAAACTCATACACATTATGTTGTGATTTTCATTACTTCTCTTATGTTGTGATTTTTACCGTGAGAGGTAAACAGGTTTTCCTGCTACAGTTTAAAGGCTACATTCTAGATCATTGCTTTTTAAGGGACGATTGTTGTGGCATGAGCTTATTAAAGAACATCTAAAACTCATCTGGCAGTTGTAGATATAAAAGTAGATTAGTATAACATCATAAAAGCACTAGCGAACAATCAAAAGATACATCATATCCATAACCAAGAAGCAACTGCAAAATCTAAGGGGCATTTAAATTTAGCAGGAAGACTACAAAACTACGCAATTAACAAAATGTAAATCTGTCATCTTTTAGGCCTTCAACTAATATCAAAAATACATAAATGTCTTGTACCAAAATATGTACAGTGTACTTGCAATACTCTATTTTAACTAACTTGATATAAGATTGCCTATTTTCTGCTTCGCCTTGTCAATTAGTGGCTTTAACTTCTTTTTATCTGCCTACATCTACACAAAAGTAAACAAAAATGGGATGAAGTTGGGTTTTCTACAGTTTTTTTCTATGTTCTCGAGTTCTTACATTTTACCTCCCATTAATATATTGTTAGTAGTACCCACAATTGCAATATTATTTATTTCAAAGATTGATTTGTTCAGTACTTCAATGCTGCTTCTCTGTCTTTGTTGCAATCTGATATTTCCAATGTTCATTTTTAAGATCTTGATAATGAGTTTTTCAATGCAACTAGACCATGGAACAATGCATATTCGGAACTTTTAGCATAAACTCAATACTATTCAAACACAAAACCTGCAACATATCTTTTCATTCAAAATTAAGTAATATATCAAAAAATTACACTCAATCCCAAATTTAACATAAAAAATAAAGCGCTTGCACACTTATTTGCTCGTTTTGAGAGAGGGAAAAAAAAACCGATTACTAGCTATATGGAAATCCTATCCCCCGGCTGGCACGCTAATTGGCTATTAATGGCCGAGTACATATTCGGCAGATAAAAAATTGAAAATAACAAGAACAACCAGAACTTATCACCGGATTTCGTTCCATCTTTGAATCAATTGGAGTTCACAGGATGAAAGCTAGCTTCCCCTCAAGTTAGCTATTTGTTACATGAGAAAACTAGTGAGTTGGGTTCTAATTGCGACATGAGCATGTAACACTCACTAATAAATGATTCGATAAGCAGTTGCGCGCTACTTGGCTTTATTAATTGCTAAAAGACCCTAATCAGTTATCATCATAGGACCACTTGATAAACATCAAAAATTTTTTGGAGCTTTTAAATATTTTGGTTTATTTTCATTTATTGGTTTTAGCTTTCAGGTCATTTAATTCTATGTTGTTCCTAACTGCACCATTTTACCCTAGTTTTTATGTGGACGACTGGACGAGCATCTGCATAACACTAATAAAATTTTATTTTGAACTGTTTATATAATGTTAAGTTTACACTGTAGATGTTGAACCAGGACTCTCGGTATTCGGAGTTTGATTCATTTTCTTGCTTTGTTTGAACTCTCCATAGAAGTAGGAGATAAAACCCCAGAGGGATAGAGCGAGGGAAACACTTTTTTCGGAATTGAAATCTTCGTGATAAAATATAACTGCCAAGACTTCTGTTACAGGGAGTAGAACGGCAATCATAATACCAGACAGCAACGACGAGCCGCTGAATATGACCCCTATTACTCCAAAGAAAAAAAACTGCCAAATAATTGCATTCACAACTAGAACCATGTAATACTTCGCTTCCCCAATCGCGTATGTTTTTGCTTCCCCTGGAATAGCCTTCAGCAAATCAAGTTGTTTAGAAATTAATAAAACTCTTGCAGCATGTTTTTTGCAAGACTTTAGAAGGAAGAAACGATAAAATGATTGACCATAATTCGAATAACTCCAGAGAGGATTTTATTGATTAAATTCTGCAAGATGCATTAGGCTAAGTAAACTAAAGTGACAATTTGTCCATGTCTAACTAGAGTAAACAATAGCTATCCAATTTATGAGAAATACAAATTGTGGTTCCAAATGAAAGAAGATGGCCAATGTGGCATATTTTAGGTTAGTTTTTCTATTCAAGCTTGAAGCTCTTCAAAATTTGTTGAAGCCAACGGGTATCAAAACAAGGAGATGGCTGAGATTGATGATAGTTGAAACAAGAAAGCACATAGATGGAAGGGTAAGCCCCGAGAGATTTCTAGGGTTTGAGACAATATAGACCAAGGCTCGTCTTGACCAGTTCTTCAAATATCAAGAGTTTAAGGGACAGATTGTAACTCTCCACTTGATCTTCATATTTTTTTATATGGTCTTCATTGTTTTTTCCAAAGAGTTTATTATCGTACATTCCGTATTTACTTCTTGTTTTCTTGGTTGGATTGGTTAATTTTTATGTTACACCTTCTTGAGGCTAATAAGAGAGAGAGAGACGAATTATACCTGGAAGTCATTGTTCACAAGCATCCCCACAGTGCAGAACGCAGTAGCAAATATGGACATGACAAGCTGCATCTCCATTACTAACGTATAGGTTACCGTTTGCTTTGCCTTCTTATATGTCAACTCGATCATGGGTAACACACACCCATAAAGCGCAGCCGCTCCTAACGTTAACAAAAATCCAATATAGTATTCCTTCTTAGACTCGTTATTAGGACGATCACCACTTGTATGAAGCCCAAGAACAAGGGCAGCCACAGTCAACAAAACAACAGAATTTACCGAATAAGATGTAAACTTTTGCTTGACAATCAGAAAAGCAAAACCAGCTGTGAAAGCCAACTGAGTAGAAATAACTATAGCGGACGTTGAGACGGGGAGTAGAGAAATGCCATAAGAGTATAAGTAGTCGTCCACCCCTGTGAGAACTCCAAGAATTGCGCTAGCTATGAAAAGACGCCATGTCATGAAGAAGGGCTTGGTCACCGACCTTACTAGACTATTTTTACGTCTATGGGAGTAAGATAATAGGAGAGGAAGAAGCATTACTGGCCACCCAGCGGTCTCCAACCAACATGATAACCAAATGCGTTTGCCCCCATGGATGAAATAGAGGCGTAAAAGTAGCGGTCCACCGGAAGATCCGATGGCTAATAGTGAACAATTTAGCAATAGCAGGGATCTTTTCAAAATTGCACTTCTCTTTTTTTTTTTGTTGAGTACTAGATCGTCTTGCCCACTAACTTGGCTCTCAATCTCCATAGTTAGATCTCAACACTGCAATTTGATACAATGAGAGTCTTCGACCGTGTCCTATAAATTTTGACCTTCAATTTACCCATTGGAGGCTCAAAATTTATATATAAAGTAATAATGTCTGTATATTGATGGATTTGTGTATAATGAAAAGGACAATAAGCGCATCTAATTGCCGATTCTAGGTATATTTTGAATCTCCCGGTCCCAATATTTTGTATAATACTCATGAAAGCAACAATGACAGAGATGTTTTCCTCGATAGATATATATATTTAGCAAAGAGAAGATACAAAATTATGCATCTTATTTTAGAGTTAACTGTATATTTTGCTGCCTGTGCACTTAGTAACAAAATTATACATCTTATTTATATAAAAATAAATAGTTAACAGGCTCGCCAAATGTAACGAGCTCAAATAAATAAATTGTTAACCGGCTCCCCAAATGTAGCAAGTAAGGATTAACGTTGTTTGATCTCTCTCATTAGATCAAACTCATATATGGCTTTAAGTTCCTAGAACCTGAAACTAGATAAACCTAAAAGAAAATCTGAATACGATAGATAACATATGATAAAAAAACTGAGGACACCTCATCTGATCAATAACTTGATCGATTAAAAAATTTCAGTTCAGGTTCGGTGTGAATGGAAGAAAAACACTACCCAAATTTCAAACTTTTGGTCAGATAGTACCATTATTGTTTTGGGGGATTGAACAAGTTAAGTGGAATTATTTTTGAACATCTAGAAACCACGTCTAAATCGTGAGCTGCTTTTTTAGTGAGGTGAGAAAGGATAGGAAGAAATATCTAATAGTGGATTGAAAGTGGCCTCAAAGTAGTCTAGGGTTGTAACTTTTGTCCGAACTTCTGATTTTTTCCTATTTCAGATACGATTTTTCGGATTTCGAAACCCTATTTTAAAGTTTCAATTTCCGAAAATTTGATTTCCGAATTTTTCAGAAAAATTTCGGATCGGAAACGGATAGCTTTCTGCTATTCCGAAATTCATGATCCAATTATTCCGAATACCTTCCAATCCAATTTTTCCGAATATTCTTATTCAATATTTAATGTGTTTTTTATAGTTTAATAAAAAAAAAATTGTTAGATGGGGATGTGGTGATGTTTCCATTGTATATGACGTGATTACTACGAACGCGAAAGCAAGATTCGTATGAAGATCACGTTGTATTTGAGAGTTTGATAAAACTAGGGTTTCAACTAAACAAATCAACTTACTTTAATCAAAACCAACTGAGAACAATTGTGATTCTAGCCTCCCTTTTATAGAACATAAGAGAGGTGGAAACCCTAGCTAGGAATATTCTAGAAACTAACCTAAAAAATAGGAATAGCTAATAACTCACATTGGACCTCTCCAATAGAGCTTAAGCTTCAAGCATAAAATAAACTTAAGTCTTACGCGGTCTCACACATGTAGAAGACCCTATGAGAGATGTGCCACATCAAACTCTCTGTCTGAAAAAATTTCCTCCACAAAATTAAGGGTGCGGTGCTCCAGATGACTCACTCACGTATGTAGTGTGTATCACAATCTCTTTGTCTTCATCTCGTAGATTATGTGCGAAAGATGTACGGTAGAACTCTTCTGGAAAACTTGAAGTCTTCTACGGAATTGTTCGTACCCTGCGATTGTACTTGAGGTCTTCAAATCCCAATGTGGAAGAACGTCCAAAAATGAGAACAATATAATATGGTTCTCAAAACATGGTAACAAACGTCCCTCCCAAAATGGGTCAAAAAATTGTGGGTCGGGGTCGAATACAACCTTTTGAGACTTAAGGTTTTGAGACGGGATTCCTTAACATCGGTGAGGTTTGGTTACATGCCAAAGTAGGGCTGGTATGAAGTTTACTTGCATTGATGGAGTAGTTGGTGAAATTTAGAGAGGCTTGTGCTTAGCACATGTTGGAGATGGGTATGGTAAACCCCGTTGCACTTGATCTCTTTCTCTTATTTCTTTCTTAAGTTCATACTGTAACCCGTGTTCTTCACCCCTCCCTCCTCTCTCTCTCTCTCAATCATGACATCCTCTTCTTCATTGAGCACTCCATGTCATGACTGATGCATGTGTTGACCCTCTCTCTTGTTTATCTCAAGTTCTTCCCTCCTCAAGTAATCGCCAACTGTCGGTGTGGTCATTGGTGACTCCAAATAATTAGTCCCTATCGGTGACGTTGCGATGGTCATCATCGGCATCGTAAGCTTTAATTCAATCATTGTAGGAGAGAAAGAAACCACAATTGTTGGCGATGATGGTACCCCCATGTGTGACTGTACCCCGTGTACCTGGTTGTACACAATCAGAACTTTTTTATCTCTTTATTGTAAGAGCTGAAACTGGATTTTCTTTATTTATTGAACCTTGGTCGATAAGGGTTTTCACCCTAGTCCCTATTCCGATGTGTTTTACAACTAGAGGGCTCCACTGGAATCCATGGTAAACTCTGGTTGTCCCAATTTCATCATAGACTCTTCTTCTTGCCTTTGCAACTGGAACTTTGTGGTGATTACTATGAACGTGGAAGCAAGATTTGTATGAAGATCACGTTGTATTTCATACTTAGAGAAAACTAGGCTTTCACCTAAACAAATCAACTTACTTTAATCAAAATAAGCTGAGAACAATTAAGAACCTAGCCTCTTTTTATAGAACATAAGGGAGGTAGAAACCCTAGCAAGGAATATTCTAGAAACTAACCTAAAAAATAAGAGCTGCTAATAACTCACATTGGACCTCTCTAATAGAGCTCAAGCTTAAAGCATTAAATAAACATAAGTCTCACACGGTCTCACATGGGTAGACGACCCTATGAGGGATCTGCCACATCAGTATGAGTAAGGGTTGAGTATTTTGATTTGTGAACATTGCGTTGTATTTAACTTATAAAAAAGACAAATATTCACCATTTTCACAAATATTATCTGAAATTTTTGATCCAAAAATTCTAAATATTTCAAAAAAATTGATTTTTCTTAATTTAGAGTAATTTTTGGATTTTCGAAATGAATCGGGTCGGATCAGAATAAATTTTACATATCCAAAAAATTTTAGAAAAATTCCTACTGCCTTTATTTCCGATCCGATCTAAAAATAGGCCTTATAATGGCCTAATTCCATAGCTCAAAATGGCTCTGAATTAGCTCTTACACCAAATGAACCTGTGACAAAAACTAGTATAAAGAAAGAAATGACACATGTAATTTAGCGTGAAAAACCTTTGAATAGGAAAAAAAACCACGACCTCGAGTTGAGGGTTTTAGTAACAGTAACTTTTATTGTTTGAGGTTGATATCTTATTACAAGTGATCTCTCGAACTAAAAGTACTTAATCTTGTAAATCATAAGTTTTGTGTTAGAGTATAGAAAATCTAGTCTTTCTTGGTCCCTGTCTCTTCTGGAATATTATTTTTATATAGACCTTACCCGCAGCTCGTTATCGTGTTGAAGCACGTTCTCCGAATAATGAGGTAAGTGGTAGTTGACTGAGTAACTGTTTAGTTTATGGGGGACATGTATCTTTAACTTGTTTATGTTTTTGTGTTGTCCTAAATCCATGATTTTTATCATTTGTAGTCTAGGTGTCAGTGCTGACTATTCATGTCACGTATAAAATGCGTGAGTTTGATTTTAAGGTAGTTTTAATTTGGGCCAGGTTGAAGGGTAGGCCCTTCCAATTGCCCCCCTCGCAACTGGAGGCACGAGTGGCTTTGGTTGAGAAAGAATTCGTAGATATGTGGTGTTGGAAGTTGAAAAGATATGACGTATTAATGGTGATTTGACTGGATGGGTACTCGGTATTTGTTATGGAGGGATATATTTAGCATTTATGAGATGGAAAGGATTGATGTACGTGATGCTTAGGGTTCAGAGAGTGGTTCTGCTTTAAATGATGATTGCTTTGGAAATGTACCTGCGCATTAGATACGATTGTTATATAAATAGTACCTATATTGTGAATTCTGGAAAAGTACACTGTGTTTAAAAAATTCTCTGGATTCTCTGAATTTTAATGGTGAAGACTTGGCGAAAAGAGAGTTTCTACCGAATTACAGAGATTCAAGACTACCTTGTTGGTGGTCAACGTTGGAGGCATCTCAGTATCCTTGTAGAGGACAAGGTTGATGAGACAAATGTGGGGGTTGGCGTATCTGCGGGGCAGTATCACCGGTATCCTGCTAAGGACTGGATTCTATCTTTGGACTTCTTTTCATCTCCATCAACTTTTTGTTGGTGGAAGTTATGGAGGAGGAGGCAATGGTAGTATAGGAGGGAGATGTAGATTGAAAGTCTTTCCCCAGCACAATCATTATCTCTTGGCGCTAAGAAGGCCTTCTGTTTGAAGTGTTGGTTCAAGCACTGACACCCTTGCTTCTATGTCTCGACTTTGACCAAACTCAGTTTCTTGTCGAAATAAATGGTGTGAAGGAATATGGATGCTCAGTGATTTCCAGTTCCAACTTTTCTTCAGAAGATTCTCGGAGTGAAACATCACTGAAAACTAATATGATTTTATGAATGAACTGTAACAGAATCTAAAAGACTTATTATCTATAAAGTACCTAAAAGACTTGTTATCTGTAAAGTACCTGAAAGACTTATTATTTGTAAAGTACCTAAAAGACTTATTATCTGTAAAGTACCTGAAAGACTTGATTTCTGTAAGGTATCTATTATTGATATTCAAGCTTAATAAAAATATTTTATTCGAACTCTATGTTTGTGATTGAAATCGAGCTATAAGAAATACGAATATGAATTATTATAGGACGAAATATAATATTTGAGATCGATCTAGAAAGTATATTTTAGCAATCGAGCTGCAAAAAATGCGTCTGTAAAATAACAGATGTGTAAAAATTTGTTTTGAACTGAATAAATTATAGAATTGTGGGGGGTGGAATATCTTAAAAGATATAGAATTTACAGGATTTGAAAGTTCAAGCTCAAGGAGATCTCACTTGAAATGCTGGATTTGGGGGCAGATAAGTTCGAAATAAGATATGACGAATTTAAAGAGGTTGATGTGGATAGATAAGTTTAAATAACTTTCTTATCAAGATCTTAGGGTTTCCTGCTATGAAAAAAAATAGATGTAAATATATACGGAATATGGGGGATTTGAAATGATCTCATAAATTTTATAAATATGGGGGAATGTGGTTTAAAAAGGAGGAAGAAGGAGAATATGGTGAGGACTCGATCTACGAAAGTTTATCAAGCTACTGAAAGGCGTTTGGCGATAAAGATAGCTGAAGTGCGAGAGAGGATTTTTGGGTTGTTTGACAATTATTTTGATTTGCCTGAATCTGAAGTACAGTTCGAAGGATTAGATTTGAGAGTGAGGGAACTCGAGATTGGGCATCCTTTCTACTCGGAGATATTCTGTAAAGTGATTTTTGAGCCTACAGCTTGAAAAGAGGCCGTTAGGCAAATTGCTGAGGAAGAGATCGAGGATAAAGATGTGAGGATTGCTGGGGGAAAACTGATTCCGGGTGGCTCCCTTGGACATCTAGGATGGTTTATGTGTAATTATATGTGAGGCAATGAATTATATGAGGTCGAATAACTGTAATTGAAATGTAGTTAGAATGATGTTTTGAATCTGTCATCTTTTGTTCCAAATGTTGTTTGTAACTGTTATGAATAAAAAATTTAAATTTGAAATGTAAAGGCTTTATAAATGATGTCAGTAGTTTTATAAATAGCAGAAGCAAGAATAGAAAAAGCAGGTAGCTTTGATTTGTTTCTTTTGCAATTACAGGGAAAGTTTGATTGTGTGTGTAGTGTCCCGTAAATTACCGTTATTTATTCATTTCTATTCTTTCATTTTCATTCATCTGCATCCATACATTATGCATCCATATCATTGGCACCCTCATCTCATTTTCTTGTATCAGGTCTTAGTATTCTTCTTTCTGTGGTTTGGGTGGTTTTGTTATTTCTGGGTTGGTTGCCTGGTGGTGGTTGTGTTCTGTTTTGGGGGGCATGTGGTTGGCTAGGTGTTGTTGCTGTTGTTTTTGGCTTGTGCGTGTTGAGTTGTTTTGGCTTGAGGGTGATCATGTGGATCTGAGCATATTTGGAAATTTTCTAGTAGTCGTTCGAATGACATCCATATTCGTTCGAACAAGTTGACTTGCCTCCTGAAATTTGGCCCAAGATCTCAAAGTCGTTCGAACGACTTTTGTGTCCATTCGGACGACTGCATCCATTCGCACGACCTATTTTTCATTCGAATGACCTTTCGAACGAAGTGACATAACCCCTGGAGTGTTGGCCCAAGGAAATGTTTTTGTTAGAACGACCATTCAAACAGTTGCCTTTTTGCCGTTAGTTGTTCGAACGACTTGGCATTCGTTCGAACAACAATCGTATTCCTTGTTTGCTTTTATCTTTTCTCTCCTTTCATTTTAGGTTAGTTCTTTAGAGAGAGAGTGTTGGAGAGAGCTTAGAGAAAGAGTGTTGGTGAGAGTTGTTGGAGAGAGAGTCTAGAGAGAGGATTTCACCTTCATCTCCTTCATTCCTCAACATTTCCGATTTCGGAAAGTTTCCCCTTTTTCCTTAACCCTAGTATTCCTGATTTTGTTTATTGGTGGCTTGGTTTTGATTGGCCTGGTTGAGTTGTTGTTAGGATATAGCATTGATTGATTGTTGTTGTGATTGTCTGATTCAGTAGTTTTCTGGGTTCCGATTGCCGAGGGGCTGAACTAGGTTTTAGAGTGTGGATCATGATTTTTGTCGGAATTCGAGCTTTATATCAGGCGAGTGTCCCTTCACTGTTAAATTCCTATACTAGTTAACCTGTGTTAGTTAGAATTATGCTTTGGCACTGATGTGTTTGTGATTTAGTTAACTTATAATTGTTCATTTTGTCGTGGCTGTTGTATTTGGGTTTTTTTGCATCGATTCCTAATATTAGGCATTAGAGTTGTGCCTCTAGGGTGTCTTTTAGGAAGTCATGCATTAGTGGGGTATTCTTGTAGCCTTTTTCATGAATTCGGTGTTTCTGCCTTTAGAGGCTGATGGGTTGGGCTGCTGTGTTTCAGTCCTGAGAGACTGATGGGTTTGGATGTTGTGACTGGAGGTCACTGTTCATCTGTGGTAGGATTGCTTACCATCCTCTGAGTCAGATGGTTGTCCTATGTGTGTTCTGGCCATAGTTGGGGGTGTGCGTTAGGATTGTGTACCCTTTCTCAGGCAGGGTTATCCTAAGTGTGTTGGCCGTGTCGGCGGCCTTTGTGTTTTGATCCTTGGGATCTGTTTGCGGCGTGAGTTTTATATTCTTTTAACTTAACGGGATCAGATACATAAACTCACTCCTAATCGGCCAGCCCCCGATAGGTTAGGAGGATTCCTAGCTCGGGCTGAAACAATATGGTGAGTTCTGGCTGAGATACTATCATACCTAAATACCATCCTGGAGTATGGAATGGTATGAGATAGTTCCCCTCTGGTGCCAGCACTATCCTGAGAGGTTGAAATACCTTAGAATTTAAATAGTATGAGGCGATGGCTCCTCGGGTTGAAACCCCTATTTACTCTGATCAAGTGGTAATATCCTAGCCGGGTCGAGCTTGAAACAAATCGAACCCATTGTATCCATCTGAGGTCTCTTTAAGGTTATATTGCATTAGTGGCTGATCAGTCCAATACTCTAAATTTTAGGGCCTAGTTCTTAACTTTATGATAACATAAACATTCACTTTAGGACACTTTTATAATCATATCATATTTCATCGCATCATATCACATCACATCAACATATCTCGATTCTTTTTCCTCTTCCCCTGCAGATCATCCCGCTCTATTCTTTAACTTATATATATCGCAGTGCCTTTTACATTCCTTATCTCATGTACCTCTTCTTCTTTCACTGCACTAGTTTTATTAGTATGTTGTTTAACATTGTTGGGTTATTAGTGAGCCGTTGTTTTGCTCACTCTCGTATTTTCCCCCCTTTCAGAGGCAGAGTAGTAGCCGGCTCTTGTTGAGGGTTTTCAACTATGTTGCTGACAATTTTGGTACCTGCTGAGCGGTGTTGGAGTGTATTTTTGTAGGGTCTCAGCTTTGGGCGTTGTTTTCTATTTGAGATATTGTATTTACATTTTAGTGATGTATATATATCTTTTGCTTCCGCTTCTTTTCCTTTTACTCTGATGATATTGCTATAGTCAATGACCGAGCCTGAACTTGTCTATGGCTTGGTTGTTTGTGGGGGTAAATCGATTGGATTCCCCGACCTGCACATTCCGAATGATAGTAATTGGTCAAGCTACCGATTATTGGATTTTGGGGCGTGACAGTGTGTAACTCTTGAGTCATCATGAGTGTGGGGAGGTCAGAGGGAGATTTGGGTAGGACAGATGAGAATATATTGAAATATAGGACCGGGGGCAATAATGGGAAAGTATTTTTATCGAAAGGGTGCAAAATGTCTGATATTAATTATGGAAGGGACACCTCAGTTCCAAAACCGATGGCGGCTCGTACGAGGCCCATTAATTGCCAGCAGTTAGAGAGAAAAACTATAAATAATATTTCATCTTCCTCATTCAAACATTTTTCAACTTCAAAAAAATTAAAGAACAGTGGGAGAGAAAAGAGAAAAAAATAGCAGAGATTCACGTAGGAGATTAAACAAGAGTGGTCAACAAGCAAGGCGGGAGAAAGTTACAGAGACAGACTCACGACGGTAGTTGTACATAAATATTGTGAAGAAAGGATTTGGCGCTGCTTTATATTCGAATTCAGACGTTAAAGGTTAGTAGGAGATTTATGATATTGTGAAAGTGATTTGTTAAAAGTTTTTTGCGGGTTTCAAATTTCAAAAAATTGTTATTTATAGTAATTTTGTAAAAAATTATTTGCTATATATTTAAAAAAGAGATACGATATGATATTCGCATGTGTATTATGGATGTATGGTAAATATGTGCATGGATTTGTAAAAAATAATGATTGAATACCTGGACCTGTATGTAGGTCGAGGGTGAAGAATATATGTTCAAAATCAATCCTCATTTTTAGATTTGTAATTAAAATGGAGACTTCCCCTGATATGGAGGCGTTGACCTTTGGTCATTCGGCTGAGTTTGATAATATAAAATCCAATAGGGAGGACGAAGTAGTAGTTGTTCTATTTCAAGATTTTTCTGGACAATTGGTTTCATACCCTCTGAACTCCGATGTGTTTAGAGAGTTTTGTAAATCCAAGGCTATTATAGGTAGAATATTGGGCAATATCGTAAAACATGCAGGCAGGCCATTTAGAGGTTGTACTGTAGCATCTGGTGATGAGTATTTCTTTTTGTTGCCTAATTGAGAGAAGGAGAAATCGAATAGGAGAGTGGATGAATTGATCTCCCTGGATTATTTTGATGGAAATGTCCAGGTCGACCATGACGATGGGGTTTTCTTTGTTTTCTATCTCAGTTAGAGTATGGATTGAGTTTACCCCTTAGCAATCTGGCTAAAGGTATAATGAATATCATAGGAGCTTGTCCTGCTCAACTAAATGGGAACATGTGGGAGGCGATCAATGTCTGTGAGAGTTTGAATAAGTTGTGGGAAGAGAATGAGGTGGAGAGGAGAATATATCCTGAAGATGTTTTATAGCTCTATGGTGTGATAAATTATTCTGCAATTGGAAAGACATATTTCATTTCGAGCTCGTCTCAACCACTTTTCTTCGATCTAAATTCAGCAGGTCGAATGTGGAATAATTATGTGATATGAGTGAAAGGTGATTGCCTTCATAGAGAAGATGAAGAACCCATAAAACTTCTGTATAGAACTGTAAAGAAAAGCAAGTAATAGTGTATAATATCAAACTGTTGTTATTGAAGGTTGTTTTGTCATTGAGAATGTGTTATGTTTGTTTTGCAGGTCCTCAGTGGAAGGTGACGAAGGAGTCCCTGATAGATATTATTGCTCAAGAAGGGGTTGAGCTTGACGTTGTTTTGAAGGACCTCGGTATTCATAAATTAAACAAGCTAACAGTAGGTCCGAGAAGGTTCAAAAGTCTCAAGCAAAGAGAATAATGAGGGGGCTTGGAGCCAGTAAGAAAAGAGGGGCTGATGGAGAGACGCGTATGGCTTTGCCGAAGGCTACTGGATTAGATTTTGCGGATGTGATAGAATCTACTACATCAAGAAAGTTAGCTTAGAAGCGTCCGAAGAAGAGGGTTGTGAAGAATGGCTCGGCCTCTAGAACTACGGGGAGTGGTGAGGTCAAGGGGGATGCAAAAAAGAGGAGGGTAGATCCTCCTGCTAAAGTTATTGAGGCAAAGGTCGTGAAAAATTGACCTGTTGAGGAAGACGAGCTGAGAGCTATGGAGGACAGGGTGAGGCTTGCAACTCGTAAGGGTGCTAAGGAGTTTGGCAAAATGGTAAGTTTTGATGACTTGAATGTTTTTAAACTTTGTATTGTGATTCGAGCTGAAAATATGTTCGATTTATTATAGGCTTTTCAATCGCTGAAGGGGATCTACCTAAGGATAGATAACGAAAAAGCTGAACTTGGGTGGCTCGATTGAAGTCTGACCTAGTTCTTGAGGGGAAGCGACTGGACTCTATGAAGGCTGCGCAGGATGTACAGATTAGCGAGCTGACAGAAGAAGCGCAAAAGAACATGGACGAGGTAGTAGTTCAGCGAGATAGAGTCAAGGAGAACGAGGTGGAAGATGATACGGCTGGTATGGTAGAAGGGTCGGATGGTGTCTCTCCCTAAACTGAGCCAGAGAACCAAGGGGATGATAATGAGATGGTAGAGTAAAATTGTTGAACTTTTGGCTATAGTTTTTGAGGGGTTTGAGAACTATAATTGTATGGAATATTGTTTTGTAGGATAAACTTCTATAGGCAAATAAATGCTTGTAAAATTTGTTTGTATGAACTTAAGGATATGATGCGCCTCATAATTAATGAGTTAGAGAATGAGCTTGCTAAGGAGAAAGATGCCTCAGCGTTCTTGTTGTCATCGCAGGCGGAGCTGCAGGTTAGAGAAGAACAAGAAATATTTGACTTGTATGCTGCATTACTTTAGAGCTACAAAGTAAAAATTGAAGTATAAAGATAAACCAAAAACGTGTTAATAGTTTAGGGGCAATGGTAATCAAATTTATCTAATAATACCAAAGTATTAAAAAAGTTAAAACATTGAGAATGTGCACCTTAAAATTGGATGCACATGTTATTGCTATCGAACTGGGATCATACATCAACATTAAGTTTATAAGCAGTCTCACAACATTAGATATCAAAAAATAGAAATTTGTTAGAAATCAGACTCTTATATTATGATCTGAATGTTGAATGTTGTTGAATCGTACATGATGTTTTGTTTCTGTGATGTAGGTCGAACTGGAATCTGCTCGCTTGAATGAGCAAGAAACACTCTAATATAACTAAGAGTATCTCGCAGAGTTTAATAGGATGAGAAAGGCGACTGAAGATAGAGATGATCAACACGTCAAAGTACATTTCAAGTTTGTCGAGCTACTGATGACCAAACTCGGAAGATCGAGGGAAAAGATGCCGAAATTGAAATAGGGCAAAGAGAGCTCGTAGATTCGAAGGTGGAGGCAGGGAAGCTTTAAAGCCAAAATGATGCATTGACAGTGAAGAGTAAGGAGGTAGACTTGGCTCGATACCATATCCAATCATTAGAAATGATAGAGAAATAGTTTCGAGGTTCTTTGGCCAGTCTGAAGGGCCAAATGAATAGAAAAATAAATGAGCAAGAGAAGACTCTAGCTGATCTAATGAGTTCTAGAAGCGAACTGTAGTGACTGAAGAGTAAAATAATTGAGAAGGATAGTGAGCTGAAGAGAGCCCGAGCTGACCTATCCAAATCTAAAATTATGGTTGAGCAGTTGAGTAAGGCCTTTACCTGCAAAAGATATAAATTTTTGGATGGTTCAAAGATGATGTAATAAATTTAATGAGAGAGTAGCCTACCTGATGGCAGATTTAGCTATGGCCAATTTACGTGTCAAGAAGGTCGAGGCTGGGCAGCGGTCACAGAGGAATAAAGGCGATGTTGGGGTCTCTATTGCAAAAGGGAATGTGGTTGACCTATCAGCTCTAATTAGAAAACTGGAGGGAGATGTAGCTCATATTCAAGCTCAAGTACAAAGAGGAAATGAGCATTTAAGGAAGATCCAAGATAAGCTAGATATTGCTCATAGCAAAGAGCGAGAGTTAGAGTGGGTGATCAAGGGTAAGGATCAACTGATAAGGAAAAAAGCCGAATTGTAAAAGAAATCTCATGTTGGGGGAAGTATAGGTAAAGATAGTAAGCTTGAGGAACTTCGTGTTCAGGGGCCGAATTAAGGGCGACGAACTAGGAAGAGTCAGATAATACAGCGGAGAAGAAAAATGACCATAATGATATTATTTCTCGCGTTGTTAGACAAATGGAATGGCAAGACAGACGGTATAAAAAGTTGCAAGAACGCTATCAAAAATTGAGAGAAAATTTTCCAAGGCAGTTATGCCCGAAGCAACGCGCTCACAGATGCTAATGGCTATTATTGTCTATTTTGTGGAGGAAGTAAGAAGACTTGAGTTAAAGAGGGATACCTTGAATGACTGTCTGCTAGAAAGAGGTTATATTTTAAAGCCGATATAGATCGAGGAAACTCTATGAATGCCATGGAAATGGAGTTAGGTTCTCGACCTGCTAAATTGGTAGAGCAAGGCAGGATTACTGTAGCTGCTCGAGCTTAAGATATGATAGTTGAACTTCCTCCTGTTGTAGGGGAAAGTGCAGTGGACCTCCTATCTGTAGAGAAGAACTCTTAGAAGTGGCTTATTGATGTTACTTGTAGAAGTATCTGTTGTAGACATATTGAGAGATGAAAGCTAGTTTTACCTTTTCTTTATACTTGTATTATCTTTGTGTTAATCGCAGATTATGTGTTGATGGGTGATTGAAAGCTAGTATTACCTTTGCTTTAATCTATGTAATGTAGTAGAATCAACATAAGTAGAGAATAATATGAGAAAAAACTTGAAAGTTTTCATTTAATTGAATAGAATGTACACTGCATGGAGACTAAAATCTCACTTTTGGGATGGAAGAATCGAGAATTTTGAAGTGGAGAAATGAGGGACTTAACGATAGTACCATTTCAGTTGCCTAGTGCTCCATAAATTTGGGATTCGAACTCCTTGCTCCGTCATGAGATAATATGATCCCAGACCAGTTCGACCAACGATGAGGAATGAACCTTCCCAATTTTCTACCAGCTTCTCGGCATGGGCCTCTTTCTATGTTGTGAGATTTTCCTGAGGATGAGATCATTGATTAGGAATGTCCGAATTTGGACTCTTCTGTTGTACGAACTGGCCATCATATGGTGATATCGACCTAGGTTTGAAATAGTGCGTTCCCAAGTTTTATTAATCTAATTCATATTGCAGGCCAATTCGAACTCATTATCCTCGCCTGAAAGCTCATGATCTCTGACAGGATGGTGGTATTCTGTTGGAATGATGGCTTCTGGCTTCTGTGCCATAGGCGAGGAGGATGGGCGTACAACCTGTTGATTGACATGAAGTGGTACGGTAATCCCATAAGACATGAGGAAGTTCTTGGATCCAATTTCCTTCTTTTTATGATTGAAACCTTTTCTTTATTCCATCCACTACAACAGAAAGGTTAAAAAACAAGGGGAGTAATCCGATAATTGTCGTCGCTTTACCCGTCGTCGTTTGTTAGCCGCATTTTTTTGCGTCGCTAGTTGCCGTCGTTTTTTAAGGGCAATATGACTGCACACACCCGTTGCTAAATTGCGACAACACGAACAATCGTTTTTTCCCTAATCAAACAAAGCATTATCGACTAAACCAGTCTGTCGTATAAATACGACTATAGTATGCTGTCTTTTTATCCCATCCAAAAGTATGTTACTTGAACAATTATTGACAGAGTACACCCTCGATTATCTAACAACGTTAGCCACAACAGTCGCCAAAATATGACTTAGTGAACTCGTCCCTTAATTAGCTAACATTAAGATAGAGAAACGGCATTTGAAGCCGTCATAAATATCATAAATAATTTTTAAAAAAAAACCCGATTTTGATTCATTAGCAAAATAAAATATTATACTAAAATTAAAAATTTCATTCATAAAAATTATTAAATATCATTATTCATAAAATATTAGCCATCAGGATTCTATAAATTTACATAAGATTTGAATTAGTAATAAAACAACTTTCTTCATCCACAACCACAATCTCGGAGGCTAAGTCTTCTTCGAAGAGCTTGTTTCCCATGGAAAATATAGACATTTTGTATTTGCATGCCCAAACTTTGAAATACCTTAGAAATCTAGGCATATCATATACTCTTGGAATATTAACATATCAATCACCCTCGCCATCAATAGAGAACCTGGGATAAGTACAAAAAAAATATAAGGAACCATAAGCATAAAATGTGAATAATGTGAAAGACAATTGATTTCAATGAAATTTAGCAAGTAGGGGCCTAAAGTTTAAGTTTGGTACCTGGTCAACTAATCATGTTCATGAAAAGCATTGGAGACTGGTGTTGTTCCATAAAAGCAAAATCAATGAATTAAGTATTAGTATTTTCTCATAAGCATTCTTTAGGACCTATTGGGATATTATTGGGGCCAATGTTGCGATGGGTACCTCGTTATTTTTCAGTGATGGAGTTCTTCCCATAACCTTCAGCTCTAACCTCATTGATCTGATCTCTAAAATATAGAAACCATCTTGGGTGAAGGAATACAGGCCTATATGCCTGAATAACTTTATTTTTAAACTCATTACCAAGATTTTGACTACAAGACTCTCTTCGATTACGTCACAAATTGTGTCTAAGGAGCAAAGTGTGTTCATACCTAAGAGAAGCATCCAAAGTAATATTTGCATGGCTTCTGAGATGGCGAATGAGATGGGGATTAAAAGATATGGTGGCAATGTTGGGTTAAAGCTGGATATTACCCAAGCTTATGATACTATGAGTTGGGATTTCCTGCTCAAAGTTGTTCCGTCTCTGGGGTACTGCAGCACCTTCTGCAATTAGATCCATACTATTATTAATATGGGGATGATATCGGTTTCAATCAACAGTAGCCTTTCTGGATACTTCAAGGCTTCTCGGGGCCTTAAATATGGTGATTCACTCTCTCCACTGCTATTTTCTATTGTTGAAGATATTCTGAGCTCCAATCTTGAGTTTCTTGCGGGTCAAGGAAAAATTAATCCCATGGTCAAGATTAAAGGTATCGAAGGCCCTACTCACCTATTTTTTGCTGACAACATTTTTCTGCTTGTTAATGGTAATGCCAAGTGCCTAAGGAATTTACAAAAAATCCTTAAAACCTGCCAATAAGCATTTTGGCAGGTGGTTAGCATTGAGAAAAACAAGATTTTTCTTGATCATATTCCTAATCATAGACAAAGAAAGGTGATTGACATGTTTGGGCTTTAGGAGAGAGCATTCTCAGAGACCTACCTTGGCATACCACTGGTACAAGTAAGGATATCCAAAAGCACTATTAACACCCTGGTGAAAAAAATTCAGAAGAGAGCAAATAGTTGGAATGGAAAAATAATATCATTTCAAGGGAGAGTAGTCCTTGCCAAATCTATTCTTAATAGCATTCCCATTTACAATATGGCCATTTACAAATGGCTTCAATCCTTAATTAAATAAGGAGATTCCATCATTAGAAACTTTATCTAGGCTGGGGACCCTACAAAGAGAAAGGGAATTACTCTTAGATGGGTAAAGCTATGTAAACAGTTCAATAAAGGTGGTCTGGGTATACGAAGCTTGAGAGAGGTGAATAATGCTATGCTATGCAAGTTAAATTGGATTTTCACTCAAATAGAAAAGACTTGGGCTCAACTCTTACATGCTAAATTCCATACTACTAGTGGTGAAAGCATTCAGTACCATAAACGATCTTCTGTCTGGCCAGGTATTAAACATGCGGAAGGCATTACCAAACCTTTTATAGGATGGATAATCAGAAAGGGTATGAAGATCGACTTCTGGAGAGACTCTTGGGCATCAGACATCCTTTTAGGAGAACATATTGATCTTCCACACCACCTATGGAAGAAGTGTAAAGCTAGGGTCAGTGAATTCTAAATGCGGATGGATGGAACTTCCCTCCTGATATCTCTCTGGCCTTCTTGGCTATGGGAATAGACATTACTAGTATTCCTTGCAACCCGGGTGTGGAGAATTTTTAGATCTGGAAACTAGATGTTCATGGTGATTTTTTAGTTAAAAATGTATTCGAATGTACCAGAAAACGATTATACACAACTTGGTGGTGGAGATATACATGGAGAAAGTGTTTACATCTAAGTCTAAGCGAGTTTGCATGGAGATTAATGATCCAAATCATCCCCATTGATGAAAAGGTGCAGAGGAAAGGAATACAGATAGCCTTGGTGTGTATTTACTCTGGTAGCAATGCCAAAATGGAAGAACGCCTATTCTTCGAATGTCCCATGCCCAAAGTGTTATGGTGCTAGACTACAAATGCTTTCCAGCTTGATGTTATTTCTCGTATGGAAGGCTGGAAAAATACTCTGGAAAAATGCAATAGGCATAGCTCATACCTCAATGACTTATGGATTTCAATGGTATTCACAATTTGTCGAAGGCTTTGGAATTCGAGAAATAAAACTGGATTCGAAAAAAGGAAACTGCCCATTAGAAAGATACAAAATAAGGTTCTAGGAGATATATCCAATAGCGCCAAACTATTTTTAAATAGCATGTACAAACTATTGGTGGTAAAAGAGCTATCGGTCAACTGTAAAATGAGGAACGCTCCATCCATTTGTAGTTGTAGAAGGAATCTGCCGAACATCGGAGAGGTTAGGTTACGCTCAGTAAAGTAGTGGGTTCAACCACTAACTACATGGCAGAAGTTCAAGCTATCGTTGACGGGGTAGAAAAAGCACTACATAGAGGTTAGAATACTCTGTGGATAGTGTCGAACTCCTCGGCAACCATCAAAGCTTTTACTGCAAGTAAGATACCTTGGAAGTTCCGAAGCAAGTGGAGGCACCTACTCATATCCATACAATTAATCCGCTTCAACTCAACCGGGAGAAAAACCAATTTCTCGGCAGACACCATGACTAAGAGAGGCTCCAGAGCTGACCTACCTTTCAAGGAATAGGTTGAGGGTAAACCAGAGTTTCTGACAAGAATTGAAGACCCTCGTACTGAGTACTACAGATTTTGCTGATCAAGACATATTCTTGCATTTTGTATTCGAATAGCACTTTTCATGTTCGAATACACTCCTGACTGAGTAATTTTATTCGAATAGAACTTTTTCTATTCGAATACACTCTTAGCTGAGTGATTTTATTTGAATATGACTAGCTCTGTTCGAATACATTTTAGGCTGAGATGGCTTATTCAATTAGACCTAAAATCTATTTGAATACACATTATTTTATTTTAATATACTCTTAGTCTATTCGAACAGAGGCGTGATTCAGCTTTTCTTTTGAGCGTTTATGGGCATATTTATCTACGGTTTGTAAGTATCTTGTCCCTTATGATTAAGCATATATAAAAATAAATCATAACTTTTTGCTAAAAAAATATATTTTTTCATCCTAAAATAGACATGAAAGCAAAAAGAAACAAATACTATCAGAAGTAGAACTTACAATTTGGATTGGAAGAATAAAGACTAACTTTAGAGTTTAAGAGAATGCAAGCTAAATCATGTAAGCCAAACAAAGAAAAGCAAACGCTTCAAACATACTGTAATTTCAAAGCTCATAATCCCGGGTGAAAACACTAATTAGATTCAAATCAACAAGTAAATCAATGGTAACAAGGAATCAGCTACGTGATATGTTTCAAAAATCAGATCAATGGGCAATGTGCATTAACTCAAAGTTCCTATACTTTGAAAATTTATTAAATGTATGCCAACACTAAATAACATACTAGATGTGAGAGAGTTGTAATGCCAATGAGATTGGATATCTTTGGTGAATAGCAGCTAGTAGAATAAAGTACCAAAAATGTTCCAGAACATAAAAGATGCAGCTGAATTATTCATGAGTACAAAATGTAAAATGATCAGCAACCTAGAAAAAATAGAGTACAAATCTCATACTATTAATAAAACTGCAGATAAACTAGAAAACAACTAGAGTAATTCACAACTATGCAGAATGTAATTACTGATATTTTGCAATACTAAAATTTGTACCTAACAAATGCACAGACCACATATTTCCCCGAAAACATCCTGTGTACTCCGGTGAAGGTCTTTAGCCTTTATCCTGTGTTGTTCCATTTCTTTGGATTAAAGAAAATCTGATGCAAAGGAAGAAAATATGGCATGTCAAATAAAAGTATTGCATATTCCACCGATATTACAAGTACAGAAGTCTAGAGTACCTATGCAATAATGACACCAAATATATATTGCCGACATCTATTTACAAACGTACATCGGATGTATAATCAATACTTCCACCTTAACTGACGTACATAATCAATAGCAGCAAGTCCATGGAGACGCAGTTTCCCACAAACAGCTCAAGCTAACATGTAAGTATTTATTCTTACTTGGAAGAGTAATTAGGTTATCACCTATTGTGTTTCACCATATCGATATAAGACATCCATGTCCAAAAACTGGTTCTTGTAGATTAGATCCTCACCAGGTTCCTCAGCTAGCCCCAAGAGCTCATCCTTCAAATGCAATAGACACATGAAAATCAGAACATAGTATACAATAATTTTACAGTAAAAATTGGAAGGAAAATCATTGATGCTAGATCTCATCGTAACTAGCACCATCTCGTAACGCTGACGATTTACACTTCTTGAAATACTCCATGAGGAGTCTGAAAACACCCGCTGCATGTGGTAAGAGTTGACTGCTTGAAAACCACAACCGTGGTTAGATCATGAAGATAATAACCTATGCATATATAGTAAAAAAAAATGGTTTCTGCACAATTTACCTGCGAATGTCTTTAATGGAAACTATTAAAATATCCAAACTGTCCAAGTACAAAATCGAAAGATCTGAACAGATAAACTCTTGCTGCATGACTGTTATAAACGGAGTTGTGTTTGGTGACAATGAACCATCAACCAATAATACTCTGCTAACAATTGAAACATAATTGATACGTACCTTATGAACAAATCTGACATGGAAGCGCATGATGCGACCTTCACAAATTAAGAATCTGATGGGGTCTGCTTAGCCAGAAGAAATATTCCACGAGTAAAATGACAAAAAAAATTTGTATTATCATATTCATTATTTCAATGAAAAGATACAGTAGTGTTTAATACTGGTTCATGAATGTATAAGAATTAGTATCCCTAAAAAAGGGCTTTAATCTCCATTAAACAAAAGTATTGAGCCTTTAAGGAATGTATTGATCCATCTTATGATTGAACCGTTACTCTCATAAATAAGTACAAAGGAAACTAAAAATAAAACCTGAAATTGCAAGAGGAACTTTGAAAACCAAGCAGAGTAGGACCCCAATAATAACATTGTACACAACAGTAGCTTGTTTTTTGCAAAAAAGGGCCCCCAAATTACACAAAAACTTAAGTAGCTTGCTTGTTGTAAAGGTCTAAGTTGAACACATGGCCAAAGGTTCAATTCCTCACCCTTGTATTATGTTTTATTTTTTAAGCATAAAAAAAAATCTACCGAAGAAAAAAAAATCCATGGGAGGGACCCGGGACCCTTTTGCGCACCTTGCCTTGGGCCCTATAAATCTCCGGGACAGCCCTGCCCTCAGAAATGGTTAGAGGTCTTAAGTTGGTAAAATATTTTTGGGGATTTTTCCCATGGCCGTCTAGGAACAGCTCCTAGATAAGTGTGTGCTTCTTGTCGAAGTGACGTCTATTATATTTTCATTCCTCTTGGTCTGTACTTTGGCCTTCTGTTTTGTAATGTTTTTATTATTAATGCAATTTCTATTTTTTGCCTTAAAAATACAAATTAACTACTATTAATTAACCAGCCCCCCTTTAATTATAAATGCATGCAGAAGTTGTGGAGTTTAAGCTAATACACTCTACTCACTTCCATCACTCACAGTCTTTTCAGTATACCTTTTCTCCTACTCTATCTCTTATCTGACTATCCCTTACTTTAGCACATCTAATTACTAAGTCTTTCCAAGAACTAGAGCACCATTACTATATAATAATGCAAAAGTATAAGAGACAATATTATGTATGTTTTTAACTTTTGAAAATGATCTACAACAAATGGTGGAGATTAATATAGAAAAAGATAATATAGACATCTTTATCATTTTTTGTGTATTTTAAAGTGTGGATAAGTAAATAAGATTGTGAAAAGAGACATAATCATTGATCAAAAACTCGGACTCGGATATTGGATGTCCATATTTGTACTAGAAGCCAAATTAGATCAGGCGATCTAGCCACCCGAGTAGGTAGAGTCTTTTTCTTAAAAAGATTATAAATATTTTTATTAATATTTATTGTAAATTAGGAATATAAGCACTATTAGAGAATATTAGCACGATTCAAATTGACTTGTGAAAACTCTGATGAATTAGTTCGAGTTTGAACAATCCAAAATGATCCAATGTTTTTTCGAAAAATCACCCAAAATCAGTTCACACGAGGTTGGTCCCAAGTTTGTTCGGGCGATCCAGTCCGATACGATTCAAGTTTTTGAAACATGCATATAACAGATAAAATACAAGAAAGCTGAAAAGGGTACATTATAGATAGTTGTGCTGCCTGGTTTCTTTCAATAATTTCTTTATGAGAAGTAGGCAAACTGATATGTGTTCCACTAATGTCAAAAGGAATGTTTTGTCTAGACAGAGCCTCTCCCGATTTTAGGGGATCATTTGGTGAAAATTCTTTTAAAGAAAATAAAGTAGATGGCTCATTTAAGTCAGTTTTTTACGGAGTTATATTTAATAAAAGTATGATTTAGTATTGATCATAATCAGGGTTAGGATAAAAAAAATAGATTCAGTGTTACCTGGCATCTGGCATCACTAAGACCAAATACAACCTTTAAGTATCTTTTTAACTTGAGGAGGAGCTACAAAGTTATAGCTGCTTGACAATCAGCCTGCTTAGGCAACAATTTTTTTCACATTTAAACCTTCTATTGGTAAAAAGTTTAAAGGATTAGCAAAATGGTGCCTCCTGATCACAACTATGGTCCATTTCTATTTCATTCCTCTCTAGATTTATGAAGTAAGTACGACAAGATACCCAAGCAATAGTAAATCAAAGAGAAGATCTAGAAGTTTAACCACATATAACATGGTATAGAGAAGAAGCCTATTGTCTAAGCAACAAATAATTTATGATTACTGAGTAGATAAGGCAGTACTCTTGATCTAACTGTACTTGGTTACTTTGCAGATTGTCTTTTAAGATACCACAAGAAACACCCAAGGTTGGAGTACACAGAATTGCATCCTCTTCTTTGATATGGATAAAGATGGAATGTGCAGATAAATATGATTCCTGTTGAAGTACCGAAGAATCATGTTTAAGTGCCTCATTCTCGTCTAAAATTGCAGGCTTATCTTCTTGTATGGAATGGGAACTCAAGGCTTTCATTGTTGCCTCATGGGATCCAAATATAACTTGTAAAACAAGGTTTATGGTATAGATCAAGTAAAGAGGCTCATCAGGTGTTGTGAATGGAAGCGAAGCTAGGATCTCAGTGTAGTACCTAAAGGAAGGAATTCAAACTTTGAGCTATCATAAAATAGCAAAATAGAATCATAGGTTATCATCAACAACAATATTTACATCAAGAAAGGAATTACTGACTGGTTATAGCTTGACGAATCAAACTTGCGTACAACTGAAGACAAAAATATGTTTCTTGATTCACGATTCCCCCGAATAAGTCTGTAGATCCGAGAAACACCAAGCCTCACATGAATAAGAGTGTTGCCATCAGATATTTCTTTCATATTTCATGATGGCTTCCCTTGATTGGAGTATTCTAGAGAAGTATTCACCAAAGAATGGACGAAATTAAATGACATTTGAAGTCCATCACTCAAGCGACTCTTAAAAAAATTAGGATGCCTGCCATTATGCATTTATTATCATGCAAACAATTGAAAAGTTTACTTAGAATGATAAATATGGGGTTTATGACTCACTTCTCATTCATGCTCAGTAGCAAATGATGAGCCAACTTTGAGTTTGCCTCCTGCGCATCCGTTTCAAGTGTTATGAGATATGGAACATAAGTTATTGGATGTACTAGACCTTGCGCAACGCAGCTTCCACAATCTACCTCAGATAAAACTAGAAATATAATCAGTATAAGATGGAAACATATGTTAATTAGGCATTTTAGTACTTAAATTGCAAGGAAAACTTATGCGAGGGGCTCATGTATAGAGATAGAAGCATTATCATAAAAATCAATCCATGAAGAGATATGTAGTAGATCAATAGAGTACCCACAAACCTTAAAAACAGACTGTCAAACTTCTTCATTCATGTCATTACATCTTCCCAAGATACTCTACCAATAAAGCTAAATAATACCTTCACAGATATTGTTATCACCTGCACCAGCAGTAACAGGAACATTGTGTCCACCTTCTTCAGGATGCTGGATTACATTACTACAACCATTTTTAACATGGATAGCAACAGCCTTCTAGAAGCAATCCTTTTCAAGAAGCCAACTACAGCTTCAACTATTTAATTGCTACGCCATAAAGGGATTGATAAAACCAAGTGTAAAAATTAAAAACTTAATAGAAAAAAATTACCAGAGTATCAAAGTATATAGTTTAATTAACCAATATCATTGAATTGATTGACTAACCAGTATATAATAGTTGAAGCAATAATAAATTTTTTCATTTCCCTTCTCCTTTATCCGGGCTTGGGACCGGCAATGAAACCATAGGGCATCATTGGCAGAGTTAAAAAAAAATACCTGCAAGAAATCCATTAGTCAGTGAGAGAAATAATTGCAACTTCATATCCTTTCTACTATTGTAACGTCAAAACAAATCATGAGTCATATTAATGGTCAGTGTTAGGAAGAAACAAATTTTAAAGATTACCTTATGCTCGAAGCTCCAATTAGACCCTTTTGAATCTTTTAGAGAGTATAGGGACTGAAAAGTGCACAATATATTCACACTGCTCCTTCAACATATATTTTTACTTGCTCTAATAACACTTGCATATACCAAAAAATTAGTAGCATAATTAAATCTTAAAATTAGAAACCCAAACCAAGATAAAATCTAGAATGTACTTATGTAATTAACCATTCTAAAAATCACCATAACATAAGTCTGTGCGAGTAATCAAAATGAGATATTAAAAAAGTGCTCTTATTATGATTAAATCCAAGAAAAGCACAAGTACCAACACGTGCAAGACAAAAATGCATATATATCAATTTACATAACATAATTATTTATTATATAAGATTACAAATTTACTGTAACCTACCTATCTAATTAAAGAAGTGTGCCAACATCTTTGCCCAAACAATAGTTGTTTCCAATTCTACATTGTTGAGTGACGATAGTAAGGGTCGTTATCTGCTGAATTAATGTCTGGATTGTACGTCACATTGCCAATAATAACATTGTACACAGCAGAATGTGAATCTCCTATAGCTCTCCCACTTGAAACGATTTTACCAGTGAAGGATAGTTGCTAGTAAGGGCGTTCTTTGCCTGATAAAGCAATTGGTAATGATGGACGCATGCTTGAAGGAGACTCTGTAGCCTTTCACTTTTAGAAAGAAAAAAGCTAGAGTAAGATGCAGATATCATTTAATATATATAAAAAAAATTAATGAATAAAAATAACTAATTACAACTGTCTTGAGGATATATTAAGGGGGATATATTCTTACATTGAATGTTGTAGAGCCAGAAGTAGCTTGCCTTCCCACCGCCAAACTTGAAAGCTTTTAGTCCATTATTGTATGTTTATCTTGGACATGAACCAAATCTTCCTCAAGAGTCAAGAATGCAGTTTTCTCTTTAAATAGTTGATCTCTTAGGTGGTATGATGATAATACTTCCTCTTGGGAAACATTGAGTCCACATGCTCGTGTACGACCCTGAGTATCTTTACCACAAACTTGTGTAACGGGATCGTTGTCTATATCTAAGCTGACTGTCTCAAGTTCAGCGATACAAATTATTCTTATTTTCTCCTGTAAATAAAATTAAAACCAAAAGACTTAAGTTTATTTTATATTAATGATTAATTTGAAATTTATTAAGTAGTTATATTAATGATTACCAACTCAACATCAAGCTCTGGTGTAAGAGAAGATTCGTTAGCTCTCGTATGTAGCTAATTACACATCTGTCCAACAAATTGGACCTTTAGGATTTTTCTTCCTCTACAAAAGTCATGAAAAAGTGTAAACACAAGCAAAATCATCTATATTACTTAAATATATATATATATATTTTCACAATTACAAATCTTTCAGCCATTCTTCCACTTCCACATCTAACAGATGTATTTGGCCTCTTCATAGCCTTCCTCGCAGCCTTGCTCCTTTCTCGACGAACAATTACTCTGGGTTCTCTTTGCAACTCAAGAAATATTTCTCAATCTTCACGTCTAACTCTTTTTGCATATTTTTTTCTTCTTACCTCGCCATTGGGATATGGGTCATACTTAAACTTCCGATATTTGGAATTGCGATCACACCACAACCGCTGAGCCCTTGCGAGAACTTTCCCTTTCATGTATGTGGGGACATCATACTCATCCTATTATATGCTTATTTGGTATTGTTAAAACATAAAATACAGATAAATTCTTATTATAAAGCCAATAATTTACCGTCACTTTTTTCCAAATTATTTCTTTGTGATGGTCAGGCACAAATCTCCAAAACTCATAAAAAATAGGACAGTGTATCATCATCAAGCAACCAATATTAGAGACAAACTTGGCACTATTTTCTACAATTGGTTGCTCATTTTTATCAAAACTAATTACAATTTTTCCATCGATTTGAGCCATGCCACTACAAAAATAGCAGTTATTAAATTTGATAAAAACGGTTTCTCTTAATAAAACCAATTTCCTTACCATAGTATGAGATAATATCATTATAAATAAGATGTATGTATTAAGTGAGTATCCTAAATTGAGCTTGATATATTGCATCTGTGATATATAGGTCAAATTGGAGTCAACACGCTTGAGCGAGGAAGAGATACGCCAATGTAACCAAGAGTTTGCGGTGGAGTTAGATAGAATGAGAGAGGCAAATGAAGATAGGGAAGATTAACATGTAAAGGTACATTTTAAATTCGGTGAGGCAACTCAAACCGCTATTGACCTCACTCGGAAGATTGAGGAGAAGGATCCTAAAATTAGTAAAGGGCAAAAGGAGTTCGCGGAGGTGAAGGAAAAGGTAGAGAAGCTTAAAAGTCTGAATGAGGCGTTGATTGTAAAGAGTAGGGATGCTGACATGGCTCGATACCGTATACAGGCGTTAGAAATGTTAGAGGAAGAGTGATGCCATTTTATGGCCTGTCTGAAGGACCAAATGATCAGCAAATTAAATGAACAGGAGCCGACTCAAGCTGATCTAGTGAGTACCAGAAGCGAACTGAAGCAATTGAAGAAGAAAATGGTATAGAAAAATAGCGAGCTGAAGAGAGCTCGAGATAATATATTTAACTTTGAAGTTACGGTTGAGCAGTTGACTGTAGCTTTGCCTACTAAAGATATAGAGTTTCGATTGGTGTAAAGGAAATGTGATGAGCTGAATGAGAGGGTAGCAAAATTAAAAACCGTTTTGGCTCAGGCCAATTCGTACGCCAAAAATCTCGAGGCTAGAGAACGCTCAAGGAAAAATTAAGTCGACATCAAGGTCTCCCTTGTTGAAGGGTGATGGTCCAACAATGATTCTTGTTGAAGGGGATGTAGTTGCTGAAGGGAAATATAACTCAAACTCAAGGTCATGTGAAAAAAGGAAATGAGTGGTTAAGGGAGTGCCAAAGTAAGTTGGAGGGTGCTCATGGCAGTGAACAAAAGTTGGAGCGGGCTATCATAGGTAAAGATGCATTGATAAAGAAAAATGATGAGTTGTTAAAGAAATCTTCGGCTGAGAAGATTTAAATAGGGAGCTTGAGGAACTTCATGCTCAGGTGGCAAAATTAATGGATATGAACAAGGCATAATCAGCTAAAGTTGATGCAAAGGCTAAAAAGAACATCGAATTTATGTCCCGTACAGACAGTCACATGGTATGGCAAGAAGCACGGTATAAAAGGTTGAAAGAGCACCTTTAAACGGTAAGAGAAAACTTTGCTTAGATGGTTGTACCGTAGGTATCGCACTCAGAGATGCTATTGGCAGTAATTGCCTATTTTGTTAAAAAAATTAGAAGGCTCAAGTTAGAGAGGAATACATTGCACGATTGCTTGCCGGGTAGAGGATGTATCTATAGAGTTGAAGTAGGTCGAGGAAACTGTATGAACTCCATGGAAATGGAGTTAGGTTCTCGACCTGCTGAATTGGTAGAATAAGGCAGGATTAACTGTTGCAATGACCTAATCCCGCAAGCTCTAAGTGGTCTAGAATTAGTCCATATACCAATGTACCTATGACAAAAATCTAATAGACAAGAAATGACACAGGTATTTAGCGTGGAAAGCCTATGAATAGGTAAAAACCATGGCTTCGTGTTAAGGGTTTTTGTAATAGTGACGTTTAATGCTTAATGCCGATTATATCTTATTTCAAGTTATTTATAGATTTAGAAATGATTGACCTTCTTAAAAAGAATTTTGGAGTTTTGATAATCCTAGAAAATATAGTTTTCTTGGAGATTTCTCTTGCAATCTTCTAGTCTCTGTCTCTTCTGAAATTTTTTCTTTATATAGGCCTCTTCCGCAACACTTCTTCATGCTGAAGCACGTTTTTTGAACATTGTGGCTAGTGGTTGTTTGACTGAGTAACTGCTGAGTTCGTGAGAGACAAGTGAATTTGACTTGTTTAGTTTTTTCAGTTTGAGCTCGACATACGTTTCTTAACAGTTCGTGGAGTACATGGCGATGCTGATTGGGGAAGTCGTTTGGAGAATGTGTAAGTCTGATATGGAGGTAATTCGAACTAGTGATAGCTCAATTTTAGGTGAGATCAAGGGATAGGCCCCAACAATCGCACCCTGACAACCAAAGTCACGAGTGACTTTGGTTGAGAAAGGATTTAGACATTTGGGTAAGCGTGTTTTGAATTTTGAAAGAAGTAATGATGTTGTTGATTATATGGAAAATTGCGCGTGTAAAAGAGTGATGGACGTGCATTGAATGCAGATGGGAATATTGATGTATGTGGATGGGAATATTGATGTATGTGACACTTAGGGTTTGAAGGGTTTTATCGGTATTGAATGATGACGCTTGGTGAAACGTTCCAATATAATAAATGTAGGGTTATATAAAGAGTACCTGTACCGAGGATTATGACAAAGTATGCTTGATCTGGTTTAAAAAATCTCTATAATTTTTAAAGATGGTGAAAACTCGTAGCATGGCTCTTGAAGTACGAATTGCTTCAAAAATGTAGTGGTTGAAGTTGAAGTTTTTTGGGGATCAATCCTTGAAGGATCTTGTTCCATCTCCTATTCCTCCGACGTACAGATGCATGTTGGAGAATGAAGCAGCTGAAGCTGAAAATGAGTTTTACTGTAGATGGAGGTTTCATCACATTGTCTTGATAGGCAAACAGTATTAGGTTTGTCTTCGCATCCTTGCAGAAAGCAAGGTTGGGGGGACTGATCGATTATAAACCAACATTATAAAAGACCCGCAAGCGTACGGTGTACCATTTAGAATAAAGGAAAGTAGGGTCGAATCCCAAGAGACTTAAGGTACAAATTATACTTTGAGCTACTAGTTTTATCCAATAATAACGAGTTTGTGTAGGTTTTAAAATAAAAAGAAGAGCGAAACAAATTATAAGAAAAATTAGAGTGGAAACCAAGGCATCGATTCCACTCCGGCCTTTTTAGCCGTTAGATAGCATAAATAATTAAAGTAAATTACGTGTTCCCGTATCGTATATCCTTTGTCCGGCATATGCAATACATCAAAAGATATAAGAGATTTAGTAATTGAGAACTACTCATAAACTAACTTACTCAACCATGGTCCAGTTGATAGGTATGGATTATGTTCTCTTCTCCATGTTCCTAACCTATCTTGTAATGGTCGAACAAGATTGTTACATAGATTTATTATTCCTCCTAATCCTAGTTATGGTCAAGCATAGGATGAAGGAATACGAATATGCATTATTCTGGGATAAAGAGAAAGTAATTACTCTAACTAAGTTACACAATCTACACTAGGGCTTCATTGGGTGGAGCATTCCCTAGTCTTGGCTAAGAAGATTAGCTACTCATCCCTTTGATCATTGCCATACTACTCGTACTGCGATAAAATTAAAAGACAAGAACAAGAGTAAAACAAGAACTTTAATGCTTATTGAAATTTGATTTATACTCTCCAAGATGCCCTCTCATGAGTGGGATTCCCCTCCTATTTGTAAAGTATAGGAAGAGTTTACAAAATATTACCATTAATTTAAAATCTTCTAAACAATGCCTAAAATCATGCATATATATTACAACTCATGAGAATAATATCTATATCTAATTCAATTCAATAGGCTTCAATGTAAGGGCCTTTGGTTGACAACTTCAAATAAGAATCATTGTTGGACCATCACCCTTGTTCTTCATTAAAAACTGGAAAAATGTACGACTTGTTTATCATGTGACTGATTTCTGTAAATAAAAACAAAAGTACTATTAGTGTCACATTTATTTAATAAATTACTAGGTAGATATAAATTTAGAAGTTGTACACGTAAATATTGCGTGTCTATCAAATACCCCCAAACTTTTATTTTACTAGTCCCCGTGCAAAAGTAAACAAAAACTATTTTTGCATGTCACGCGGCTGCATTTAGCATATGCAACATGCCCTTAAACCCCCAGGTTTAGCCTAGTGGACGAGTGTTGTCTCGTGAGGGTTTGTAATGACTATACCCACAAAAGTCAATAATTACATTTTAAACAATTCTAGAATACACTTGACTCACATCCTGTGAACTTAACCTTACTTAGTTGTGACAAAAATATACTAATGAAAAAATCCTTAAACTTGCTATTCCCCTAAGTATATCAAAGAATATTTTAACCTTATCATAAACTAGAGATACTACCTCAAGGTTAGAAAGAGATTCAAGTATTTCACTAGCTATATTTGAGTGTACAATGAAAATAGTTTTATGATAACGGTCAAAATCCAGTGTTTAGTATGGGTAAAAATTAGAGTGTCGTTCACTTTCGAACGGAACAAGAAATTAGTTTTGGTCTTGTGTTTTAGTAATCTAAGGTTGTAAAACCGTAAAAATCAATGATATGGTTTTAATCAAGAATAAAGGTCTAGAGGCTTCGGATTTTACTACCATTTATATACAATATCAACATAGTATCGTATATTAAATTCTCTACTTAATTGAAATAACAAACGTCGACCTTTTGTCGATGTAATCCCATGATTAATTATAACTCAAGTACAATATATTGTATGAACTAAGTATGTACTAAAAACATATTCCATGAAAGCTATGCTAACTATGAAATGTTAATTATGATCATACCTTAGAAAAATACAATATTAATACAATTTTACTATATCTTTTGAGAATCACAAAACTCTTCCTATATCTCTACTTAAAGGGATCATAGGATGATAATGGATGTCTCCAGCAATATAGTTTGGGGATTTGTAATAATATGCTTATATTGTGTTCGAGAAAAATACATTCTACTACATGATATCATACGCTTATGGCAGATCCATCCTCACCCCTAGTGAGGACTTAGCCGGCCATTATAATAACTATAAAACCTAAATGATATGAGAATGAAATGAACATAAACTAGCAACAAAAAGAGGAATTTTATTGACTTACAAAATGAAATGCCCCAAATGCTTACAAGACTTGCACCAACTTACTCTAATAATGCTCTCTTGCATTCTACAAGAATGATTCTCTCAAAATTGGATGATCTTATGAGCTCACCACCTCTCCTTTTATAGATGAAGGAAAGGGTTCTTACATTTAATATTAGATTTATAACCTATGCCATGAATGTACATAAATTTGTAACCTCCAAGAGTTATCCTCCAAAATTGTAATCTCCCCATGTGGTACCCTTGTGTTTGATAACTCTACATCCTTCTCCAACAGTTCATCCTTTGAGCTATACATCCCGGTATTTGCACATATTTGGTAAATGAGCTCCATGTGACCTGAAATATAAAAATTGGTTTTATAAGTCATGTTTAATAATAAAATTAAGAATAATAAACATTAATTCATAGGGGAATAGTGGTCAGGGTGTGGTTCCCCATCATGACCTAGACTCAGGGTTCTCACAAGTAACATTTTCTAATGTTCCTTTCACATAGTTCATGGCCAAACAAGAGATTGGTAATAATTTTTCCTCTTCCATTTCTTAATCATGCGAGTAGCCTTGCAGCGTGAAAGTTGTTAGAGCACATTTGGCTTATTTTTATTTTTTGTATTTTTTTTTTAATGAACTTATTCTTAGGCAGTTGTCTCCCTTGTAGCAAACTATTCCTAGTATAAATGCTAAATTTTTCTTATACTGTGCAAAAATCTATAAAAGGTATTAATTGTAAAACTACAGTGAATTGCAGGTTTCCAAAATATGCCAAGTTAACTTGAATTAGTCGCTAATAGAAAGATATTACATCTAGCTTAAGATATTCAAAAACATTCTAGTACATAATTGGTACAATTTTGAAATTTAGGTTTTTCCATAATATTTATGTCAAGGTAATATCAATTTAAGTGTTCAAAAATTTGTCGAAAATAAATCATAAATTGTCAAAGTGTCACTATCTCACTTTTCATCAAAAAGCATTTAAAGAAATGGTCTCCTACCCAAACTTAAATAAAGCATTTCCCTCAATGTTTGAGAGCAGATATATAAAAAATGGAGGATAAAAACTAAAATTTCTCTCCTGAATGTGTCATGGGTTACCTCCCAAGAAGCGCTAAGTATAATGTCTTCAGCCTGACGAATGTACCCCCATACTTAAATTTTTTATAATGGCACTATAGGGGTACAAAGTACAATAAGTGGTGAACTATCTAGGTTGCAAGTTCTCCTTAAATAACTGAGGAACACCAAAATTGTCATTATCATTGAATAACAAGATAATAGAAAAATAGTGGTTCTCCTTATCAGCATCTAATTGTGCTGATGCAATCTGGATACATAAAAATAACTCAGAGTCTAATCCCCCGGATAAAGATTTTCCTTATTTAATTTATGGGGAATCTCACTTTGAGATATTTTACAAGGTATAATCCCATACACCAAAAATTTATCTTGAAATTCATCATTTCCCAAAAAATAACTTGAACCATTAAAGTGATGTCGATTGGGTGGTTGTGGGTCAGGCTCAAGTTTGTATGACTCAGTTGCAGGTGATAATGCTCATACTATTTTAAGAATTATGGGGTCATCCCAGTACTTGAAATAATTTAGACATTGATAAATAAAGTAGGTACAACTAGAGTTATCTTGTAACAAATCTGCAAATTCATTAACAATTAAGGTACCACTAAGTGGCTTGTAAAATGGAGATGTAGAAATTGGTATAGGTGTGGTTGGTGAAGAAGTAACCAAAATAGATTCAACCCCCAATAATTGCGATATATCCTGTAAAGAAGGGTCGTCCACCCATTAGTTTTCAATATTGCAATTTGTGTTAGGTGCACGCGGCTTAAAGCAAGGCTAAGGTGACTCATAAGGAGACAGAGAAGGAAGTGACAAGTTGATAACATCTGCAACAGGTTCGGCAATTTCTAATTTCTTGACTTTGGTACAAATATCATCATCTACAAATTCCTTGCATATTATCGTATAATGAGATGGTGATTCCATATATTCATATTTTTTCTCATCATCATCATCGTCAGAAAAATCATTAGAGGAGAGAGAAAAATATTCAGTTTCAGTCATAGTTTCTTCAAATAAATTTATTAGGTTGATCGATAGTTGAATTTGGAGGGCTTTGTCAAGATCTTCTTGTGACATAGGATCGTCATCCTTAAAATATTCAACTTCAAAATCTATCTCACAATATGGTATCCATTCACCCCACGGAGAAAACATTCCTTGATTACGCTTGAATTCATCCATTTCTAAATCACAAGGGGATTTAACTTCAAGTTGTTTTTCTTCATTGTTTGGAAGTTTTTCATGCTCTATTTCACTCCATGTGGTTGGTAACTGAGTTATCTGAGTCTCTAACCTAAAGATAGATTGAGATGTTAAATTTTGATTCACCAAAGTTAGTTGTTGGAATTGCATCATTTGTTGCTGAAATTGCAGCGCATATAGTTGACTTTTCATTAATTGTTGTTCATTTTCCATTGATTATTGCATGAAGAGAGCAAGTGTGTCATCCACAGATGGTTTAGGTGGGGCAGGTGGGTACTGATTGGATGATTGGACGGACTGATGGGCTTGCATATATGAATAAGATTAGAAAGGTTCCGCGTATTGGGAATTTTGGTGATCCCATGATTGAAAATTATTTTAAGGTTGTTGCGGGATGTTAAATTGTGAGCTGCATGGATTCCAATGTTCTCGCATGTACTATATTATAAAATAAAAGCAACACCCAATGCAATAAATAACCAATCAAACCTAAACTCTAGCACATCAACATTTTTCTAAAAGTAATTATTATGTTTCCTTTATATTCTTTTATGTTCTAAATTGGTAGGATGGCAAAAGGCTTTGGTTCCTATACTCTCCTGCACCACTATGGTCGTACCAGCTTATAGTAGATGTTCAGTCCTCACGCCTTAGCGAGTCGTCTTATAGTACGTCAGCACTCGTAATGGTGACGTCGCAAACCAATAAATAGTATTTCGCGGCGCTAGGCTAGGGCCGTATCCTACGAACTCGTGTTTGTACCCCAGTCTGGTACACCTATCCATTAGGTGATGAAATCCAACGAGAATCTTGCTATTATTTTTTATTAACAGTTATTTTGAGGTCTGGGACGTTTAATTTTCGTGTGATACGAATTTCTTCGAATCCCTAATGGGTGTCCCACTTGATGGTGAACTTTTTGGGTGATGAAATCCCACAAGTCTCTATCAGTTTTTACCTTTTCTAATGTTGGAATGAAAAAGAATATTAAACACAATAATAGGCAATCCAACCACAGCAAAAAAAATTATTAGAGCAGCGTGAATTTGCACATTCCATAAGACTTTATACGTCAAAGTGCAGGGTGGGGCGAATATGCACCCCGTCTAGATGTCAAGTATTAAGAAGTAACTACCTACAGGAAGTTTTTCCTGGTGAAGCTGTGGACACACCTTCACTTAGGGGGCGAAAGAAGGAAGTGCCCCTTCACTTAGGGGGCACAAGAAGGATGGATTTGATTATTCTTTAAGCTTTGCCTATTTTTTGTCCCATTTCCAACTTTGTGACTATCCTGCAAAACAAGAAAAAAAGGATTAGTGAACTTGGGACAACAATATTAATTCAATTTCGAAGTTTACTGAAGTCCATGATGTCCTAATTTTCAAATGCACATATCTTTCAGCTCGGTTTAGAGAGTGCATTAAATAATATCAATTTGTAAAGATAATTTAGAAAGGAAAGACATTCAAGAAGGAAGTTTTCTAGAATTTAGCTTCCCTACCGATCAAAACAAGTGATTAATGAACACGGCGTCCTTTACAGAGACTGTTTTTTACTGTTTTTTCAAAAGGCTGTAACTCACAAACAACTAAACAGAAAAATATGATCTATTGTAATTCGGAATGGGCTTTGAATTATCTAAATCTTTCATAGCAGACGTATTTCCCAACTATGAAGTATAGATGATGAAAAATGGTGAAACATTCAAGGATAGACTTCACAGCTACTCTAGCGCCAAGAGAGATTGAGCCAATCAACTCAATAATTTTGTTTCCGGATCCAAAAAAAGAAAAAAAAAACAAGAAAGAAAAATTAGCTTAAAATAAAACAACGCAAAAATAAAACGCAACTTTGTAAGTCCCCGGCAGCAGCGCCAAAAACTTGATCGATTATAAACCGACGTCTTAAAAGACCAACAAGCGCACGGTGCACCGTTTAGTACAAAGGAAAGCGGGGTCGTATCCCAAGGGACTTGTGGTGGGAATTATACTTCCAGCTACTAGTTTTATCCAATAACAACGAGTTTGTGTAGGCTTTGAAATAAAAAGAAGAACGAAACAAATTTACATGATATATTGGAGTGGAAATCAAGGCATCGATTCCACTCTACTCTTTTTAACCATTAGATAGCATAAATAATTAAAGTTAATTACGGGTTCCCGTATCGCCTATCCTTGGTCGGGCATAAGCAATACATCAAAAGATTCAAGAGATTTAGTAATTGGGAACTACCCATAAACCAACTAACTCAATTATGGTCCGGTTGATAAGTATGGATTATGTTCTCTTCTCCATGTTCTTAACCTATCTTGTTATGGTCCATCAAGATGGTTACATATATTCATTATTCATCCTATTCCTAGCTATGGTCAAGCATAGGACGAAGGAATACGAATATACAATATTCCAGGATAAATAGAAAGTAATTACAACTCATGAGAATAATATATATATATCTAATTTTATTCAATGGGTTTCCATGCATGGGCCTTTGGTTGACAACTTCAAATAAGAATCATTGTTGGAGTGGATTACCCTTGTTCTTCGTTAAAAACTGGAAAAATGTACGACATGTTTATCATGTGATCGATTTCTATAAATACAAACAAAAGTACTACTAGTATCACATTTATTTAATAAATTACTAGGTAGATATAAATTTAGTAGTTGTACACGTAAGTATTACGTGTCTAGTAAATACCCTCGAACTTATATTTTGTTGGTCCTCGATCAAAAGTAAACAAAAGCAATTTTTGCATGTCACGCGGTTGCATTTAGCGTATACAACAAGCCGTTAAACCCCCAGGTTTAGTCTGGTGGACGAATGTTATCTCGTGAGGGCTTGCCGTGACTATACCCACAAAAGTCAATAATGACATTTTAAACAATTCTAGAATACACATGACTCATTTCCTGAGAACTTAACCTGATTTAGTTATGACAAAAATATACCAATAAAAAAATCCTTAAACTTGTTATTCTCCCAAGAATATCAAAGATTATTTTAAGCTTATCCGAAACAAGAGGTACTACCTCCAGAATAGAAAGAGATTCAAGTATTTTTCTATAGCTATATTTGAGTGTACAATGAAAATAGTTTTATCGCCGAATACATTGCATAGGATAATTTACATAGTTTTTGGTACTCTAGTTCTCACTGGAATAAATTACGGTCAGTTCAACAAGTGCCTTAGTCAATTCGTCTTTCTAGAATTTTACTTTTTTCTTTTCTTTTGTAAGCCTTTTCTTTTGAGTACATTGTTTCTTAGTGAAGAATTCGTAACAAGGAATTTTTGGTCGACAATCCCAGCCAGTTGGCGAAAGTACCAGGGTGTGGTACCCCATCATGACCTAGACTCAGGATTCTTATAAGTATTATTTTCTTATGCTCCTTTCACATAGTTCATGGTCAAACTCGAGATTGGTGATAATTTTTCCTCTTTCAGTTCTTAATCATGCAAGTAGCCTTACAGCGTGAGTTTTTAGGGCACATTTGGCTTTTCTAAAAAATTTAAATTTTTTCGTAGTAATGAATTATTTTTAGGCAGTTGTCTCCCTTGTAGCAAACTATTCCAAACATCAATGCAAAAAATTTCTCATACAGAGAAAAAGTTTATTAAAGGTATTAATTGCAAAACTACAGTGAATTGCACGTTTCCAAAATATGCCAAGTTAATTAGAATTAGTCGCTAATAGAAAGATAGTACATCTAGCTTAAGATATTCCAAAACATTCTAGTGTATACTTGGTACAATTTTGAAATTTAGGTTTTTCCATAATATTTATGCCAAGGTAAAATCAGTTTAAGTGTTCGAAAATTTGTCAAAAAAATATCATAAATTGTCAAAGTTTCATTATCTCACTTTTCATCAAAAAACATTTAAAGAAATGGTTTCCTACCCCCAAACTTAAATCATGCATTGCCCTCAATGTTTGAGAGCAGATATATAAAAAATAGAGGATAAAAACTGAAATTTCTCTCCTGAATGTGTCATGGGTTACCTCCCAAGAAGCGCGAAGTTTAATGTCTTCAGTTAGACCAATGTACCCGCATACTTAAATGATTTATAATGGTACTATAGGGTTAAAAAGTATAATAAGTGGTGAACTATCCAGGTTGCAAGTTCTCCTTAAATAACCGAGGAACACCAAAATTGTCCTTATCATTGAATAACCAGATAAAGATTTTCCTTATTTAATTTATGGGGAATCTCACTTTGAGATATTTTGCAAGGTATAATCCTATGCACCAAATATTTATTTTGATATTCATCATTCCCAAAAAGTAACTTGAACCATTAAAGTGATGTCGATTGGGTGGTTTTGGGTCTGGCTCATGCTTGTATGACTCAGTTGCAGGTGATAATGCTTGTATTATTTTAAGAATTATGGGGTCATCCCAGTACTTGAAATAATTCAGACATTGATCAATATAGTAGGTACAACTAGAGTTATCGCGTAACAAATCCGCAAATTCATTAACAAATATGGTACCCCTAAGAGGCTTGTGAAATGGAGATATAGGCATAGGTATAGGTGTGGCTGGTGAAGGAGTAACCAAAATAGATTCAACCCCCAATAATAGTGATATATCCTGTAAAGAAGGGTCGTCTGCCCATTGGCTTTCAGCATCGCAATTTGTATCAGGTGGACGTGGCTAAAGGCATGGCTGAGGTGACTCATAAGGAGACTGAGAAGGAAATGACAAGTTGTTAACATCTGTAACAGGTTCGGCAATATCCAATTTCTTGACTTTATTACAAATATCATAATCTACAAATTCCTTGCATATTATCGTATAATGAGACGGTGATTCATTATATTCATATTTTTTCTCGTCATCATCATCGTCAGAAAAATCATTAAAGGAGAGGGAAAAATATTTAGTTTCAGTCATAGTTTCCGCGAATGAATTTATTGAGTTGATCGATTGTTGAAATTGGAGGGCTTTGTCAAGATCTTCTTGTGACATAGGATCGTCGTCCTTCAAATATTCCTCTTCTAATTCTGTCTCACAATATGGTATCCATTCACCCTACGGTAAAAACATTCCTTGATTACGCTTGAATTCGTCCATTTCTAAATCGCAAGGAGATTTGACTTCAAGTTGTTATTCTTTATTGCTTAGAAGTTTTTCAAGCTCAATTTCACTCTATGTGTTTGACAACAGAGTTATCTGAGTCTCTAATCTAGATATAGATTGAGATGTTGAATTTTGATTCACCAAAGTTTGTTGTTGGAATTGCATCATTTGTTACTGAAATTACAACGCTTGTAGTGGAATTTCCATTGATTATTTTTTATTTTTCATTGATTGTTGCATGAAGAGAGCAAGGGAGCCTTTCAAAGATGGCTTAGGTAGAGCAGATGGGAACTGATTGGATGATTGGATGGACTGATGGGCCTGCATATATGAATAAGATTAGAAAGGTTCCACGTATTGAGAATTTTGGTGATCCTATGATTAAAAATAATTTTGAGGTTGCTGCGGGATGTCGAATTGTGATCTGTATGGATTCCAATGTACTCACATGTATGAGATTTTAAAATAAAAGTACACCCAATGCCATAAAAACCAATCAAACCTAAACTCTTGTACATCAACATTTTTTTAGAAGTAATAATTAGCTCTCCCTAATTTTCTTTTATGCTCAAAATGGGTAGGATGGCAAAAGGCTTGGGTTCTTATACTCCCCTGCGTCACTATGCTAGTACTAGCTTAAAATAGATGTTCAGTCCCCACGCCTGTGCTAGGCTGAGGCCGTATCCAACGAACCCGTGTTGGCTCCCCGGTTCGGTACACCTATCCGTTAGGTGATGAAATCCTGCATGAATCTTTCTACTCTATTTTATTAACAGTTATTTTGAGGTCCGGAACGTTCAATTTTCGTGTGATACAAATTTTTTCGTATCCCTAATGGGTGGTCCCACTTGTTGGAGAGCTTTTTGGGTGATTAAACCCGCAATTCTCTAATAGTTTTAACATTTACTAATGTTGGAATGAAAAAGAATATTAAACACAACAATAGGTCAATCCAACCATAGCTAAATTTTTTATTAGAGCAGCGTGTATTTGCACAGTCCACACGATTTTATATGTCCAAGTGCCGGGGCGGAGCGGATATGTACCCATTCTAGATGTCAAGTTTTAAGAAGTACCATCCTGCGAGAAGTGTTTTCCGCTGTAGTTGTGGCCGCCCCTTCACTTAGGGGGCGAAAGAAGGAAGTGCCCCTTAACTAAGGGGGCACAAAGAGGATGGATTTGATGATTCATTTAGCTTTGCGTATTTTCCGTCCCGTTTCCAACTTTGTGACTATCCTGCAAAACAAGGGAAAAAGGATTAGTGAACTTGCGACAACAATATTAATTCAATTTCGATGTTTATTTCAGTTCATGATGTCCTAATTTTCAAATGCGCATATCTTTTAGGTCGTTTGAGAGAGAGCATTAAATAATATCAATTTGAAAAGATAATTCAGAAAGGAAAGACATTCAAGAAGAAAGTTTTCTAGAATTTAGCTTCCCTACTGCTCAAAACAAGTGATTAATGAACACGGCGTCCTTTACCAAGACTATTATTTACGATTTTTTCAAAAAGGTTGTAACTCACAAACGACTAAAACGAAAAATATGATCTATAACAATTCGGAAAGGGTTTTAAATTATTTAAAACTTTTGTAGCAAATGTATTTCTCAACTGTGAAGTATAGATGATTAAAAACAGTGAAACATTCCGGGACAAACTTTACAGCTATTGTTGGGTCAAGAGAGTTTGAGCCAATCAACTCAATCACTTTGTTTCGAGATCCAAGAAAAGAAAAAAAAATTGCTTAAAATAAAACACAACTTTCCAAGTCCCCGGCAGCGGCGCCAAAAAACTTGATCGATTATAAATAGACGTCTTAAAAGACCTGCAAGCACATGGTGTACCGTTCAGTACAAAAGAAAGAGGGGTCATATCCCAGGAGACTTGTGGTGCGAATTATACTTCGAGCTACTAGTTTTATCTAATAACAACGAGTTTGTGTAAGTTTTGAAATAAAAATAAGAACGAAGCAAATTATAAGATAAATTGAAGTGGAAACCAAGGCATCAATTCCACTCTACCCTTTTTTACCGTTAGATAGAATTAATAATTAAAGTAAATTACGGATTCCCGTATCGCATATCTCTGGTCGGGCATATGCAATACATCAAAAAATTCAAGAGATTTAGTAATTGGGAACTACCCATAAACCAAATTACACAACCATGGTCCGGTTGATAAGTATGGATTATGTTCTTTTCTCCATGTTCCTAACCTATCCATTTATGGTCCAACAAGTTGGTTACATATATTCATTATTCATTCTATTCCTAGCTATGGTCAAGCATAGGACGAAAGAATTTACGAATATGCAATATTCCGGGATAAAGGGAAAGTAATTACTCTAACTAAGCTAGACAATCTACACTAAGGCTACATTGGGTGGAGCTTCCCCTAGCTTTGGCTAAGAAGATTTGCTACTCATCCCAATGATCATTCTCATACTTCTAGTACTGCGATAAATTTAATAGACAAGAAAAAGAACTTTATTACTTATTGAATTTTGATTTACACTAACCAAGATGCCCTCTCATGGGTGGTATTCCCCTCCTATTTATTGAGTATAGGAAGGGTTTACAAAATATTACCATTAATATAAAATCCCCTTAACAATTCCTAAAATCATGCATATATATTAATACTCATGAGAATAATATCTATATCTAATTCTATTCAATGGGCTTCCATGCATGGGCCATTGGTTGACAACTTCAAATATGAATCTTTGTGGGAGTGCATCACCCTTGTTCTTCGTTAAAAACCAGAAAAATATACGACATGTTTATCATGTGACCGATTTCTATAAATACAATCAAAAGTCCTATTAGTGTCACATTTATTTAATAAATTACTAAGTAGTTATAAATTTAGGAGTTGTACATGTAAATATAACGTGTCTATCAAATACCCCTGAACTTATATTTTGCTGGTCCTCGAGAAAAAGTAAACAAAAACTATTTTCACATGCCACGCGGTTGCATTTAGCGTATGCAACAAGCTGTTAAACCACCAGGTTTAGCCTGGTGGACGAGTATTGTTTCGTGAAGGAATATAGTGACTATACCCACAAAAGTCAATAATGACATTTTAAACAATTTTAGAATACACATGACTGATTTCCTGTGAACTTAACCTTACTTAGTTGAGATAAAAATATACCAATGAAAAAATCCTTAAACTTGTTATTCACCTAAGTATATCAAAGAATATTTTAAGCTTATGCGAAACTAGAGGTACTACCTCAAGATTAGAAAGTGATTCAAGTATTTTGCTTTTGCTATATTTGAGTATACAATGAAAATAGTTTTAACGCCTAATACATTGTCGAGAATAATTTACACAGTTTTTGGTAGTCTAGTTCTCGCTAGAATAAATTCAACGGTCAGTTCGACAAGTGCCTTAGTCAATTCGTCTTCCTAGAATTTTACTTTTTTCAATTCTTTTGTAAGCCTTTTCTTTTGAGTACTTTGTTTATTTGAGAAGCCTCCATAACAAGGAGTTTTCGGTCGACAATCCCTGCCAGTTGGCAAAGGTTGCCAGGGTGTGGTGCCCCATCATGACCTAGACTCAAGATTCACACAACTAATATTTTTTTATGCTCCTTTCACATAGTTCATGATCAAACTAGAGATTGGTGATAATTTTTCCTCTTTCAATTCTTAATCATGGGAGTAGCCTTGTAGCGCGAAAGTTTTTGGAGCACATTTAGATTTTTTTTATTTTTTCGTAGGAATGAACTTATTCTTAGGCAGTTGTCTCCCTTGTAGTAAATTATTCCTAATATAAATGCTAAATTTTCCATATACTGAGCAAAAATTTATTAAAGGTATTAATTGCAAAACTACAGAGAATGATACTTTTCCAAAATATGCCAAGGTAAAATCAGTTAGATGTTTGGAAATTTATCAAAAATATATCATAAATTGTCAAAGTGCATTTATCTCACTTTTCTACAAAAAGCATTTAAAGAAATGGTTTCCTACCCCCAAACTTAAATCAAGCATTGCCCTCAATGTTTGAGAGCAGATATATAAAAAATGGAGGATAAAAACTCAAATTTCTCACCTGAATGTGTCATGGGTTGCCTCCCAAGAAGGGCTAACTTTAATATCTTCAGCCAGACGAATATACTTCCATACTTAAATGATTTATAATGGTACTATAGGGGTACAAAGTACAATAAGTGATGAACTATCCAGGTTGCAAGTTCTCCTTAAATAACCGAGGAACACCAAAATTGTTTTTATCCTTGAATAACCAGAGAATAAAATAATAGTGGTTCTCCTTATCTGCACCTAATTATGCTGATGCAATCATGATACATAAAATTAATTCAGAGTCTAATCTCCTAGGATAAAGATTTTCCTTATATAATTTATGGGGAATCTCACTTTGAGATATTTTACAAGATATAATCCCATACACCAAAAATTTATCTTGATATTTATCATTTCCCCAAAAGTAAGTTGAACCATTAAAGTGATGTCAATTGGGTGGCTGCGGGTCAGGCTCAAGTTTGTATGACTCAGTTAGAGGTGATAATACTTGTACTATTTTAAAAATTATGGGGTCATCCCAGTAATTAAAATAATTCAGACATTGATCAATAAAGTAGGTACAACTAGAGTTATTGCGTAACAAATCCGCAAATTCATTAACAATTATGGTACCTTATGTGGCATGTGAAATTGAGATGTAGGCATAGGTATAGGTGTGGTTGGTGAAGAAGTATGGTTGGTGAAGGAGTAACCAAAATAGAATCAACCCCCAATTATAGTGATATATCATGCAAAGAAGGGTCGTCCACCCACTGGCTTTCAACATCGTAATTTGTGCCAGGTGGATGCGACTTATGGCAAGGCTGAGGTGACTCATAAGGAGGCTGAGAAGGAAATGACAAGTTGATAACATCTGTAATAGGTTTGGCAATTTCCAATTTCTGGACTTTAGTACTAATATCATCATCCACAAATTTCTCGCATATTTTTGTATAATGTGACGGTGATTCTATATATTCATATTTTTTCTCGTCATCATCATCGTCAAGAAAATCATTAAAGGAGAGGGAAAAATATTCAGTTTTAGTCATAATTTCCTCGAATGAATTTATTGTGTTGATCGATGGTTGAATTTGGAGGGCTTCGCCAAGATCTTCTTGTGACATAGAATCGTCGTCTTTAAAATATTCATCTTCTAAATCTATATCACAATATTGTATCCATTCACTCCACGGCGAAAACATTTCTTGATTACGCTTGAATTCATCTATTTCTAAATCACAAGGGAATTTTACTTTAAGTTGTTCTTCTCTATTTCTTGGAATTTTTTCATGCTCTATTTCACTCCATTTGGTTGGCAACTGTACAGATTCCGCGCTCTTCCAACTCCTGTACTTTCCCACCCATTTTGGTAGATTACAACAAAATTACACAAGCATAAAAAAAAGTAAAATACATTAATCAAAAATAAATTGTCTAAAAACATAAACATTGTAATTATGATTAAATTTAAGGTACAAGTCCAAATCAATACTATCCAAACGAAGATTACAAAAAGAGACCATGACAAACTTCTAAGATGGTTTCCTTTTCATCCATGGCATTTCTGAACCTACAAGGAAGAATAATTAATAGACTATTAGTCAAATAAAAAAAAACTAAAGTTCCATCCTTAGTCATTTCCATGTATCATATGTACACCTAAATTAATGGCCATGAGAAAGTCTAGCATAAAGGCTTTAAGAAATCCTTATGCAAAGGTGATTTGATACAAATACACTAAATCTGAGAGAACACAATACCTGTAACGAAAGAGAAGTATCAAAGGGCACATAATGATAGACTCTTTTGTGTCAGACTTGAATTACTAATAGCTCCTGAGTTTGAAGATTCCCTCCCAAGTGCTTGTTCATCATTATAGATCCGAAATAGATTCCTATAGACATAACAAAACAATTAACACCATTTGTTTTGAACAACTTTCCTATACTAGTACGAAGAAACAGATTCAAACAAATGACCATTGTTAAATGAAAAAAAAATGGGCTTGTACCTTCAATCGCCTTTCCTTCCCTCCTCCATCTTTGTGGGTTTTTTTCTCTCCCCTTTTGCACAGATAGAGTTAGTACTTGCAAACCACCATTCAAGGAAACAAAAGTAACAACATTGAAGTTTATATATTAGCGCCAAATACAATTCTCAACATATCAATTTAATTAAAGAACCAAAAAGTTACAATGTAAAACTTATCTTTAAAAATAACAAGTTGTTTCAGCCTGAAGCATTTTTAGAGTAGAATTGAGGTAGAGTCCAGACTTAACAGGAACAAAGCCTAACATATATAGTTGAGAAAGTTGGACTTGTCATTTTCTACTTATTTCCAATCCTAGCAATGATCAGCCTGCAAGAATCCATGTGTGAGAATTAACTCTAATAAATACATCAGCTATAAAATAAAAAATCTAGGCATGAGACAAAGTAAGTACCTTATATTGCACAAGTTTTGCACATGTACAATTTCGATCTTCTTGGTTGTGAGTCCATAAAGTACCTCATCAAAGACCTGTTTCAAACATTTACCTCTATAAGTTGACAGTAAGCTAATTATATATTGTAAGCCCAATGCCTAAAACCAAATTTTTAATTTTTTTTCCAGATAATTCAGTAATAAAATTGGATCTTTCGAGAGGCCTAAGGGGTCAAATAGTGCACCTCCAGGGTAATTTATATCTCCTGGCAAGTAAATTCCCAATGGCTCCAAGGCTTCTATTCTACAATATCTTGCATATTCTGGACGAACCTATTGTTTCAGAGGCCAATATGAGTTATTTCTAGTACAGAAAAACCACAAATAAAGGAAAAGTCATGACAGATCTAATGGATTATGTCTGAAGTTCAAAATTGGAAAAAAAAATCCCGTTTTCCTTTTCAAGAACAGACATGTTTAGATGTATTGCCTTGCGGCATTTCTGAAATAAATAAAAGAAAAGAAAGAACCGGAAGCGTTCATAACAATGTCCAACAGGATTTAAGAGAGTGCATACAATCAGTAGCACTTGACAAATAGCTATGACAAGTACACCTTGGCTTCCAGCTATATGAAGTCCTGGGATCCCAAGGTAGTCAAGGGTATCGCCCTGTTGCACACAGTTACAGACTTCCTCAAATTCAATCCTATATATTCAAGTCATAAGATTGACAAGGAAATTAATCATAAGCTGAAATTGCTTTCAAGTAAACAGGCCACACTGGACAGTATTAACTGATCTTGAGTAGAAATATCCAATTGAAAACAGTTGTTTCTAAAGTGTTCGCTATCCAGGGATAAAGATACTTGCCTGAAGCTTTGCATAGCCAACTCGCCACCAAACAGGTTCTACGAAATGAATGAGACCTGATATATCCAACAATTCTAGAATTAGAGCACCAAGAGCTGCTAGCATAGCCCAACGAGCATGGAGTATTTCAAAGCTGCAGATGTTACAACAATCTGCATCCATTATTTCAGAATTATAGGTTCAAATAACTACCTACATTTTTAAATTTAACATGCCACTACTAGCACCTGTCTCTTACTAAACAATTTATGAAGTAAAGATTACTTTGAAATTAGAAATACAAAGATGAAACTCCACATACTTGAAATATTTCTGAAAAGCCACAGGATCCTTGCCTAGACCGGCAACATCGAAGCCATAATCACCTGGTAGTTCTCCAGTAAGATGTACAGGATAATCGTACGGAATTGGACCAAGCCAACGAGGACGTTCTTCTCCAAACCAAAAACTGTACCGAAATCAGATGTCACGAAACAAGACAAAATGCATATAGCTGAAAGAACATAAAGTAACTAACAATTTTATTGCAGGAATTAGTGTTGTCGTAAAGTAAGATAAAATCCATCATATATGAACTTATTACGGAACTGGGGGAATATGGAGGAAATATATGCTTGTTCTCGTTTTATTATTTATATATGAAAGAAGACTAAACATATAGTCTCATTAACTTGATTTTGTATGCCATAATTTTGTCACATTTAGCTTCTTACTTGTTTGACTGCCGTTCATTCGAAAAAAACCATAATGATTATTACATTTTCATTTTAACATATTGTTTTGTTTCATTATCCAAAACTCAAAGCATATGATAATGGATCACTATGATATTTTTTATGAATTGTTTGGGTTAAGGATATTCTTTTCAACTTAGTCAAAGGAGAAATTGAAGTAAATCGTCAGTTGATAATGCACACTAACATGTACAAATCTCAGTTCCGAGATAATTTGATTCTATTATCCATAAGATTTTCAAACCTGTAAATATACACAAGTATGAAATTTTGGCGTACATTCATTGCTTATTCATGTGTAACTTAAGTCATAACCTAATCTAACATAAAGAAAATACCTGTTCCAGCACCGAACTAAAAAGTAAACGACCAAACTTTTGTCCCATGCATCAACAGTAATCATAATACAGCAGCTACCTGTACAATTCAAATTTGCATCAATTGTGGCATGTAGGATTCGACAGTAAAGACATAAAAAAAACATAACTCTCGCGCAAGCAATATATTTAGTTACCTTGGTAAACACTTGCTCCTTCATATCTAATATGACCAATTCTGTTGCATTTCCAAAAACAACATTTAAGAAGCCGCCCACTACATTTTAAGCAATTACATACCTCACAAAAAGGCTGAAGCTAAGAAAATAAATAAACAAAGACTTAAAGAAAAATTACACATAGGTCCAGTGAAGAATGCCAATTACCTATATGTCTTATCTAGTAAAGTAGTTCTTCTTTCCATTGGTTCTTTCCTTTGGCTAGTAAGTAGTTCTTCTTTCCTTGTGGGGAGAGAAGGTGTGCTTTTTAAAAGAAGACCTGGGAGAGTACGGCGATAGCAAATAGATCTGTGGGGGCGGGGTACAATACCCAATGAATGACTTTTTTTTAAAAGTAAGAAAGGTACCTCTTTTAAAAGCAAGAAAAACACATTTGAATCGGAGATCCGAACAACTACAACCTAAGTACAACATTCTGCAGGTGCAAACCACTCCAATTCGAGAGAAGATCGTACAAACTCAAACAAAATCATCCACAAATAACAACTAACAACATCAAACGAGTGTAAATTATGTCATACCTAAAAATAGATATTAAACCCTAATCGATTGCTGAAATTCCCTAATTTCTCCAAAGATTAGAGTTCATATGTCAAAAACAGCAAAAACACTGCATATTGAAATAAAAATCAGAATCAATTTCATGAAAAACGATGAAATTAGGAGAGTTTGAGTAGATTACCATTGTAGACAGTACGATTCTCTTGGAGAGCTCGAAACAGATATGAAGTCCTCCAAATAGCTTCAACTTCATCAAAATCTCACATAAACCTTAATCGATTGTTGAAATTCCGTGATTTCTTCGAATATTTAAGTTCAATCTGTCCATAATCGATCAAAAACAAGACGAAATTGAATCAAAATCAAAACGAAGAAATTAGGAGAGTTTGAGTAGAGTTACCGTTGTAGATCGTTTAATTCTTTCGGGTAGAGTTACCAATAGAGAGGAATGGTATTCCTGATCCGCTAAACCGAGATTACTGATTATCCCAAAGAGAGAGGAAAAGTTTTAGAGAGAAAATTGTAAGCAAGGATTTGGGAGAAGAGATTTCACTTCGACTGGTTGAAGATTGCTGGAGCAAATTAGGGTTCTTAGAGAGGGAGAGGGAGAGGGAGAATAGAGGATTTTTCTTCTTCAAAGAGCTTGAAAAACTCTAATCTATATTCTCCATCGTGAAAACGCGAATTACATCAACTTCAAACAAAAATGACATAAATACTATAGATTAGAGAGGGAGAGGGAGAATAGAAGATTTTTTTTCTTCAAAGAGCTTGAAAAACTCTAATCTATATTCTCCATCGTGAAAACGCGAATTACATCAACTTCAAGCAAAAACGACATAAATACTATAACATATTTTTCACGACACTAGCAAAAATAACGTTAAAGGGATATAAGATAGCAATGAAGTCATTATTTGTGAGAATGACGTTGTAGCTTACCCAAATACGGAAGAAAACAAAATATTATACTTATTATGTCAGTTTTCATATAAATGACGTTATTTAAGTGACATAAAAGCCTATTTTTGTTGTAGTACTCACACTAATACGATACATGTACTCTTCTACTTATTTGCGCATGCTTGACCAGAATACTCCTTGTATAATCGCTCTGTGTGTGAGTTATCAACCGGCAGTATGAGAGTCATAAGTTCCTTCATGTAAATCATTGAACATCTTGTCTGCTTTCTTTCTGGAGAGGCACTTAAGGTAAGGCCCCGTGAATGAGCGGCAATATAAAGAACCATTTTGATTTGTATAGTGCTTTGAGTTGCCGATTAGCTGTCGGCACACCTTTGGATCTGTTGGAAGGGGTCTTTTGCATTCGTTGTCGGTGCCAAGGTAGGCAAGGAAGGGCTTTCGCCAATCATTTTCTTCCCCTTTATTTCCCCCAGTGTTAATTGTACATACAAAAATACGATAAATGCTGGAGGTTGATATTACATCGATCTGGAGATATCGAGCTTCTGTTCCCAAGACCCCTGCCAGATAAGCCAAGGAATCGGCGTGTCTACTTTCACCTCGAGGAAGACAATCAAGAGTTGCTTGCATGAACTTGCTCATCCTATCTGCAATGAGAGTTGCGTATTCGATCATCTTACCATTCTTCTTGTATTGCTCAGAGTAATGGTGGATGATGAGTAGAGAATTTGTGTAGACTAAGAGTTCTGGGACGCCGAGCTCAAGTGCGAGGTCGAGTCCATGAATTAGAGCTTCGTATTCAGTGACATTGCTGGAGTCTTCAAAATCCAACCGGATTGAATTTTTAATTCTGTCGTTAGAAGGGGTAATCAATACTGTTCCAATTCCTTACCCTGCGGGTCCTGCTAATCTATCTGTAAGAAGTTTATATATTTCTCTGTAATCTATTCAGCTCGCTCATCAAATGCTTTATTGGGTGGATCTTCTGTGCCTTCTTCTACAAGGTCAGGATTGTGCTCCTCCCACTCGGGATCTTCCACTGGAAAATTGGCGAGAAAATTAGCATCGACCTGACACTTTTTAGAATGACTTTGTTCGAACTTGATATCATGTTCACCCAAACTGACTGACCATTGTTGCACTCTCTTGGCTTTTTCTTTCTTGGACAAAACTTTATGAAGTGGGTAGTTCGTCATGACTTTGACTTAATGAGCTTGGAAGTAGTGCTTAAGTTTCCGCTAAGTGTATAAAAGTGTTAGAAGAAGTCTATCGATTTTAGAATATCACGATTCCGTTGGGGAGGCTTTACTGATGAAGTAGACTGGTTTCTCAATTTTTCATTCAAGTTGAATGAGAATTGAGTTGATTGAAGTATCTATAACTGCTAGGTAGATGATTAGTTCCTCATTATCTACCGGGGTGCTCATTATGGGAGACTTCATAAAATAAGTTTTATGATCCTAAAAATCTACTTCGCATTCGGATATCCATTGGATCTCTACATTTGGCTAAACTTTTCCTCATTTGGTATAACTGCGGAGTAGTAGGAACAACCAAGGACAGCGATCTGAAGATTTTGAAATGAATCAGTTAATAGCGATTGTACGTCTTTTGTTATCTTTGGAGATGGCATGTTGAGGAGAACCTGAATTTGATCTGGATCGGCCTCAATCCCTTTCTTGCTGATAAGATGGCCAAGGAATCGGCCTGAATATACTCTGAATTGATACTTATCAGGATTGATTCGCATCCTCTAAGATCTAAGAATGTTAAATATTGTGTTGAGATGTGTAAGGTGGTTGACTGACTATATGCTCTTGCGCAAGAGATCATCAATATAGACTTCCACGACTTTCCCAAGATGTGTTTTGAACATATTAGTCATCAACTGTTAATAAGTTGCGCCTGTGTTTTTGAGTCCGAAGGGCTTAACTTTGGAGCAGTAAAGTCCTCTTTCAATAATGAAAGTGGTATTTTCTTGATCTTCTTCCAAGAGTGGAATCTGATTGTATTCAAAAGCAGCGTTCATCATAGATAAGAGTTCATTACCTGCTATGGAATCAAGGATTTGATGGATATTGGGAAGAAGGAAATTGTCCTTCAGAGTGTGTTTGTTTAGATCTGTGAAATCTACACAAACCCGGGCTTTACTTTCATCTTTGGGACAACGACAATGTTGAATATCCAATCTGAATATTTGGGTTCTCAAATAAATCCCACTTTGATCAATTTCTCAATCTCCATGTTAACTTCATCTCGAAGGTGAGGTGATAGTCGTCACTTTTTCTGCTTGACCGTCGTAGCGTTGATGTTGATAGCCATTATGTGACACGCTTTGGCCGGATCGGCCCCCGACATTTTTTTGAAAGTCAACACAAAAATGTCTCGATTTAGTCATAAGAATTGAATGAGAGCATCTTTATCGTGCTAGCTTCTGTTGAAGGCTGATCATTAAGGTGATCAGCTTTCTAAAATTGCTATACAGCATATCTGTTTGAGGTATCTAGAATTGCTGAGACGACATTTTTGCAAGCTCGAGAAAACTTTTGACTACCTGTGATTTCATAGATACCATCATTATGTTTGAAGCGGAGTACTTGATGATAGGTGGAAGCGATTGCTTCTATGTTATGAATCCAGCAGCGGCCTATAATCTTGAGATAACAAGATTTTGGGTTGATGACGTAGAAGATGACGTCGATAGTGGTTAGTCTTGCGGTAATAGGTATGATGATATTGCCTAATCGCTCTTCTATGGAACCATTAAATCCACTGATATCGGTATTGTTCAGAATAACTTGATTGGTCAATCCCATTTGGTCGATTGTGCTCTAAAAGCGAATCTCAATACCGCTTCCAGTATCGATCATCATTGTGTGCATGAAAAAATTCATCATCTTGAGCATTATGACTAATGCATCATGATGTGGAAATTTTACATGACTAATATCGCAATCTTTGAATAAGATCACAAGCCGACGATTGGTCGACTCAGGCTGAAGCTTGACTTTTTATCTTGAGGTGTGAGATCACAGTATTTTAACAACCTCCTGCGCTTGAATCGGCAAGTGTTGGTGATCTGATAGATTTCAATCACGTTGCTGTGGTACATATGGCAGAGGTGTTTCTCCTCAGCTTGATCTTCGACCAAGACGACTTCGAACTGCTTCTTATAACTGCCATCTTTGTATGATTCTTGGTCGATAATGTATTCTAACATCCGTCCCTCCTTGATAATAAGCTCTAGCAACCTCTGAAAAGCATAGCAGTTGTCAGTAGAATGGTAGTTTACCTTCTGATGTATGTAGTACTGACGGTTCTCGATTAGTTCTAATGGTTGAGAGGGACGGTATAGCTCATCCTTGGTGAGGATTGAAAAAATTGTGGAGATTCAAACATTCATCCTTGGGAGGACCGGTTGGGGTAGTGAACTGCCTTTCCGAGTGTTGCCAGTATTTCCCTTAGAGCGCTTTTGATCACCCTGATCCTCCTTTGGTTCAGTTTTTCGATCTATGGATGGACCTTTTATGGTTAGGATGGATTTAGCAGATTTATGCCTTTTGGACATCATCCTTTCCAGATCAACATAACCTTTAACCTTGGCGATCATATCTTCCAAAGTCACAGGTTTGATGAGGAAGAGGTGTTTTATGGCCTTGCAGTCGAGCTAGAGTACATTGGTGAAAGAAGTAACAACTATTTTCTGATAAAGGTTATCTACTTTTTGCGCGTGCTTCAAAAACTTCTTCGTAAAAGCCTCGAGCTTCTCTCCATGTGAATAATTAAGACTAATAAAAGAATATAAATTCACTTCTTTGTCTCTTTTGCGATCATACGCCTTGATGAATTGTTTATGCAGCTAATCGAATGTGAGTATGAAATCTTCAGGTAAGTAGTAGAACCACCAAAGCGGATCATCCTGTAGACTTGTTGCGAACAATCAGCAGAGGATGTGTTGAGATTGGAATACAACTCCAATGAATCACAGTATTATTGAATCTGCTCCTTTGGATCGGTGCCCTTGTATATGCGAATTTTTGGAGTATGGAAATCTTTTTGTATTTCCATATTGAATAGTTTTGTGGCAACTGGACTCCCTTGAAACTTGGTAAGGTCGTCTGTAGTGCCCAAAACTTGTGCTTCAATTAATTCTTTGATACACTGATCCATATGCTCTTGTGTGACATATTGACGTGTCGGTTGAGGATTGTGAATACCGGTACCGGTACCTTCATTGAAACGATCACGCACAGGAATTTGAGGTTGAGGTCGTTGTTCTTCTTCCTGACGTTTAGAAAATTGGTGACCTCTGCTGATTTTGGATTTAACTTCACCACCCAAATGAATTGAAGGTTGATGTTCGTGCTGAAAATTTTAAGAATTTGCTCTGCTGGTGGCTCGTCAAGGTCCAACCTTTCCTGCGTAGAAGCCCAGGAGGTTTTTGAAAATTGATCGTGATCCCTTGTTGGAGGAGCCTGTTGAATGTCTTACTGTACTGGTAATGCAGTCTAGATGGTTATCATCTGGTCTTCATGTTGTTTGAACGATGTCAAATGAGCTTGTCGCTCGGCTTCGTGCTCCTTCTCACAAAGGTCTCGGTTAAGAGTAAACTGGCATTCGAGCTCATTGCGTTTCTCTATTTCGGCGTAGATATTCGCCCATAGCTCTGTAAGTTGTTCCGGCTCAACTAAAAGATCGAGCTGGATTCCAGCTGTTGATCGTCAAGAAGTGACCATGATTGAAATTTGCAGTAGAGTGAATGTATGCCTTAGGTTATTGTAAAATTATCTTCTTTCCCACTAACAGTGCCAAATGTAATGGCCTAATTCCATAAACTCAAAATGGCTCAGAATTAGCTCTTATACAAATGTTCATGTGATAAAAACTAATGTGAATTAAGAAATGACACAGGTAATTTAGCATAAAAAACCTCTGAATAGGTAAAAAACTATGACCTCGAGTTGAGTGCTTTTGTAATAGTAACTTTTATTGCTTGAGGCTGATATCTTATTATAAGTGATCTCTCGAACTATATATACCGGATCTTATAAATAAGAAGTTTGATGTTTTAAGAATCTAGAAAATACAGTTTTCTTGGTGATTTTTCATATATTTTTCTGGTCTCTGTCTCTTCTGGAACTTTTTCTTTATATAGACCATGTTCGCAACTCTCTATAATGCTTGACTGAGTAATTGTTGAGTTCATGAGAGACAGGTATCCTTGACTTGTTTATGCTTTTCTGTTGTGCTCAACCCACGTTCTTCAACAGTTTGTGGTGTAGGTGTCAATGCAGATTATTTATGTCAGATGTAGAATGCATGAGTTTGATATGGAGGTAGTTTGAACTAGAAATAGTTTGAATTAGGTTAGATCGAGGGATAGGTCCCTACAAACCCCACTTTGATCAATTTTGCAATCTCAATGTTGAATTCATCTCGAAGACAAGGTGATAGTCGTCACTATTTCTGTTTGACCGTCATGGCGTTGATGTTGATGGCCAATTTGTGTTTGACCATCATGACCGTCATGGGATCAACCCTAGGCATACCCTCAAAAGTCTACATCATGATGTCTCAATTTATTCGTAAGACTTGAATAAGAGCATCCTTATCTTACTGGACCAGCTTGGTACCAATGAATGTACCCTTGCAAGGTCCATCAATGTCGATGTATTTTTTAGGTTATTCTGTTGAATACTGATCATCGATGCGACCAACTTTCTGTAATTACTTTGTAGCTTATCTATCTGATGTATCTAGAATGGCAGAGACATTGCTTTCACAAGCTCTGCAAATCTTTTGACTACCTATGATTTCATAAATGCCATCATTGTGTTTGTAGCAAAGTGTTTGATGATAAGTGGAAGTGATCACTTCCATGTTGTGAACCCAGCATTGGCCCATAATCCTGAGATACGAGATTTTGTGCTGATGACATAGAAGACAACGTCGATTGTGGCAAGTCTAGCAATGGTTGGTAAGAGGATCTTGCCTACTCGCTCTTCTTTAGAACCATTAAATCCACTGATATCGGTATTGCTCGGAATGAATTGATCAGCCTATCCCATCTGGTCAATTGTGCTTTGAATGAGAATCTCAATGCCGCTTCTAATATCGATCATCATTGCATGCATGACAATCTTTTTAATCTTGAGCATTATTACTAATGCATCATGATGTGGAAATTTTACATGACTAAGGTCGTAATCTTCGAATGAAATCCCAAGCCGGCGATTGCTCGACTCATGTAAAAATTTGGCTTCTTTATTTTAAGGTGTGAGATCGCAACATTCTGATAGTCTCCTGTGCTTGAATCTGCGAGAGTTGTTGATCTGATGAATCCCAATCATGTTGTCATGGTACATATGGTACATATGTTTCTCCTTCACTCTTGGACATTGACTACGTCGAGCTGCTTCTTATAGCTACCATCCTTATATGATTCCAGGTCTATAATATATTCGTACATCCGACCATCTCTGAAAATAAATTTTAGCAACCTCTGCCATAACAGTTGTCAGTATTATGATGATTTACCTTCTAATGCATGCAGTACAGGCAGCCTTCGATTGGTTCCAATGGTTTAAATAGACGGTATAGCTTATCCTTTGATAAAATTGGAATTTTTTTGGAGATTCAGACATTCATCTTTAGTAGGATTGGCTTGGGTAATATATTTCCTTTTCAAGGCTTGCTAGTGTTGGCCATGGAACACTTTTGATCCCCCTGATCCTCCATCAGTTCATTGTTTCATTTTATTGGTGAACCTTTAGTGGTTAGGACGGATTTAGTAGATTTAGGCCTTTTAGGCATCGTCCTTTCCCGGTCGACATACCCATTGACCTTGCTGATCATATCCTTCAAGGTCGTGGGCTTGTTTAGGAAGAGATGCTCTTTGGCCTTGCAGTCGAGCTGGAGCACATTGGTAAAAGTAGCAATAGCTATTTTCTGAACAAGATTATCTACTTTTGGCTTGAGATCCAAGAACTTCTTTGCAAATGCCTCAAGTTTCTCCCCTTGTGATTGCTTAAGACTAATAAGAGAAAATAAATTCTCTTCCATGTCTTTGTTGTGAATATACGTCTTGATGAATTACTTTTGCAGTAGATCGAAAGTGAGGATGGAATTTCCATGTAGAAAATGGAACCACTGGAGCGGTTTACCCTATAGACTTGTTGCGAACGGGTGGTGGAGAATATGGTTTAGATTGGAGTACAATCCCAATAAATCACGGTATAGCTGAATGCACTCCTTTGGATCGGTGCCCTTGTATTTACGTATCTTCGGAGTATGGAAACATTTTGGTACTTTCATATCAAATAACTATTTGGCAATCAGTCTTTCTTATAACTTGGAAAGATCGCCTTTATTGCCTAAAGTTTGAGCTTCAATTAAAACCTTGATACACTGATCCATATACTCTTGTGTGATGTACTGACGTGTGGCCTGAGTGGGTCGGTGAGGTGGTTGAGGATTATGAGTGTCGGTGCCCTCACTCAAGCGACCGCGTGCTAAAATCTAAGGTTGAGGTTGTTATTTAGAGTCCTCTGCTGATATTAGACTAAACTTTACCGCCCAAATAAATGGAAGGTTGAGATTCCAGCAAAACATTTATGGAAAAGGCTTTGCTGGTGGCCCCTCGAGGTCCGAACCTTTCTTGTACAAAAATTTTGGAATGCTCCAGGTCTTTATCATAATCTCTAGTTTAGGGAGCCTGTTGAGTGTCCTGTAAAGCTTGTAATGCGGTTTGCATGGCTGTCATATGGTCTTCATGTCACTTGAACCCTATCAAATGAGCTTGTCGCTCAGCTTTGAGCTCCTTCTTGTAGAGTTAACTGACATTCAAGCTCATTACGCTTCTCTATTTCGATGCAGAGATTTTCCTGCAGTTCTGTAAGATATTTCGGCTCAACTGAAAGATTGAGCAGGATTCTGTTTGCTGGTCATCTGGAAGTGACCGTGATTAGAGATTAATAGCAGAATGAATATATACCTTAGGATATCGTGGAAATGTCTTCTTTTCCACAGCGGTGCCAAATATGATGGCCTAATTCCATAACACGAAATGGCGCAGAATTAGCTCGTGCACCAAATGTACATGTGATAAAAACTAGTATAAAGCAAGAAATGCCACAAGTGATTTAGCGTGGAAAATCTTTGAATAGGTTAAAAACCATGACCTCGAGTTAAGGGCTTTAGTAACAATAACTTTTATTACTTGAGGCTGATATCTTATTATAAGTGATCTCTCGAACTATAAATACTTAATCTTGTAAATAAGAAGCTTTGTGTTAGAGTATAGAAAATCTTGCTTTTCTTGGTCCCAGTCTCTTCTAGAACTTTTTCTTTATATAATCCTTACCCGCAACTCGTTATCGTGCTGAAGTACATTCTCTGAAAAATAAGATAAGTGGTGGTTGAATGAGTAACTATTTAGTTTGTGGGAGACTTGTGTCTTTGACTTGTTCATGTTCTTCTATTGTGCTCAATCCACGTTCTTTATCAGTTCGTGGTCTAGGTGTCAATGTTGACTGTTAATGTCACGTATGAAATATGTGAGTCTGTTATTGAGGTAGTTCAAATTTGGGTTAGGTTGAAGGGTAGGCCCTTCTAGGCCTAACTCAAACCATTTAAATAAAAACATCGAGGTCCCTGGGTGACCTTAGTTGTGATTTAGATAATGTAGAGTAATAAGTACATTTAAAGATTTCATAAATGAATGTATCACTACATTTCAATGCATATTCGTCCTAATAAGTTGATTTTTCTATTCTATCCTCCTTTGTTTCTCTCTCAACATGCTTCACGAGTGAATATCATATATGATTAAGACTTAGCTTAGTTGGTTAATGTTTAGCTTCTTGAGTAAGAGGTCAAGTGTTCAATTCCTAGTAAAAAAACAAATTAGGCACCTTTTGTACTTTTGCACAGGGCCTTAAGGGTACTTGGGCAGACCCTGTCACTATGCCCATTGCCATGTATAGTATTAGAACCCCTTTGCATTTTTTGTGTAGGCGTGTTTGATACTTTATTTTTCTCATTAAAGTACCTCCTAGAGATTTAATGTTAGAGTACTATTCCTCCATGGGGACATATCCTTAATACGACTAATTTCCAGTAGGGGAAAAAAACAAACAAAGAAAAACTTTTATTTTAAAAGTTTTATTTCCAGTAGGGGCATATCCTTAATACTTACTTGAAAGGGACTATTAGTAAATCTACCATGACTTGTTATTTAAGTTGAACCTTTTATTTTTGAATGCATTAATTTGTTGTGAAAAACAAACAATTTTTTTTTTAATTAGTCTCACATATCGCAATAAAATATATCCGACTGTACTCTTATTAGCCTCACATATCGTAATCACAACCAAAGATCGATTATTAGCCCATGGGACCAGTTCATAGGGTTCCCCTAGCACTAATTTAGTTTAGATTTAATGGGAAGCGGTTCTTTTTTTGAAAATTGGCCGGTACAAACTGGCATTGGTGGACTGGAATCTGAGGGGGAGAAAACTTATAGGAGAATGACATATTAAAAGTTAGGGTTATTTGACTTCAAATAAGAATTATTATTAGTGATTTGGCAAAAAAAAAAACATTACTCAAATCTGAGATTTCCCAATACCTGACTTTTAATGTCACTGTTTGTTGATAAATACACAAAAAATGATAGAGGGGAGAAACAGAAATAGCACGAAAGAGAGCGCTTATGGACGTACTTACCATATATTAGCATAGGTAGTGTAGGGACTTATCCCTTGAGCTAGGATATTGTTGAACTAATACCATGCCAGGCTCACGCAAAATACACGTGACTTACGCTATGAACAATGACACTTGGACTACGAACTACAAAAGAACGTGGCTCGAGCACTCCAAGTGAAACAGAACAAGTCAAAGAAGCTTGTCATCCACGAACTAGCAATTACAGAGATAACCTCCACTCTTCCCTAATTCAAGAGAATGTACTGATACATGTAAACGAACTAAGAGTAAGAACTATAAAATGAATAAAGCACAAAAAAAGAGAGAGGACTGACCAAGTGTTTATATCTCAACAGATCATAACTTGTAATCAAAATATCAATCTCAAACAATAAAGTCACAGTTACTAAATCCTCAAGCCAAGGTCATGGTTTTTGCCTATTTAAAGGTTTCTACACTAAATCATATGTGTCATTCATTATACTAATTGTGTCATAGGTACATTTGGTGTAAGAGCCATACGAGCTACAAAATAAGGCCCTTACATTTGGCATCGTCTATAGAAAAGAAGACATTTCCACGAAATCCTAAGGCAAGAAGTTATCAACAATCACTGTCCAATCATGGTGACTTCTAAGCGACTAGCTATTGGAGTTCATCATGAAATCTCCATCGGACCTGATCAGTCAGAGATTAGCAGATGATACAGGTCCTCCAAATGTCAAGAAGGGGCGCCACAACCTCCAACTAGGGTGTTAGCTCGTAAACGTTTGAGTGAAGGTAGTGGGACTCACAACCCCCAACCTGTACACCAAGCAATTTGAGCAGTACATCAGTACATTACACAGGAATGCATAGACTAGTGCATCATAGAATTAATCGAGGCTCAAGCTCTCGGCAGTAAGGATGATTTAACCAAATTACAAGGTAGTCCGATCTCCAAAAAGTTGTTAGATATGGAAGTACCAAAAAGTTTTTATTCTCTGAAGATACGTAAATACAAAGGCACCGATCCTAAAGAACACATCCAGCAATTCCAAAACTCATTGGGGTTGCATTCAAATCTAAACAACATTCTGTGTCAAATGTTTGCTATAAGCTTACAGGAAGAACCACTTTGATTGTTCCATTCTCTACCTAAAGATTAAATCCTCACATTCGACCACCTACAGAAGATCTTTGTCAAGATGTACGCTTACAACAAAGACAAGGAAGAGAATTTATATACTCATATTAGTCTCAAACAATCTTTGGGGGAAAAGCTCGAGGTCTTTGCAAAGAAATTTCTGGAACATGCTCAGAAGGTTGATAATTTTGATCAGAAGACAGTCTTTTCATTGCTTACCAATGGACTAAAGATCGATTGTAAAGTGATGGAGCATCTATTCTTAAACAAACCCTCGAATTTGAAAGACATGATTACCAAAGTCAATGGGTATGTCGACCTTGAAAGGATGACGACCGAAAGGCATAAATCTACTAAAAACATTCTAACCACGAAAGGTCAAAACTTAGATAGAGGCAGTGAACAAATGGATGGCCAGGGTGATAAAAAGTGCGCTATAGCAAATACAAGTTTAACTCGAAAAGGTAATTAATTTCTCAAACCGGTCCTTTGAAAGATAAACGTCAGGATTTTAGAAATCTATCCCATTCTGGAGAAGGACAAGTTCTATTGTGTATCTCAGCCGTTAGAGCCAATTAAAGGCAAATCATATTGCATGCACCACAAGGTAACTTATCATGGAATTGGCAACTGCTACGATTTACCGTGATTGTTGGAATATATTTGCAATGATGGGAGAATGCACGAGTACATAATCGATCTAGAGGGGTATAAAAATGGAAGCTATAAAAAGAAAATTGAGACAGCTCATGTCGAAAGTCAATCTGAGGAAAAATACTTGTACCATATCTACAATAGCAACATGATCGAGATCCATCAAATCCACAATTCAACCAAGTCCAAGAGGAGGAGGTTAACAGAGTACTGTGAACTCACCATCCAAGATAAAGAAGATAAACTCCTTCAATCTAGCAATCGACGAACATGAATTTTATTTGAAAATTGCGACATCGATCATGTCAAGTTTCTACATCATGGCACACTAGTTATTATACTTCAGATGAAGAATTTTGTCATGCATACCATGATGATATATACAAGCAGCGGTATTAAAATTCTTTTTCAAAGTACAATCGAACAAAGGGGCTAACAGATTAAGTTGTACGAAGCGATATCGATATCAGTAGCTTTAATGGATCTAAGGAAGAACGAGTAGGAAAGATCGTCCTACCGATCACCGTTAGACCCACCACTATTGACATTGTTTTCTACATCATCATTGCCAAATCCCACTACTTGGGGATAATGAGCCATTGCTGGTAACATAACATGGAAGCAATCGTATCCACATGCCATCAAGCACTTTGTTTCAAGTACAGCGGTGGCATCTATGAAATCCAAGGTAGTCAAAAGCTCTCACGAGCTTGTGAAAATACCGTATCTGCCATACTTGATAAAATCGGCAGATTTGCTACTTAGCAATTATAGAAAGATGATCACACCAATGTTTTGCCTTCAATAGTAGAACCTATATAGTACATTGAAATTGATGGGCCTAGCAGAGATATTTATATTGGTACCAACTGGTCCAACAGGAGAAATATGTTCTCATATATTTTTTACAAATGAAACGTGTAGTAGCCTACTCGCAACCTTCTAGCACAAATCGAGTAATCAAAGGCTACATCCAAGCCTACCTAGAGACTCAAAGCCCAACAAGACAGTAACTAAGTCCATGAAGCTTTTCAAGACTAGCCGAATACTCGAGGACATAATCGAAGCCGAAGAAAGACGGTCAGCATAAAAACTCAGCATCAGTACCAAAAATACTTCAACCATGGCCGTACATGGTCGAAGGTAGACACATTTGGCAGCCGACCAAGCTGATCGACAACTGCAGTATCAAAACCAACAACTACAGTATCAGAACCGACTTTGGGTACAATACAGCTGTCTTCAAAGGATATACATGTAACTTGACCTCCCATGGTATCTCAGTAATTTCTATATCCTATAAATAGGAAGGTGGAGGCACTATGAAGGGGTTAGAAAATCTCTCCCCTGAACTCTCCAAGATTACCTTCGACCATCCTGTAACTTACTCCCATTCCACCTGCCTTCAAAACTCGGTATATATATCATCATCTATTAAAATTCCTCGCTTGAGGTCATGGAGTAACCCATTCTAGGACTCCATGCAAGAGTGTTAGTATAGTAATATTGTTTTTTAATATATTAAATACTTGCATAATCCCCTAGACGGAGAACACCTTATGGTGTAAGAGCTAGTTTTACCTCTAACGAAACTTGGCTCCTACATTTGGCGCCGTCTGTGCCATACCCACCCTACCCAACTCCCTTCGCCTCTTTTCTCTTTTTCTTTCTACCCCTTACAGTTATACTCAATGTCCCTCACCCGTTGCTCTACTACGTACCCTCGATGAACTACAACGCCGTATGGATGATAACGAGCACCAACATCATTCCCTCGACGAACTGTGCCACACAGTTAGAGAGCTTCAGCAGGTTCATACCCAGGACGCTCCTCTGCGATCTCGGGCACCTGCCCCTTCTCGTGTTTCAGCCCATGCTCGCCTTGGACCTCACCCCCAAGTTGATGTTCCCCAGGTTCACTTTGGCGCCGAGGGCGCTCCTACCATTTAACCTACTGGTTCGATCCACCCAGGTGTACATCCCACAGAGGATTCCTCTGACTCTACCTTTCGAACTACCTGATACCCCACACGTCGCCCTGTTCGAGAATGCCTCAGGGAGTGAAGCGCTGAAGACACGCCAAACCCTGGACCTCATCTCCCACAACCCCAGTAATCCCCGCCTCATTCGGCCTACCTTACTCATCCATGCCGCAATTCACGTCAGCGCGAGCCCCACACTGAACTCTTGGAGTCAAATAAACAACCCTATCTACCCTAAACTTCTCACGGTCGAAGTACCTCAAAATTTCTATACCCCTAAAATTAGCAAATACCACAATACCGACCCCCCAATCTCATGTCTTCGAATTATAAAATGCCTTAAGTCTGTATTCCACAGCTGACCATATCTTGTGTCAAATGTCTCCCACCAGTCTAACTGATAGGCCCCTCAAATGGTACCACAGCCTCCCTAACGACTCTATCCAAAGCTTTGAATAATTGTCCAACCTTTTCATCGCCCAGTTTACCTTTAACAAAGACCGTGAGGTTCGAGTACATCGGCACTCTCTTCAACTTCCGCAAATCCCCCAATGAAACGTTTGAAGCTTTTTCCAAGCGGTTACTCGATGAGTCGTGCAATCTCAAAAACCTCGACTGTGCGAATGTTGTCCTCGCATACTCTAACGTTATAACAGATCACAGTCGCGTCAAGGAGTACATTCATCTTCATAAACCACCAACCCTCAAGGAGATGTTATCGAAGGTCAACGGATACATTGACCTTGAAAGCCTATGCGAATACAATCGCCATGGGAAATCCTTGACCCCTAGCTAAAACAAATCTCGACCCTCTTCTATACTTATGGTTGCTCCCGTCTCACACGAGACCGAGAGCCACAAATGCCCTCACTCCAATGCTACCCTCTCTGACATCTGCAAAAAATGACCTATGCCGGTCTTACCAAAACTCATTACTCCCATCAGCACCCTTATCACACAGATTATGGCCAATCCTATCTGGCGTACCCCCTACCCTATCGAATTCTGGAAAGACAAGCCTTATTGTCAAAATCATAAGTACAACTGCCATCCTACAACCAAATGTTGAGCTCTACAATGATTTCTAGAGATGATCCTGAAATTAGGACATCTACATCGATATGTCGCCGACCTCCCCAGCTACCTCGATGAGTCGTATCTCAAGCCCCAACCCGCTCCTACAACCGACCAAGCCAAAGAACACATTTTCCAACTCCATCTCATCGAAGTCAACAATATCGAAAGTGGCCATTCTTGAAGTAAACGCAAGCCCGTCGAAGAATTCTACAAGCTTACCTATCAGAAGAAGTTATCCATCCTTCTACCCGAATCTTGATAACGCCTTCGACCCGAAGGTATATCCTTCATTGATTGCGATACTTCTCATTTTCGCTTACCCCACTTCGACCCCTTTCTCATTATGATTAAGGTCGAACACCTTGTCCTCCATACCATGCTTATTGATACAGGCAGTGCAGGCGATATCCTCTTCTTCCAGACTGCTCAAGACATACATAAAATAGACCTCATCACACCAGTCAACGTCGATCTCAAGGGCTTTAATGGCGCCACTGAAGTCACCGTCGGTCGTATTAGCCTTCTTGCCACTTCCAGCCCTGTGACTCTCCAAACAAGCTTTCTAGTCATCGACAAGAAGTCTGAATACCTGGGCATCCTAGGCCACGACTGGCTTCATGCAATCAATGCCATACCTTCTACCTACCACTTAATACTTTGTTTTACCATTCCTTGTGTCACATATAACATGAAAGGCTCTTAACACCTTGCCCGCTTCTGCGAGCACCTTGAGATCGATCTTAACATAAAACTTGTCAAACCATAGCAATCAATGCTTTTCTCCTACCCAACACCTTCGAACCAATCTAACATACTTGTCAAACCCACTGTTTACATCGAACTCGATGGTCCTGGTCAAGGTACATTCATTGGTAGTTTTTGGATGAGGCTGAGCGTCTCGACCTCACAACTTTTCTTCGAGCAAATAAAGATGTCTTCACCTGGGCCTTCCATGAGATGCCTGGTATCGACCCAAACCTAGCCTACCACCATCTTAACCTCACCCCTCACTCTACCGCCGCGAAGCAGAAGAAGTACACTTTGGTACTAAGGATTCGAGAAGTAGTAAACCACGAGATCAAAAAGCTTTTGGCCGTGGGCTTCATCCATGAAGTCAAGTACACCGACTAGATCTCCAATATTGTTGTTGTCCCTAAAAAGAATAACAAGATCCGTATCTGTGTCAACTTCACAGACCATAACAAACATACACCGAAGGATAGCTTTCCTCTCCCGATCATTTCAGTACTCCTGGATGCCACAGCTGGCCACGAACGGTTATTAATGATGGATGCGACTTCGGGTTACAATCAGGTACCCCTCCTCCTTAAGGACCAACTTAAAACTTTGTTTATTATTGAACAAGGTCTTTACTACTTTAATGTAATGCTCTTTGGCCTTAAAAATACGGGTGCCACATACCAACGTCTCGTTACCACTATGTTTAAACCTTCGCTTGGCAAGTCGGTCGAAGTTTACATCGACCGACTTGTTATGCAAAAGCCTCCAAAACTAGACCCATATCCAGAACCTCACTGAAGTATTCACCATACTTCGCTCTTATATTATGAAACTTAACCTCGAAAAATGCCAGTTTGGTGTTTCATTCGGCAAATTCATGGGCTACCTCATCAGCAAACGGGGTATCGAGATCAACCCTACTCATATACGAACCCTTATCGACATGTCTTCCCTCTCATAATAGAAAAGATGTCCAAATGGTTGCTGGCAAGATAGCCGCCCTTAACCATTTCATATCGAAATCCTTTGACCGTTGTATTTGGCTTTTCTCCTTCTTGCGCGACCACGGCGTCCATAAGGCCAAAAAGATGAACAACCCCAAAATAAATTGGGCACCAGATTGCGAACTAGCCTTCCTCGAACTCAAAACATACCTTGGTTAACCACCCATCATCAGTACCACCATCGAAGGTAAAATATTCTCTTTATACCTGGCAATTACTGATATTTCTATTAGCTCAGTCCTTATTCAACTCGAATCCAGCATCGAGAAACCCGTGTACTTTATCAGCAAAACTCTGACACCTGCCGAGACTCGATATACTTTCAAGCTCACCCTATAAGTGTTATCCCCAACTACCCCATTCGAGAGATCCTCAGCAAGAAAGATAAATCTTGACGGGTTCAACAATGGTTCGTTTATCTTGGTGAACACGACATCACTTTCAAGAAATATATATCTCAAAAAGGCCAATCAGTCGCTAATTTCCTTGCCAACTTCCCAGTCAAAGATATCAACTGGGAAGAGCACAAAGACAATCTACCTGAAGATCAGTCATAACAGAATGACCCTTGGAACCCTATCACGGGTTGGCATCTCTTTACAGATGGATCTGCCAGACCTAACAATTCAAAGATCAGTGTTGTCCTGGTTACCACCTCCAATGACCGAATTGAGAAGGCCGTCAACTTAAACTTCAAATTCTCTAACATTAAGGCTGAGTATGAAGCCCTGATACATGGCCTCGATCTTACCCTCGAACTTCGTATTCCCAAACTTGCAGTATTTAACGATTCCTAACTGGTTCAGAGATAGTACACCGGCAAAAATCAGGCAAACGGTCGCATGGCTGAGTATGTTGCCCTTGTCTGCCAGCACGTGGATCATTTTCCTAAAAAGTCTTCTATTACACATTACCCTCGAGGCAAAAATAGACATGCTGACGCCCTCACCTATATAGTAGCCATGTTAGGCCAGTCTGAATAATGAACGCTCAATATCGAGGTACTCGAATACCCAAATATCGACCAAATGGAAGTCAATGCCATCAATACTGGGGTGAGAGTCTCGATCTTGATGACTGGTGAACACCCTTTCTTGCTTATTTCAATAGTTTTACCTTCCTAGAAGATCCGAAAGCTAAACGTTCGTTACTGGAAAACTGCCGCAGACACACCATTCTCAAAGGTGGATTACGCCGCAAATCCCCGAATGGCGTACACCTTCGATGCAAACCCCAAAATGAAGCTACTACCATACTCACCGAACTCCATGAAGGTACCTTCGGTGCTCACACTGCTGGTTGATCTATGGATCTTCAAGACGTAACACATTGTTTATTCTGGCTTAAAATGAAGAAACAAGCTGAAGAGTACGTGAAACATTGTGACAAATGCCAACGTCATGCTCATGATATCCGAAGCCCATCACAAAACCTCCATTGCAGCCAATCTACTTTGCCCTTTAAACGTTAGGCGATTAATCTAGTCGACCCTTTTCCCAAGGCTTAGGGTAGGCGAGAACACATTCTAGTCGCTACAGATTACTTTACCAAATGGATCAATGCAGTGCCTCTATGTCGAGCCAGATATGAAGAAGTTATCAAGTTCTTATGGGAAACTATCATCATACGTTTTGGCTGCCCTCACATGATTCGATGCGATAACGGTCCATAGTTTGTCGGGAACAAAGTCCGTAATTTCTTCAAGAAGTACAACATCATCCTCTCCCCTTCTATACCTTATTATCTTCTAGGGAATGGCCAGGTCGAAGCAATCAATATAACTATAGTCGATCATCTTATGAAGTGCGTTGATGAGAAGAAAAGCTGATGGGTTCAAGAATTATAACATGTACTTTGGGCCTATCGCACCACACCAAGAAAGGCGACGGGCTATACTCTCTTCCTTTTGGCATACAGCACTGAAGTTGCACTGCCAACCCAGTTCGAAGTATCAACACGCGATCCCGCCCTCCCCGATGAAGATAATGAGTTTGAATTTGGATGCAATTTGTTATGGATCTATAAAACCAAAAACCGAGCCATATCAAACCTCGGCCTTTACCACCTCTATCTTTAGAAATCATACAACAAAAGAGTTCGACCATGCAATTTCAATATTGGAGATTTTAGTACTTCGATGAGTCACACCCTCTTTGAAGCCTCGAAATACAGGTAAGCTAGCCGAGTCCTGGGAAGGACCTTATATCGTGTACGACAAAACCAACAAAGGATCCTATTAACTAATGACCGAAGCTGGGGAGCCTCTACCCAAACCTTGGAACATGATGCAATTAGTCTCATACAGCAGGCCTCGACCAACACCTTGTTCAACTGATGTAAATATTGCATAATCAATAAACATTTATATTTCCTGAGCTTCATGTCATATTTCCAGTAAATTTCTTGGCCAAATCTAAGTATCCTATCCACCCTTCGACCCGACTGATACTTGGGGGTGACCTCAAAGTTTTACAATTTTCTAATTTGAGCAGACCCGAGAGGCATGAATGGCCAAAAGACCGGACACTCGGGAATACATTCAGGGCGACCACATAATGCTTTGTTTAAGCTCAGGCCTTCGAAGTCCAGTAAATTTCGTGGTCAAACCTGAGTATCATGTCCACGCTTCAACCAGAGTGATACTTGGGGGTGACCTCGAAGTTTTTTAAGTTTCCAATTCGAGCAAACCCGAGTGGCTTGAATGGCCAAAAGACCGAACACTCGGGGATGCATTTAAGGTAACCACATAATACTTTGTTCAGGTTCAGGCCTTTAAAGTCCAGTAATTTTCTTGGTCAAACCAGAGTTTCATGGCGATCCTTCGACCAGACTGATACTTGAGGGCGACCTCTAAGTTCTTCAAGCTTCCAATTCGAGCAAACCCGAGTGGCATGAGTGGTCGAAAGACCGGACACTCAGGGATGCATTGGGGATGACCACATAATGCTTCGTTTAGGCTCTGGCCTTTGAAGTCTAGTAAATTTGTTGGTCAAACCTAAGAATCATGTCCACCCCTCGACCCGACAGATACTTGGGGGCAACCTCAAGTTTCTAATTTGAGTAAACCAGAGTGGCATGAATGGCCAATAGATCGGACACTCGGGGATGCATTGGGGATGACCACATAATGCTTTATTTGGGCTCAGGCCTTTGAAGTGCAGTAAATTTCTTGGTCAAACCTAAGTCTCATGTCCACCCTTCAATTTGAGTTATGTTTGGGGGCGACATTGAAGTTTTTTATGCTTCCAATTCGAGCAAACCCAAGTGGCATGAATGGCCGAAAGACTGGACACTCAGGATTACATTGGGGGCGACCACATCATGCTTCGTTTGGGCTCAATCCTGCAGATAGTCCTGGGGTCGACCTTCGAGGTTCAGTATACTTCTCGACTCAGTCAAGCCTAAGTATCATGTCAACCTTTTGACTTGACTAATTCTCGGGGGTGACCTCGAAACTCTTCAAAGGTTCCAGGTTGAACCTATCAGAGTAGAACATTCTATATTTCTAATTGCATACATAGATACAAGCATACAGAGATACCAGCAATTCAGTTAAATACACACAAGAAATTCAAGTCAACTACATACAAACAAGCAACTCAAGTTCAATTACGTTACACATCGTTCTTGTACTGCCGATCCAGTACACTCAGTTCAAATGACACATCATTCCATTTTAACATCACCGCAAGTTAAGGAGAGTGAGTTGGCTACAGAAAAAGTATGACAACGACATACCTTCTACATAAGAGTGGCCACACTAACCCCTTCTACAGGCTCTTCCATGGCAACATTTCCACTACCATTGACAACAGGGTTCACTCCAACGGCATCTGTACCATCATCGACCACAACATCTCCTACAGTTGCACTTGTACCAATACCATCTCCTTCGGCCAAGGGATCCACCACACCATCTCCAACACCTCCACCTGCAGGATCTACTTCCATCCCCACTGCCTGCACCACATCCTCAGCCGCAGACTATTTGGTTGAAGGAAAACACTCGAAGGTCTCAGGATTATACCCAAAATCATCTATAAAATTCTTCAGAGCTGTAGTCATTTCGCACTCCACATCATATTGTACCTGGCAACTTGCTATATTATTTTTCAGCTACTTTTTCTCAGCCAGCTTCGCCTCCAATACTTGTCGTATTTGATCACTATTGGCAATCACAACTTTGACTTCCCTCGTAGGATTGACTCCAATTTGCAACTTTTCTCATTTTAGCACATCGACCTGGCTTTCTAGTGATATAACGGTCCCCCGTGCGAGCTCCAGACTATCTACCGCCTGCTGTAACTTTTCACTTGATACCCTCTATGTATAGGCCTATCCCTCAATCTTACTTAAAATCGAGCTGTCATTAGTTCGAATTACCTCCATGTTAGACTCATGGATTCTTTACTCGACTTCTCCAGTCAGCATCGCCATATACACCATGAACTGATAAGAAATGTGAGTCGAGCTCAAACTATAAAACTTGAACAAGTTAAAGCCACCTGTCTCTCACAAATTTAGCAGTTACTCAGTCAAACAACCACTAGTTACATTGTTTGGAGAACGTACTTTAGCACGAATATGAGCTGCAGAAGAGGCCTATATAAAGAAAAAGTTTTAAAAGAGACAGGGACCAGAAAATTATAAACGAAATTGCCAAGAAAACTAAATTTTCAAAGATTCTCAAAGCTTCAAAATTTTTATTCACAAGGTCAACTATATCTAAATCTAGAAATAACTTGCATTAAGATATCATCAGTCTCAAGCAATAAATGTCACTATTACAGAAACCCTCAACGGGAGGTCGTGGTTTTTTACCTATTCATAGGTTTCCCACGCTAAACCCCTATATTATTTCTTGTCTATTAGATTTTTTACATAGGTACATTGGTATAAGGACTAATTCCAGACCACTTCGAGCTCACGGAATTAGGCCATTAAATTTAGCGTCGTCTGTGGGAAAGAGATTCTTTTCATGATATCCTAAGGCATTCAGTCAATCTACTACAACCTTTCTATCATGGTCACTTCTAGGCGACCAACTACTGAAGTTTAACTCGATCTCTCAGTTGAGCCGGAACAGCCTACAGAGCTACGAGCGAATCTCAAAGCAGAAACAGAGAAACGCAACGAGCTCGAACGACAATTAACTCGCGACCGAGAGCCTTGGGAGAAGAAGCTCAACGCCAAAAGACAAGCTCGTTTGACAGTGCTCAAACGACATAAAGATTAAAAGATAATAATGCAGACTACCTTGCAGGCTCTGTAAGATACTCAGCAGGCTCCTCCAATACGAGCTTGCGATCAGGTACCAGAAGCCCCTCGAGTTTCTACGCGGGAAAGATTGGGACCTCAAGAAGCCGCCAACAAAGCTATTTCTTGACATATTCAGAATGAACCTCAACCTTCTATTCATTTGGGTGGGAAGTTCAATCTGAGATCAGCTAAGGTCACCGATGTTCCATACATCAAGAGAATGAACAAAGACCTCGGCCTCAAGTTCCAGCACGAGATCGTTTGAGTGAAGGTACAGGTACTCATAATCCGCAACCTCCTCGTCAAGCCGCTCAACCGACCAGATTCTTTGTCATACAAGAGCATATGGATTAGTGCATGAAGGAGCCGATCGAAGCAAAGGTTCTGGGTACGACCAATGACCTTTCCAAGTTGTAAGGAAGTCCAATTGCCAAAGAACTATTCAATATGGATATTATGAAAGGTATCCATACTCCAAAAATTTACAAATACAAGGGTGCCGATCCAAAGGATCATATTCAACAATACCGTGACTCTTTGGGGTTGACTTCAAATCTCAACCACATTTTTTGCCGTCTATTCACCACCAGTCTGCAGGAGGAACCACTCCGATGGTTCTACTCTCTGCCTGAAGACTCCATATACACATTCGACCAGCTGTAGAAGCAATTCATCAAGATGTATACTCACAACAGAGACAAAGAGGAAAATTTGCATTCTCTTATCAGTCTCAAACAGTCGCACAGAGAGAAGCTCGTGGCATTTACAAAGAAGTTCTTTGAGCTCCCGCATAAAATGGACGATCTCGATCAGAAAACAGCTGTTACTGATTTTACCAACGCGCTCTAGCTCGACTGCAAAGCCTGGGCACCTTTTCCTCAATAAACCTGCGACCTTGGAAGATATGATCACCAAGGTCAATAGTTATATCGACCTAGAATGGATGTTGTCCGAAAGGCATAAATCTGCTAAATCCATCCTTTCCATGAAAGGTCCATTAGATCAAAACACTGAACAGAAGGAGGATCAGGGTGACCAAAACATGCCTAAGGAAACACCTATAACCCTAGAAAATGCGGATCACAAGTCAGACCAGTTCTCCCATATATGAATGCTCTAATATCCACCATTTTTCCAATCCTCGTAAAGGATAATCTCTATCGTCTCTACCAACCATTGGAGCCAATCGAGAGCTGACCGTATTGCATGCATCATAAGGTAAACCATCATTCTACTAACAATTTTATGCTTTACAGAGGTTGCTCTAGTACATTTTCAAGAAGGGACGAATGCTTGAATATATTGTCGACCTGGAACCATACAAGGATGGAAGCTATAAGAAGCAGCTGCAAGTTGTCTAGGTCGAAGATTAAGCTAAGGAGAAGCATCTTTACCATATGTACAACAACAACATGATCAAGGTTAATCAGATCGCCAACTCTAACAGATTCAAGCGAAGGAGATTATAAGAATATTGAGATCTCACATCTCAAGAATAAGAAGCCAAACTTCTGCCTAAGTTGAGTAATCGCTGGCTTGGGATATCATTTGAAGATTACGATACTAGCAATGTCAAATTCTCACATCATAATCCATTAGTCATAATACTCAAGATGAAGAAGTTTGTCATGCATACGGTAATGATCGATACTGGCAGCGGTATTGAGATTCTCATTCAGAGCACTATCGACCAAATGGGTTTGGTTCATAAAGTCATTCATAGTGACACCAATATTAGTGGATTCAATGGTTCTATAGATGAACGAGTAGGGAAGATAGTCTTACCTATTACCGTGAGACCAGCCACCATTGACGTTATCTTCTATGTAATTAGCGCAAAATCTTGTTATCTCGGGATTATGGGCCATTGTTGGATTCATAACATGGAAGAAATGGCTTCTACCTATCATTATGCACTCCGCTTCAAACACAACGATGGTATTTATGAAATCAGGGAGAGTCAAAAGTTTTCTCGAGCTTGTGAAAACACCGTCTCTACAATTCTAGATACCTCTGACAAGTATATTGCATAGTAATTGTAGGAAGCTGATCACCTCAATGATCTGCCTTTAATGAAGGAGTCCACCAAATACATTAATAATGATGGACCTAGCAGAGGTACTTTCAATTGTACTAAGCTGGTTCAACACAAAAAATGCTCTTATTATATTCTTACGACTAAATCATGACATTTTTGAATGGTCTTTGGAAGAAATTCCTGGAGTCGATCCAGCCATGGCATACCACAAATTGGCAATTAACATCAACGCCACTATAGTCAATCAGATATAATGATGCCTATTACCACAACTTTGAGATGAAGTTATCATGGAGATCGAGAAATTGATCAAAGTGGGATTTATTCGAGAAGCCAAGTATCCGAATTGGATATCCAACATCGTTGCTGTCCCAAAGATGAATGGAAAGGTCTGCGTTTGTGTAAATTTCACTGATCTCAACAAACATACTTTAAAGGACAGTTTCCCTCTTCCTATTATCCACCAAATTCTTAATTCTATAGAAGGTCATGAACTTTTATCAATGATTGACGTTGCATCAGGATACAATCAGATTTCACTCTTGGATAAAGATCAAGAAAAGACCACTTTCATCACTGAAAGAAGACTTTATCACTACAAATTCATGCCCTTCAAAATCATGAACGCAGGTGTAACTTATCAATGATTGATGACTACTATGCTCAAAGCACATCTCGGGAAAATCGTGGAAGTCTACATTAACGATCTCTTGTGCAAGAGCGTACAGTCCATCAATCACATTTTAGATCTCAACACAATATTCAACATAATTCGATCGTACAGGATGTGTCTCAATCCTGATAAGTTTCAATTCAAAGTACATTCAGGCTAATTTCTAGGCTACCTCATCAGCAATAAGGGCTAGATCAGATTCGGTCTCTCCTCGAAATGTTATCTCCAAAAATGTCGAAAGACATTCAGAAATTTACCTGCAAAATTGCCGCTATCAACCGCTTCATTTCAAAATCTTTAGACCACTGTCGTTAGGTGTTATTGCTCCGCGGTTGTACCAAACGTGTAAAAGTTTAGTTAAATGCAAAGGTTCAATGGACATCAGAGTGTGAGGTAGATTTTATGGATCTCTAAACCTATTTAGGGAAGTCTCCCATCATGAGTACCCCGATAGGTAATGAGGAACTGATTATCTACCTAGCAGTTACCGATACTTCACTCAGCTCAGTTCTTATTCGACTTGAAGGAAAAATTAAGAAACCTGTCTACTTCATCAGTAAACCCTCACTCCAGTGGAAACGTGGTACTTTAAAATCGAGAAAATTTTCTCACTCTTGTTTATACTTCACAAAAACTCAAGCACTACTTCCATGCGCATTTAGTCAAAGTCATGACGAACTACCCACATCGGGAAGTTCTATCCAAGAAAAAAAAATCAAGAACTGTACAATAATGGTCAGTTAGTTTGGGAGAACATGATATCAAGTTCAAACAATGTCATTCTGGAAAAGAGCAGGCCATTGCCAATTTCCTCGTGGATTATCCAGTGGAAGAACCCGAGTGGGAGGAACACGATCTTGACCTTTTAGAGGAAGTTACAGAAGATCCATCCCCTAAAGCATTTGATGAGCGCGCTGAATGGATTACAAGGAAAGGGTGGAGACTTCTTTCAGATGGATCAGTAAGACCCGTAGGGTCACCAATTAGAATTGTATTGATTACCCCATCCAACGACAAAATTGAGAAATCAATCCTCCGCATGGATTTCGAGGCCCAAAATAATGTCACCAAATACGAAGCTCTCATTCACGGACTCGATCACGCTCTCGAGCTCGGCGTCCCCGAACTCTCAATTTTCAGAGATTCACTACTCATCGTCCACCATTATTCTGAGCAATACAAGAAGAATTGCAAGACGATCGAATACGCTGCCCTCAATTATCTTCCTCTAGGTAAAAACAGACACACCAATTCCTTGGCATATCTAGCCGGGGTCTTAGGTACAGAAGCTCGATATCTCCAAATTGAAGTAATTTCAACCCCCAATATTGATCGTATTATTTTATGCACGATTTGCACTAGGGGCGATAAAAGGGGAGACGACGATTGGAGAAAGCTTTTCTTAGTTTATCTCGATATTAACAATAAATATGGAGGACCACTTCTAGAAAATCCGTAGGAGCGTCGATAGCTGATAGGCAACTCGAAGCGCTACACCGGCCAAAATGGTACCTTGTAGCGCCGTTCAGTCACAGGGCTATACCTCAAGTGCCTCTCAAAAAAAAAAAGTGGATGAGATACTCCACAATATACATGAAGGGACTTGTAGCTCCCATGCCGTAGTTCGATCATTAGCAGGCAGAGTAATTACACAATGAGTATTCTAGCCTGTCATGCGTGAGGAGCAGAAGTGTACTCGCAAAAATATGACGCATGTCAAAGACATGGGAATATGATACGCGCCCATGTGCTCGAACTCTATGCAAGCAAGGCGTTTTGCCCATTCAAAAGATGGGCTCTCGATTTTGTCGACGAATTTCCAAATTCTCCTGGTAAACGTCGCCACCTCCACGTTGCTATCGATTATTTTACAAAATGAGTAGATGCAATTCCATTTTATCGAGCTAGAGAAGAAGAGGTCATCTATTTTATCTGGGAATACATCGTCACTTGGTTTTGGTGCCCTCACCTAATTTGTATCGATAATGGGCCCAAATTTGTTAGAGAAAAAGTCATAGCTTTCCTCAACCAACACAACATCATTCACACACCATCCAATCCCTACTACCCACAAGGTAATGGCCAAGCCTAAATCACCAACTAAACCATCGTGGATGGACTCAAGAAAAGGTTATACTAAAAAAAAAAGGGAATTGGGTTCGAGAACTTCCTCATGTTTTATGTGCATATCATACCACTTTACGTCAGTCGACAGGCTATACTCCATTCCTCCTTGCCTATGGCAGTGAGGCTGTCATTCCCTCTAAATACCATCACCCAGTCAAAGATCATGGGCTAACTGACGAGGAAAATGAGTTAGAATTGGCTTGCAACCTTAATTGGATTAATGAAACTAGGAAATGCGCTATCGCTAATCTAGGTCAATATCACCATATGCTAGCCAGTTCGCACAACAAACGAGTTAGAAGCTGAACCTTCCAAATCAATTATCTCATCCTCAGAGAGATACCTCAATACTGTAAAAAGTCTCATGCTGGGAAACTAGCAGACAATTGGGAGGGTCCAATCCTTATCACAGGTCACTCAAGTCTGGGATCATATTACCTCATGGAAGAAATGGGTGTCCACATTTTGAGTACTTGGAATACTAGGCGACTGAAACGATATTATCGTTTGGTCCCTCACTACTCCATTTCAGTCTCTCACTTTTTCATTCCAGAAGTGAGATTTCCATCTCCATCCAATGTATATCCTTTCTCAAAATTTAATAAAATTTAAAAGTTTTCTCCATACATCTCTTTACTTTGTAGACAATACATAGATTAAAGCATAGATAATACTAGCTTTCAATCGACATCATTCCATTTAAATTAAGAATACGCCTTGTTTGGCTGACTTTACAAAATCTGTTTTGTTTAGAACAAGGTAGAACTTGTTTTCAATCAATGGACTCTACCAGACATAAGATAAAGCAAAGGTAAAACTAGCTTTCATCTTCATCAATATGTCTGCGACATCATAACAGTTAAATTAAGAATACATTTGGTTTGGCTGACACTACTAAATCTCCTGCGGTTAGAACAAGGTAGAACTTGTTTTCAACCAATGGACTCTACCAGACATAAGATAAAACAAAGGTAAAACTAGCTTTCATCTCTTTCAATTTGTCTATGACATCATACCAGCTAAATAAAGAATGCACTTGGTTTCGTTGACTCTACTAAATCTTATGCGGTTAGAACAAGGTAGAACTTGTTTTCAATTAACAAACTCTACTAAACATAAAATAAAGCTAAGGTAAAACTAGCTTTCATCTCTTTCAATATGTTTACGATATTTTGCCAGTTAAATTTAATTAGGTTATACCTGGTTTGATTAACTCTAATCGACTCCAAGGTTAAAAAAATGGTAATACTAGTTTTTAATCAAAGAGCTCAATAGGACATAAGATAAAGCGAAGGTAAAACTAACTTTCATCTCGCAACATGTCAGTGGTACATATTATTTCTTTTTAGGTTATATACAACTACTACAATAGAGACTGTTCTGCTATGGGGATTTCAGCTTCGCTTACCCCAACAACAGGAGATCGACTAGCCCTAAATTCTTGAGCTCGAGCAATCACAACAATCCTATCCTTCTCTATCAATTTAGCAGATCGAGGGCCCAAATACGTTCCCATGAAGCTCGTGCAATCTCCTCGATCTATATCAACCTTGCAGAAACATCCCTTTTCTGTCATACAGTCGAACAAGGTATCTAATACACTCTAACCCTTTCTCCCTGACAAGAGGAAATTCCAGCTTTATTTGACACTAATGTAACTGCTTAGCTCCTTTATGCACATGCCCTTAAATTTGAGCAACGTCCTCCTCCAACTCTCTTATTTGAGTTGATAGACTAACGACATTACCTTGAACAAGAGAAACTCGGGAATCATTTTTATTCCTCTCCGAGCGCTTGCCAGCCTCGATGCTTCTAAAACGCGAATTGCCTTGTGCCAGATAAAATTTTAATTGAGCCACTCTCTTATTCACATCATTATGCTTGCGTTGTACCATCCTGAACTCTATATCTTTTACAGAGAAAGCTGTAGTCAATTGTTCGACTGTAACTTTAGATGTGGACAAATCATCTCGCACTCCCTTTAGCTCGTTATCTTTATCGGCTAATTTCTTTTCAATCGCCTCAGCTCGCTCTTGCTATTCGCTTGATCAGATCAAATTTATTCTTGGTCATGAGTTTTCCTGGCCAGATCATTTCTTAAACCAGCAATCGAACGATTTAAATCTTCCTGCGATCTTTCCAGAGAATGTATACGGTAACGAGCCATGTCAGCTTCCCTACTCTTTACCATTAATATATCGTTCTAGCTTCTGAGTTTCACTGCATGTTCATTTAGCTCCTCGAGCTTTCTCTGCCCTTTCTCAATTTTGGCATCCTTCTCCTTGATCTACTGAATCAGGCCGATAACAGTCTGTGTTGCCTCAATAAACTTGAAGTGCATCTTCAAATGTTGATCTTCTCTATCTTCATTTGCCTCTCTCATCTTATCGAACTCCACTACAAATTCTTGGCTACATTGACGAGCTTCATCTTCGCGTAAGTGAGATGACTACAATTCAACCTATACATAGCAGTTATATTATATCAAGTTCGATTCAGAATACTCAATCACTACATATGACTCACTTCTAACAATATATCAATTTTTTGACATCTATTGTGCAAAACTACTTCTAAACTTAAGGTCGAAGTACAATATCGGATGAATGCTCCATAACATATACTTCCAAGTCTAAGGTACACATTCTCTATATTTTTGTTTGCCAAAGACTAACATCTTTTATACGCACCATTTCAGGGCCGTTTGCACCTAAACAGGAAATGAGTTTTTGGTTCGTCTCTACACTCTATCTATTACTTTATGCTTCTATATTAATGAAGCATACAAATAAAATATTTCTTACTCTGTTCTAACCTGCGGCTCCGTTTGCGAAGACCATAAGGATGCTGAGGTTTATCTCTCATGAGTATGCCCAACCTCTAAATCTTTTATTGTGAGGCGTATGTCCTTAAGTCTATATAACAATATTTTCAAAAGCAACTTAGCCTACAAAATTCTATCCAAAATATATCCAATCAGTTTTCAATATTCCATAACATTCATACATTAACAGTGCCATCACACTATCCTACCTTATCAGTTTCCACCTCTGGGCGTTTCTCGTCATCCTTTTGCTTGTCTCTCACTATCCGAGGAGACATACCATCCTGCCCATCAATAACACCCACAACATCATCTTCAATCTCCTCCTCCTCCATGTAGATGTCGGTCCTAATGGCCTCCACTTCATCTTCAGAGTATCCCTTAGACAAAAGGTACGGCCCGAGCCTGTCATGCTCAGCTACCGCCTAATCCAATTCTACCCTCGCCTCCGCCTATAGCTTTTTGATCTCTACTACTTGGGAAGCCTTTAGGGCCTCCAGCCGCTTCCCCTCCTTACTTAAATCTGACTTCACTCGAGCTACGCTCCTTTCGAGTTCAAAATACTTCTTCTTCAGCTCAACTCTCTCCTCTTTGACCCCGAGGCATATCCCTTTCTTCAGCCGAGCGGTCTGGAAAAATCAAGCAATAATCAAGAAAAATGTAGATTTATTGTCTTCTGGGCTTGTAATAAATGAACAAAGTTCTAATGTGCTGGTTTTACATGACATAAATGAGTTTATTTTTGTCAGATTTTTGTTGTCGATTTTGAAAATTCCAAAATATTAACTAAGTATTACAGTATATATTTCAACTGTCTTCCTGAATATGTATTAAATTTTGATGGATAAAATTTGTGGTTGTATTATAGAACTTATTTTGAATTTTAAATTGTCGTTGCAACTGTCCTGCAAATATAGAGGAAGGGATTTAAAAAAGGAAGGATGTGTAGAATTTGAGGGAGAAAAATGACTTGGTATTCTGCTATAGATGATGTTTTGAGGTACAAGGAGATGGAATCTCTAATTGTTAACTTAACAGCTATTTTTGCAAGGATGGATATATCACAGGGGTTCAAGGGAGATATGGAAGGATTAGAACAACAATGTATAGGCTTGTTGGCATTCAGGAGGCGAAGGGTAAAAGACTTCAAGATGAGGCGAGCAAGGTGTTATGCTCGAGAACTCGAACGGTCGCAAAGGGGTACGATGAATAGTCGCGTAGGGCCTATAAAAAGCCCTGTGGTTGGCGACTGTTTACACACTACTGATTCTGAAAAAATCTATTTGAGTTCAAACTCTTTGTATTTGTCTTTTGCGTTATTGTCTACCATTTGAAATGATGAGATTAGTGTGTTGATTCAGAGGGCTAAACTTGCAAAGCTAAAGGATATAGAAGTAGCGCGACATCAAGGTTAGTGACTATGCCATATTTTTTAGCATTTGAATATCTTGTTGAATATTATGCGATTCTACTTATACCCTATGTAGATATGAAAATAGTAAATACAATATAGGAAGTAATTTAAGTTTAGTTACGTGTGTTGGAAGAAATTAAAAAAATATAGTGCTAAGGTTTTTTGTTAAATTTCTTGTGATATGGATTGATGGGGATGTGGTTGATGGAGGAATGGTGTCGAAAGTGATTAAGGAGTTATTTAGAGGAAGGGGTTGGTGGTAATGCAAGGTGATGAGGGGAAAGATTATGTTTTGGTGAACGCTATGATTACGGTGTGACTTTGGGTTTGTCTGTCATGATATGATATTGGATGGTGTTTGGCAGTTGAGGTACCAGATTTCTTTCAAAATGGACTGGATTTTACGCAGAAGAGTGTATAAAATTGAAATTTTTGAACTCGGTTTGCTTTGGGGAGAAATCTTGGTTCTGTTGAAGTGTCTTTGAGAAGTTAGTGGTTCCTATACTTCGAGTAGAAGATGTTAGGGACAGAAAGATAGTTAACGATGTTAGGTATAAAAAGAATGATGGGTTGGAGATTAAACTCAATAACAATATTGATACAAGCTTATGAAGTTATATAATGTATCATATATGATGACATACTAACCTAAAAAATTGAATCTGATTTTTAGGTACATAAAAATGGCCGAACCTATTCAAAATGATGATAAAGAAGAAATCCTCACCAACCTCGTAGATGTAGAACCACTCCTAATTGATATAATTGTATGTGTCCAAAAGTTAGGTGGGAGGTATAGGGCTTGTTCTAGTAGTGTGGATCTAGCGAGTAAGGTGGCACCCAGGGTGGCAGAAGTATCGAATGAGGAGGGGACCGAGACAGATGTGGATTACGAGCTGAAGGCAAGTGATCGAGAAGGTATTATTGGTGGGGAGGAAGATGTCGAAGGGGAAGAAAGGGTGTGCTATGTTGAGGCCCCTAAAACAAGAGAAATTTTAACCTTTAAAGCGAGGTATGGTATTCGCAAGGATATTAGGTTAACGGAATACCCTTATGAGATGATAGATCAAGACGTTCCTTTAGATGACATTCTTGTCCATTGAGAACAGATAAAAAAAAGAGCTAAAGCTGCCTCTTCGAGCTGACCAGATGGAGCTTTTAACCACCTTTATGTGGCGCCTGGTCAGTTCAACCCCAATATTTATGATCCCTTTCGTGTGGTGGGAGTGATAAATAGTCGATTTAAGGAGATAGGAGATGAGATGATCACAGTGGATGATCTATGTGTGTATTACACACTCAAACAAAATCTACATATGATAGGGTACAAGTACTTTGTGAGGTTCCAGAAGAGGACCCTCCTTTACGAAATGGTACCGACTGGGGGGAAGTATTTTGATGAATATCTCCTCATTTCGGGGAACTTTGAGTTTGAAAAGATAAATTTAGGGGAGCCTCTGAAAATAAAGACTTTCCACTTAGGTGTATGTTTAGGTAATTTGATGTATATTCTTGAAAAACTTGGTAGAGGGACTCCCTCCATCAAAATTTACAATATACGAGCAATAACAGGCATCCAGACGGCTTGAAAGGGCAAATATTAGCACATATGCAACTCAAATTCATGACAGTTGAGATACAGAAAGATGAGGTGCTTGAAGACCTTCCTAAGGCAATAAGATCTAGTATCTTGGAAGTAAATGGTAAGTTTTATGATTTAATATATATGAAGTTATGCTAATTAAAATTGTGGAGAACTTTTTTACAAATCTGGTCATTTTTATAAATTGCATGTGTTTCAATCATGTATAAAATGGAAATGTCCAATTTACAGGGGAAATATTACCAAATTTTTGGTAGGATTTCTCCTCTTTGATTTGCTTCCGTGCAGGACTCTATATAGATGCGACGTGTCATTTGATTTTTTATATTTTCAGTTTCATAATGTGTACTTCATTGTTTGATTATCTTTTGGTTTGTAATTATTTTTATATATTGTCGCTGAGGTTGTAAAATCTTGATTTTTTAGGTTGGATCTTAACAATTATGTGAGCGACACATGCAAGTGTTTATTATACGTAGAGATATTATTCGTGTGTCGATAGTTCCATGTTTAGTGCATAAGTGGTTGGATAAATAATTTGAATGCTCACGTTGTATTTAGTGATTGAACAATATTTTTTAATGGTCTGGGTATATTGAGACCTTATTTATTTATATGAAATTGGTATTTGAGGAACTTGTAAATATATATTTCTCCCTTTTAAATTAACTTGTGCTTGATGAATGATTTGTACTATCTAACACGGGCGTAATACAATTGCAAAAATGTTAAATTTAGTATTACCTTCATTAGGAACGATTTATTCTGTCTCAATTAATATTGGCCCCATACTTTAAGAGAAGCAAATTCCTCCCAAATATTATGTATTAGAGACAGAATAATCTGTCCCCAATAATATTGGCGCTGACAGGAAAATTTGGCGCTATACTTTTAGAGACAAAAAAATCTGTCTCAAATGTTGGGTATTAGATACAAAATAATCCGTCCCCAATAATATCGGCACTGGCGGGAAAATTTAGCGCCAAACTTTTAGAGACAAGCAAATCCGTTTCAAATGTTGTGTGTTAGAGACAAAAAAATCTACCCCAAATAATATTGGCGCTGGCGGGAAAATTTGGCGCCATACTTTTTGAGAGAAAATAATTTATCTCTAATGATATGTATTTGGGATGGTTGTACTCTGTCCCCAAAGGAGTTGAAAACAAAAGACCTGTAGAGACGGATTTTTGGTATCTCTAAAGTCGTCCTTAATTGTATTAGACACGGATGTATCCATCCCTAATGTATTTGGGATGCCACCCTAAAGGGAGAATACTTTACCGTCCCTAAAAATGTCCCTAATAGATGTAGGGACGGATTAGTAGCCTTTTGGGATATTTTTTTGCCATCCCTAAAGGTTGTTTTTCTTGTAGTTCTTGTTGTTGCATCGGAAAGAACATCGAAATGTGAACAGGTTCAAGAATAGTTTAGGAGTCTGCATTCTGTCATTTCTGAGGTGAAAGTCAAATAAATCAGGTCATGTTATTTTCCCGATGAGCATTAATTGAAGAACGTTGGACTGTGGTAATGTTGAAGGTGGAGGTGAGGCTATAAATAGGCTGAGAAGGATGTAATGTTTACTCAACAGTTTGATAAGGGAAAGCAAGCTGTGCTGGTGACGACGCGGTTTCAGGTGCTGCACAATTGGTTTTTGGAACGTGTGGATGTGAAGTCCATTGAGTTGTAAGATTTTAACTTTGGCTGGTTGTCGCTGTCATCTTACTATCTCGTAGTTGGCATTGGTGTGATTTAAAGAACTGACGGAGTAGCCGGATATAGTCGAAATGAAGTGCTTCTTCCGTTGTTAGTATCATTTTGTGTTACTGACGGCCTCAGAGTGTATTGAGTATCTTCGAGAACTAGCCACTCCTCACGTAAAGAATAAAGATGCTTTGGCGAGTAGGGCTACCTTTGGCGGTTTCTCCAGGCGCTGTCGTCTTTGTAATCCCCACGGGTTGTGAGATGGTGGTGGTTATAAGGGAATAGGGTGTGTGTAGCTATTTTTACTTCGTGGGAGAATATGGTACACATAGGATGTAAAATAACTTACAATATGAGCTCTAATATAATTAAAGGAAAAATCCTCGTATATAAAATTTAGCAGTTAATTACCTTTATGAAATAAAATGTTGTGTGGATTATCTATCGATAACATATCTTGGTATCTCGAATGAAATGGTATTGTAGTATCTTGTAGGGAATATCAATTTTATATGCATTGAGGTAATAGGATCTTGAAGTGAAGTCTGTTGACTGTGTGGGGCCTGTAAACGGTTCCCTAGGAGGTTTGATTGACTGGGATGTTTAAAGTTCCAATATAAAGTGAATGTTTTTTTTGACTATTGGTAGTTGTGATAGTTTGAGTTTTTCATATAAATACCCCTGTATTCTTTAGGATGTTATTTGGTTTCTAAAAAGATGGTTAAGACGATGGCACAGCTATGTAAGGAGGAGTTTTCCAACCGGGTGTACTTTAAGTACTGGGAATTGCTAGAGTGGTATTTTGGCAAGAGCTATGTAAATGGGCAGCCGTTGGTGCAGATGGAAGTAAACTATAAGGGAATGGGTGAAGCGGAGGCGAAGGAAGATGAAGAAGAATACTTATTTCACTACCAATTGTAATCGTTGAGTCCACCGGAATGCGTTGGTAGGATAAGGGCTCGAGCCAAGGTACTTATGAAGAAGGAAGATGTTGTTGCCAGTCAAATTGGATAAAATGTAGATTTAATGTCTTCAGGGCTTGTAATAAATGAAAAAGTTCTAATGTGTTGGTTTGACATGAAATAAATGAGTTTATTTTTGTCAGATTTTTGTTGTCAATTTTGAAAATTCCAAAATATTATCTAAGTATTACAGTATATATTTCAACAGTCTTCCTGAATGTGTATTGAATTTTGATGGATAAAATTTGTGGTTGTGTTATAGAACTTATTTTAAATTTTAAATTGCCGTTACAGCTATCCCGCAAATATTGAGGAAGGGATTTATAAAAGGAAAGTTGTGTGGAATTTGAGGGAGAAAAATGGCTCGGTATTCTCCTATAGGTAATGTTTTGAGGCACAAGGAGCTGGAATCTCTATTTGTTAACATAAGAGCAATTTTGGCAAGGATGGATATATCACAGGGTTCAAGGGAGATATGGAAGGATTAGAACAGCAATGCATAGGCTTGATGGCATTCAGGAGGCGAAGGGTTAAAGACTTCGAGATGAGGCGATCAAGGCGTTATGCTCGAGAACTCGAATGGTCGCAAAGGGGTACGATGAACAGTCGCGTAGGGCCTATAAAAATCCCTGTGGTTGGCGACTGTTTACACACTACTGATTCTGAAAAAAATCTATTTGAGTTCAAACTATTTGTACTGTTCTTTTGCGCTATTGTCTACCAATGGGAATGATGAGATTAGTGTGTTGATTCAGAGGGCTAAACTTGAAAAGCTAAAGGATATAGAAGTAGCGTGACTTCAAGGTTAGTGACTATGTGATATTTTTTAGCATTTGAATATCTTGTTGAATATTATGTGACTCTGCTTATAACCTATGTAGATATGAAAATGGTGAATACAATCTAGGAAGTAATTTAGGTTTAGTTACGTGTGTTGGAAGAAATTAAAAAAATAAAGTGCCAAGGTTTTTTGTTAAATTTCTTGTGATTTGGATTGATGGGGATGTGGTTGATGGTGGAATGGTGTCGAAAGTGATAAAGAAGTTATTTGGAGAAAGGGGTCGGTGGTAATACAAGGTGATGAGGGGAAAGATTATGTTTTTGTCACCGTTGTGATTACGGTGTGGCTTTGGGTTTGTCTGTCGTGATATGATATTGGATGGTGTTTGGCAGTTGGGGTACCAGATTTCTTTCAAAATGGACCGGGTGTGCTATGTTGGGGCCCCTAAAACAAGAGAAATTTTAATCTTTAAAGCGAAGTATGGTATTCGCAAGGATATTTGGTTAACGGAATACCCTTATGAGATGATAGATCAAGATGTTCCTTTGGATGACATTCTTGTCCATTGAGAACAGATAAAAAAAAAGGGCTAAAGCTGCCTCTTCGAGCTGACCAGATGGGTTTTTTAACCACCTTTATGTGGCGCCTGGTCAGTTCAACCCCAATATTTATGATCCCTTTCGTGTGGTGGGAGTGATAAATAGTCGATTTAAGGAGATAGGGGACGAGATTATCACAGTAGATGATCTATGTGTGTATTACACACTCAAATAAAATCTACCTAAGATAGGGTACAAGTACTTGGTGAGGTTCCTGAAGAGGACCCTCCTTTGCAAAATGGTACCGACTGGGGGGCAATATTTTGATGAACATCTCCTCATTTCGGGAACTATGAATTTGAAAAGAAAAATTTGGGGGAGCCCCTGAAAATAAAGACTTTCTACTTAGGTGTATGTTTTGGCAATTTGATGTATATTCTTGAAAAACCTGGTAGAGGGACTCCCTCCATCAAAATTTACAATATACAAGCAAGAACAGGCTTCCAGACGGCTTGAAAGTGCAAATATTGGCACATATGCAACCCAAATTCAAGACAGTAGAGATACAGCAAGATGAGGTGCTTGATGACCTTCCTAAGGCAATAAGATCTAGTATCTTAGAAGTAAATGGTAAGTTTAATGATTTAATATATATGAAGTTATGCTAATTAAAATTGTGGAGAACTTTTTTACAAATCTGGTCATGTTTATAAATTGCATGTGTTTCAATCATGTAAAATGCAAATGTCCAATTTACAGGGGAAGTACTGCAAAATTTTGGTAGGATTTCTCCTATTTGTTTAGCTTCCGCGCAGGACTCTATATAGATGCAACGCGTCATTTTATTTTTTATATTTTCTGTTTCATAATGTGTACTTCATTGTTTGATTATCTTTTGGTTTGTAATTATTTTTATATATTGTGGCTGAGGTGGTAAAAACTTGATTTCTTTAGGTAGGTTCTTAACAATTATATGAGCGATACATGCAAGTGTTTATTATACGTAGAGATATTATTCGTGTGTCGATGGTTCCATGTTTGGTGCATAAGTGGTTGGATAATTAATTTGAATGCTCAAGTTGAATTTTGTGATTGAACAATAATTTTTAATTGTCTAGGTGTATTGAGACCTTATTTATTTATATGAAATTGGTATTTGTGGATCCTTGTAAATAAATATTTCTCCTATTTAAATTAACTTGTGGTTGATGAATGATTTGTGCTATCTAACAGGGGCGTAATACAATTGCAAAAATGTTACATTTAGTATTACCTTCATTAGGAGCGATTTATTCTGTCTCAATTAATATTGGCACCATACTTTTAGAGAAACAAATTCTTCTCAAATATTATGTATTAGAGACAGAATAATCTGTCCCCAATAATATTGGCTCTGAGGGGAAAATTTTGTGCCATACTTTTAGAGACAAACAAATCAATCTCAAATGTTGTGTATTAGAGACAGAATAATCCGTCCCCAATAATATCGACACTGGCTGGAAAATTTTGTGCCAAACTTTTTGATACAAGCAAATCTGTCTCAAATGTTGTGTATTAGAGACTGAAAAATCTATCCCTAATAAGATTGGCGCTAGCGGGAAAATTTGGCACTATACTTTTAGAGACAAACAAATTTGTCTCTAATAATATGTATTAGGGATGGTTGTACTCTGTACCCAAAAGAGTTGTAAAGAAAAGACCTTTAGAGACAGATTTTTGGTATCTCTAAAGCCATTCTTAATCGCATTAGACATGGATGTATCCGTCCCTAATGTATTTGGGATGCCACCCTAAAGGGACAATACTTTACCATCCCTAAAAATGTCCCTAATAGATGTAGGGACGGATTAGTAGCCTTTTGGGACACTTTTTTGTCATCCCTAAAAGTGGTTTTTCTTGTTGTTCTTGTTGTTGCATCGAGAAGAACATCAAAATGTGAAGAAGTTCTAGAATGCTTTAGGAGTTTGCATTCTGTCATTTCTGAAGTGAAAGTCAAATAAATCTGGTCTTGTTATTTTCCCGATGAGCATTTATTGCAAAATGTTGGACTGTGGTAATTGTGAAGGTGAAGGTGAGGCTATAAAAAGGTTGAGAAGGATGTAATGGTTACTCGGCAGTTTGATAAGGGAAAGCAAGCTGTGCTGATGACGAAATGGTTTCAGGTGCTGCACAATCGGTTTTTGGAACGTGTGGATGTGAAGTCTATTGAGTTGTAAGAATTTTACTTTGGCTGGTTGTCGCTATCATCTTAATATCTTGTAGCTGGCATTGATGTGATTTAAAGAACTGACGGAGTAGGCAGATATTGCCGAAATGAAGTGCTTCTTCCGTTGATAGTATCATTTTGTGTTACTGACGGCCTCGGAGTGCATTGAGTGTCTCCGAGAACTAGCCACTGCTCACGTAAAGAATGAAGATGCTTTGGCGAGCAGGGCTACCTTTGGCGGTTTCTCCTGGCGCTGTCGTCTCTGTAATCCCCACGGGTTGTGAAATGGTGGTGGTTATAAGGGAGGAGGGTGTGTGTGACTATTTTTACTTCGTAGGAGAATATGGCACTCATAGGATGTAAAGTAACTTGCAATATGAGCTCTAATATAATTAAAGGAAAAATCCTGGTAAATAAAATTTAACAGTTAATAACCTTTTTGAAATTAAATGTTGTGTGGATTATCTATCAATAACATATCCTGGTATCTCGAATGAAATGGTAAAGTTGTATCTTGTAGGGAATATCAAGTTTATATGCATCGAGGTAATAGGATCTCGAAGTGAAGCCTGTTGACTGTGCGAGGCCTGTAAACGGTTCCCAAGGAAGTTTGATTGACTGGGATGTTTAAAAATCCAATATAGAGTGAATGTTGTCTTTGACTATTGGTAGTTATGATAGTTTGAGTTTTTCATATAAATACCCCTGTAATCTTGAGGATGTCATTTGGTTTCTAAAAAGATGGTTAAGGCGATGGCACAGCTATGTAAGGAGGAGTTTTCCAACCTGGTGTACTTTAAGTACTGGGAATTGCTAGAGTGGTATTTTGGCAAGAGCTATGTAAATGGGCAGCCGTTGCGCTGATGGAAGTAAACTATAAGGGAATGGGTGAAGTGGAGGCGAAGGAAGTGGAAGAAGAATGTTTATTTCACTACCAATTGTAATCGTTGAGTCCACCGGAATGCGTTGGTAGGATAAGGGCTCGGGCCAAAGTACTTAAGAAGAAGGAAGATGTTGTTGCCAGTCAAATCGGATGAAATGTAGATTTATTGTATTCTGGTCTTGTAATAAATGAACAAAGTTCTAATGTGTTGGTTTGACATGAAATAAATGAGTTTATTTTTGTCAGATTTTTGTTGTCGATTTTGAAAATTCCAAAATATTCTCTAAGTATTACAGTATATATTTCAACTGTCTTCCTGAATGTGTATTGAATTTTAATGGATAAAATTTGTGGTTGTGTTATAGAACTTATTTTGAATTTTAAATTGCCGTTACAACTGTCCCACAAATATAGAGGAAGGGATTTAAAAAAGGAAAGATGTGTGGTATTTGAGGGAGTAAAATGGCTCGGTATTCTCCTATAGGTGATGTTTTGAGGCACAAGTAGCTGGAATCTCTATTTGTTAACATAAGAGTTATTTTTGCAAGGATGTATATATCACATGGGTTTTAGGGAGATATGGAAGGATTGGGACAGCAATGCATAGGCTTGATGGCATTCAGGAGGCGTTGGGTTAAAGTCTTCGAGAAGAGGCGATCAAGGCGTTATGCTCGAGAACTCGAACGGTCGCAAAGGGGTACGATGAACAGTCGCGTAGGGCCAATAAAAAGCCCTATGGCTGGTGACTATTTACACACTACTTATTCTAAAAAAGTCTATTTGAGTTCAAACTCTTTGTGCTGGTCTTTTGCGTTATTGTCAACCATTGGGAATGAGGAGATTAGTGTGTTGATTCAGAGGGTTAAACTTGCAAAGCTAAAGGAGAAGTAACGCGACTTCTAGGTTAGTGACTATGTGATATTTTTTAGCATTTGAATATCTTGTTGAATATTATACGATTCTGCTTATACCCAATGTAGATATGAAAATGGTGAATACAATATTCGAAGTAATTTAAGTTTAGTTGCGTGTGTAGGATAAATTTAAAATATTTAGTGCTTGGGTTTTTTGTTAAATTTCTCTTGATATGGATTAATGGGGTTGTGGTTGATGGTGGAATGGTGTCGAAAGTGATTCAGGAGTTATTTGGAGGACGGGGTTGGTGGTAATGCAAGGTTATGTGGGGAAAGAGTATGTTTTGGCCACAGCAGTTATTACGGTGTGACTTTTGGTTTGTATGTCGTGATATGATATTGGATGGTGTTTGGCAGTTGGGTCACAAGATTTCTTTCTAAATGTACCGGATTTTACGCGGAAGAGTGCATAAAATCAAAAATTTTTAACTCGGTTTGCTTTGGCGAGAAATCTTGGTTCTGCTGAAGTGTTTGTGAGAAGCTAGTGGTTCCTATACTTCGAGTAGAAGATGTTAGGGGCAGATACATAGTTATCAATGTTAGGTATAAAGGGAATGATGGGTTAGAGATTAAACTCAATAACAATATTGATACAAGCATATGAAGTTATATAATGTATCATATATGACGACATACTAACCTAAAAAATAGAATATGATTTTCAGGTGCATAAAAATGGCTGAACCTATTCATAACGATGGTAAAGAAGAAATCCACACTAACCTCGTAGATGTAGAAGCACTCCTAATTGATATAACTGCATGTGTCCCAAAGTTAGGTGGGAGGTATAGGGCTGGTTCGAGTAGTGTGGATGTAGCGAGTATGGTGGCACCCAGGGTGGTAGAAGTGTCGGACGTGGAGGGTAGTGAAACAGATGTGGATCACGAGCCGTAGGCAAGTGATTGAGAAGGTATTATTTGTGGGGAAGAAGATGTCAAAGGGGAAGAAAGGGTGTGCTATGTTGAGGCCCCTAAAACAAGAGAAATTTTAACCTTTAAAGCGAGGTATGGTATTCGTAAGGATATTAGGTTAAAGGAATACCCTTATGAGATGACAGATCAAGACGTTCCTTTGGATGGGATTCTTGTCCATTGAGAACAGATAAAAAAAAAAGCTAAAGCTGTCTTTTCGAGCTGACCAGAAGAGGTTTTTAGCCGCTTTTATGTGGCACCTGGTCAGTTCGACCCCAATATTTATGATCCCTTTCGTGTGGTGGGAGTGATAAATAGTCGATTTAAGGAGATAGAGAAAGAGATGATCACAGTGGATGATCTATGTGTGTATTACACACTCAAACAAAATCTACATAAGATAGGGTACAAGCACTTGGTGAGGTTCCTGAAGAGGACCCTCCTTAGCGAAATGGTACCGACTGGGGGACAGTATTTTGATGAATATCTCCTCATTTCGGGGAACTATGAATTTGAAAAGAAAAATTTGGGGGAGCCTCTGAAAATAAAGACTTTCCACTTAGGTGAATGTTTAGGCAATTTGTATGTTGAAGCTTTGCCTTGTTTGAATTTGCTAAATTTTGTGTTTAACGTTTAGTCGTTTGTCTTTCTGCAGTTTTCAAGGATATCGATAGAAACTCAACTACTTCAGAAAAGTTATACAACATCAGGAAGGGTTACTTTGATCAGATCGATAATGTGGTTGTTGACCAAGAAAAGTTGACTGTCTTTTCCAAGAAGTTGGTTTAAAGAAAATTCGAGCAAAAGGAACTGAAATCCCAGTTAACGATAAAAGTCTGCCAGTAATAAGAGGGACACCGATTTGAGCTTACCTCTCGAGAATCCTTCTCTTAATGGTTACACTACAGATTCTGCTATTGCAGAAAGAGAAGCCTTACTGACTGAAACCTATGGGAAAAGTAAGAAGAGGAGGGCTGCCAACCAACCTACTCCTCCAGCTTCTCCACCAAAGAGGGCATCTCGACAATCTCCTACGATGGAGGGAGAGAAGGTGGATATTCCAGCATCTAGAACTGTGAATAGTCAACCTCTAAAGTCGGCCAATTATCTACAGGTGAAGAAGAAATTGTCCAAGGGCCTGACAAAGAATCAGCTAGGCAAGGAGTCTGAGGCTAAGGTCAAACGGACCATTAAGTTGTATACCGCTGGGATGACTTCTCTTAAGGAGGAGTTTTCTAATTGCCTGGTGGTAGCAGAAATTCTACTATCCATCCTCATCGAAAGCCACAGTACCATAAACAATGTTAGAAATTTATCTGCTTTGCTTCGACTAAAATTTTTGGTGCCTCATTCGAGAACTCATATTATGACTCACTTGCAGATCAAGAATTTAATGGTCAAGGGGAAACCTCTCATCCTTGGTGTTGGGACTCTGGC